>CM021102.1:100328782-100928782 GCA_007115665.2 Sequoiadendron giganteum
CCCAATTCACAATTTAATTAAATTTACAAAATGAATCTATTTCAAAAAATAAAATTCATTTATTTTCAGTATTTCCAATTTAAATATCATTTAAATTTAAAAATAACTTTATTAAACTAATATTTAATAAAAATCAACTTCAAAACTCAATTACATTAAATTTTCAAATTTTCAACTTCATATTTCAAAAATAAGAATACATTGCAAGAGGAATGGAATTTCCTCAATAGTATCATCTAGATTTACAATATGGGACTCTACAAACAAATAAAAGAACTATGGTAGAAATGTGTCCCATGAGGTGAATAATGAAGAAATGTATAATCACTACAAATCATCATTGAAAGATCTTGAATAAATAACTCTAAACACTAAAGTAGAAATAGGTATAGGAGGAATAGCCTCAACTACATGTAAGGTTTAGTAGGAGGATGATGTTTAGCAGTCTTAGTATCATCCACAAGTCAAGGATTTTTTAGTAAGTTTTGATATTAGATGAAGAACGAATATCAAGTCATACATCTATTTGATGATGGTCTAAGTAGTGAAAGGAAACTTAGTGTGCTTAATCTAATGCACAATATCCTTAAACATAGTGAGACATATTAGTCAATATCCCTTGCCATTATTGTTTAACCATTCAATTTTATGTTTATAATCACTTGATTCAATAAAAATTACAAGGATATGGGGAATTAGATCATGCATAATGTATTAGATTAGATCCCTAATTTATAGGATAAATAGGTAATTAAATTGAATACCACAAATCATGATGAACTCCACCAAATGGAACTTTATCTTAGTTTTTGATTTATAATACCTTAAGATAAGTTCCCCTTTCTAACTCAATAAATAACCCCTAAGAATTTGTTTTTGACATGTTATAATTAATGCAAGTATAATTTCCATTAGTGATATATTTAAAGTGTACTTGGTTTCAATTGTTACAGTAAAAGGATATTTTCTTCACTAATTATTAGGTCACTTTTTACACTAGAATACTTAACCTTACTTAGCTCATGTGATTTTTATTTCAAGTCATAGGATGAGGATACATGCCATGATCTAATTTAATCCTCACATAGGATTTCACGTAGGGTTTCTTTATACTTTATCCAAATTAAAGTCATTATAATTCAAAATTCATTAGTTTTTTTTGCATGAACATGTACTTTTTGGCTATTACAATAATTCCTTTTCCTTTTTCTTTCCATTTTTATAGGATTTTTATTACAATTAATTTTTGAGAGCTATAGGGTTGACGAAACAAGTCCATCATGGTATTAGAGCTCTAGATTTGTCATTTTCTATCTATGTTTTGAGAGATGTGGCCTTGTGCATACAAATAGTTTAGTTGATTCTATAGAAACAATCTTGACCACTGCATCCAAAAAATAAAAAAAACTAATGCCTATCCAAATATTGAAATTTGAGTAGGGAAAATCAATACATTTTTTTTGGAAGTTCAAAATGTGTTCTAAAATATCTATATGATTGTATGGTTCCATGTGCATAGTCATCATTAAAGCTACAACTCTACATCGTCATACTACTATAGGTTTTTAAAAATAAAAAATAAAAAAATTAAGATTTTATATACATACATACATATATGCATACATATATATGTATTTTTATGTTGGGATTTGTCCCTCAAATTATTGGCTTGATATAGGGGAGAAGACCCAATTACCGTTCCCCATTGAATAACCGCCACCTCCATGCTTACTTAACCCCCCAATTTTTTTTTCACTTTGATCCATTAAAAAACTTTATTTGATTGAATAAATAATTACAAAAACACCAATGGCTGCTCATTATAATTACAAAAACACTAATGGCTGCTCATTAAGTGTTAAAGTGCATGTTTTAGAGTAGATTTAAGGCATAAACAATTATAATTGATGGAAATTAGAGTGGGCGGATACTGGGACATTAGGTGGCAGCAACCGGACGACACCTCTAAAAGGTGTCTTCTTGACCTCCGCGCACATATCCAATGCTCCTGCACTCTACCAAATTGTGCAAAAGCCAAAAGCTTAGTTATAAGCTCTTAACTCGTGGGCAAAAAAATCCCATAAATTTTTTTCGATTCGACGCACGATTTAGATTCTATGGTTGCGCGAAGTGAGCCCTGGTGGATACTGGGTCTTCTCCCCTACTCCTTGAAGTCTTGTTTTTGTCTCTTATCAGCAGGACCTTGTTCTTTGTCTAAGTGATGGCTTGTATTGGTGATCAGACATCGGCATGTCGGTGGTCGTGTGTATCAACGATCAGGCATCGACATGTCGGTGATTGTGTGTTATGTTGCTGCTTTGGAGCATCGACGATCGACTATTGGGGGGATCGACGATCAAAGTTCGACAAAGTATTCAACCTCCCCAACCTCCAATAACTTTGATGGTACCTTGGTTCAATAGTTGGGTATCAACTTATCAATGATGTTGGGGGTTTGGGTAAGTTTGGCAATGTCTGCTAGGTGCCTGATCCTTCGATGTTCTGATAGCTCCGACACTCTAATGGGTCGATAACAATGAAAAGTCAAGGTGACTCGGTGGTGACGATGTGGAGGACAGATGGCATGTGGGCCCATGTGCTTAGTGAACACTGGTGAAATAGTAATAAATGTCTCTTTGACTAGGTGACATGGTGTTATGTGGATAAACCTAAGTTTGACAATGGAGATTTATTCAACTGCTTATCCAACGGCTAGAAATGTTGTATGATGGTGTGCAACTCGAGGTGTAACCCTAAAGGGTTGCAGTAATTGAAGAGTCAATGGCAAAATTTTATAGAGAAAGACAATATCTAAGAGCGATGGTTTTCTGAGGGTGATGGCTGAGAGCCTAGGTAGCCATGAGAGAGAGCAGCGATAACCAGAGAGGCTGAGAGCCTGGGTAGCCATGAGAGAGAGTGGTAGTAAATAAAGAGGCCAAGAGCTTGGGTAGCCATGAGAGAGAGCGACAATAACCAAATAGGTCGAGAGGCTAGGTAGCGTAGAGATAGATGAATCTTGCAAGAGGTGAATGCTGAGTGGTTGTATGATAGAGAGGTTGAGAGGCCAATGGTCAATTCGTGAGGTTGTGTAGCCTAATGAGATGTCTCTTGTAGAGAGAGATGGTGACAATGGGTTATGCTACCGAATATTCTCCAAAATTGAACAAGATGTAAATCTCTTGTAAAGGTCATGAGCTTGATATTGTATTGTAACTATATTTTGTTGCTGGATAATACAATGGAGATTTGGGCTTTTGGAGTGTGGGGTTTTTTACCTGAAAGGGTTTTCCCCACGTAAACCTGTGTGTCCATTTATGTTTGTCTTTCACGCTGATTGATTTAGCAAGTTTTTGAATCTATGCATAGTGTTGAATCTGGTTAGTTATGCATGCACATGCTTTTCTCAAAAGGATTAATGTGGTAAATGGACTGTGCCTATTTCCACTTTATGGCATAGTAGTACATGTCTTTGAGAAGTTATTGAAGGAACTGTTGTTCTCAAATGTTCATTTTGAGATGACCCCATATTTCCTTTCAAGTGGTATCAGAGCCTTCTTCTGAGATTTTCTTGTGGTTGCATGTGCAAGATTGTGTGTTGCATGTACTTGCATGGAATCGCATGTGGCTTGCATGTTCTTGCATGAAATAATTCTTGGAGTTTTTAAGTTTTGTGGATTCCTTCTATGAAGATTTCTTAGCTTGGCAAGCTTGAGGAGATCTGAAGGAGTTTGTTGATGATTGATCCTTTGGTGAGTAAAAGTCCTTGCTCTTTTGAGACAACATGCAATGTGAAAGACATTGAAGATGGAGAAATAGGAGTTGATCATATTGTAATGATGTGGTCTAAGGCTCTTGGTTGGTAGTGAATGATCCTAATGCAAGGGGTGTGAGTTTATGCTTATGGTTGTGTTGCAAAAAAGTGTGGTTTATACTGGGTGTCTGTGTGAGAGGCTCCCTAATGGTATGGAGATGATTACATTGTTATTCGGTCATAGAGTACTATGATTGTGTTGGGTGCTTTGACCTGGTATTGAAGGCATTATTCTCTATTACCCTAATTGCATGAATGTTATGGATTTGATCATTGGATGGTTTGGAAGCTTCTAAAATAGTTTGTCTCTCTTGAATGCATGTGAATGTTGGTGGTTTTGGAGTTGGCTTGAGATGGTCCTGGAGTTCTTGAACTGATGTTTCCTTTTAAGGATGGTTTTTACTTGCATGGATCTGTGGTTTTACATGGTCAAGCAAAACTTGTGGTTATGTGGAGCTGTTGTTAAGCTATTTTCTAGACCCTGGATTTTGGGGTGTGACTAGATGAGATAGTTGCAGTTCAACATGGTTTGAGGAGGTGTGATGTCTTCTCTGCATGCGAGTGTTGGCATGTGATTTTTCACTCAACATTCTTGTAGTGTTGCTTGTTGGGTTCCTAGACTATGGTGCTCAAGTTGTGGACATTATTGGCGAATCAGATCTAAGCTTGATCTAGTGTTTGAGTCAAGTTTTAAAAGTTGTTATTCTCTTTGAGATCTCATTTTTGTAGTTTCCAGTGCAATGATGGGTTTGCATGTTTTTTTTTAATCGGTCTATTGGTTGTGCAATGTTGTGGGTTGTCTTTATCTACATGTTTGTTGTGAGACAACTCGAAAGTGGACAGTCCATATCCACAAGATCTGTTTCTGTGTTGGTGCAGATCTATTATTTGGCCTTGTCTTTTGTCACAAGTGTGCATTGGTGAAGCTACTTTGAGATGAGAGGATGGATGGTATTGAGTACCTGAATATTCAACTATGGGTACCTGTAGCATGTGTATCACAACGTCATGAAAATCTTGATACACATTTATGGTGTAAGCTTTTGACAATGATAGTGTTGTCTGCTTGGTTTGGAGATCTTGGTGTTGTTTGGTATTGTTGTCAGATAGACATGTTATTGAGTGGACCTAGAGGTGTTTCAAATTAGTAGATTTTTGGTCATCATGCATGGAGAGCTTGGGTGTCACAGTTCAGTGGGAGCTTTAGCAGTGACTGTGGGTTCATCGCTTGGTGGTAAATGATCTTCTTTAGTGTTGCAGATGTTACCGGGAGGGACTCTTAGATCCTATTATTGCAGAAGGGTTCTTTCACATTTGCATGGACACTATTTGAGGATGTGTAACATCTTGGAACCATGGAGGACATTTGGAGTCCTTGGTTGAGGTGTTTTAGTGGTGCTTGACAGGTGATGTTGGTTCACATTTTGTTGTGTTTCATGTCATGGTATACTCTTGTTTGAGCATTAGAGTATTGGCATGATGCATTGCTCTTGAGACCATGGTATGTTCCCCTAGAGCATGGGATCTCCTAAAGGGGATGGTTAGATCATGGTGTCATGATAAGTTCCTGATTTAGATGATTTGAGCTTTTGACAATGGTTTGGTAATTCTTTGTGTATTGGGTGCATTGGTCATATGCTTGAGAACTTCATGATAGTGCAGTGATGCATTTGGAGTTCAACATGAGAAGATCGGTTGAAAGTCCTCATGGATACATGGAGAATAAAATGAGGTTGTATTTCTCTTATAAGAAAATTGTTGTTGATGCTTACTCTTAGTGAGTTTTTCAGCAAAATTTTTGAGAAGCCTACACCTTGGTTGGATGTGAGTTCAATAGAGACCAATGAGGAGACTTCTCTTTGATGATTCATGGTGGCTTGTATATCTTGGAGGAGCATTCTCATTCCCCACTCTTGGTCTACTCGACAGTGATTTCTATTTGAGAGGTATTTGCCCATTATATCTTTTAGATGTGTTATGTGCTTTCTTTCATGATATGCATCTTGAACTGTTGTTTAATGGTTCTGGAGGATCATACATAGCGAAATATAGAAAACATGGTTATCTCCTTGTGAATTTGAGTTTATGATATCTTTTGTTGATAAGAACAGTTAGGAGATGCTTTATGGGTGTGTTTTTCTGAGAAGGAAAATGAAGTAGTTTGATCTTCTTTGAGAGGCTTACATCTATATGTTATGTTTGATCTTGGTGATTGAATGGTTGGATGTTGTTAAGGCTTTTCTCTTGGGATTGTGAAGGAGATATTACTTGACATAGTTGGAACTTAGAGGTGTATGTAGGAGGATTATCTACAGGTATATGATGTGTAGAATTTTCTCTCTGTGGTCTTGGTTATGAAGACTTGTGGTGAGGGTTGTATAGTTTTTTCATATCATTGTGGATGGTTCCTTGAAACTACATGTTTACACTCTCTATGTGATGTAGTTGGTAGACTTGTTCTACCTTAATTTGGCATTACCCATGTAGTGGGAGTTCCTAGATGTGTTTGGTCTTCTTCGACTAGTTGGCACTTGGAGCTTGTATTTGTTGTTGATGGGTTGGATATGTAAGTGGCATGAGTTTGCTGATGTGGATACCTTGGAGGCATGTGTGATTGGATGGATTAGCACTTGATGTGTGCACTATTTTTAGTTGCGTGGGTTTGACCAGTTTGATGGGATCAGTCAATTTTTTGGTTGTTATTCTAGATGATGTCCTATCTTGTTTCTAGAGAATGGCTTCACGATTGTGTTTTGGTTGGGGCTTTGAAGTTGGTGCTTATGTACAAGCTATGAGAATAGTGGAGTGGTGGCAGTGAGCTATAATCATCATTGAAAGTTGGGCCTGGAGATGGTTTTCTTTTAGACTGGTGCATATACACCATGGTGAGTTCCTTTCTCTTGGAGGATGGCCAGAACAATTGCTAGAGATGGTGAACATTTTTTAATGTTGTTGCATATGTCTTGGAGAAAGGTACTTCAATCTTTGACTAGGAGAAGCCAATAAGTTTGTCATCAAGTGGGAGAATGTTGGGATTTATGCCTCAAATTATTGGCTTGATATACTCCTTGAAGTCTTGTTTCTGTCTCTTATCGGCAAGACCTTTTTCTTTGTCTGAGTGATGGCTTGTATTGACGATTGGGCATCAGTATTTCAATGGTTGTGTGTATCGGCGATCAACCATCAACATGTCGACGGTCACGTGTTATGTTGCTACTTTGGAGTATCGACGATTGGCTATTGGGGAGATCGATGATCAGAGTTCAAAAAAATCTCTGACTTCCTCGACCTCTGATAGCTCCAATGGTACCTTGGTCCAACAATCAGATATTGGGTTATCGACGATGTTGAGGGTTTGGGTAAGTCTAACAATGTTTGCTAGGCGCTCGATCCTCTAATGATCCAATAGCTTTGACACTCTGATGGGTCGCTAATAATGAGGAGTCAAGGTGACTTGGAAATGATGACATGGAGGACAAATGGCATGTGGGCCCATGTGCTCGATGAACACTGGTGAGATGGTAATAAATGTCTCTTTGACTAGGAAGCATGGTGTTATGTGGATAACCGTAAGTACGATGATGGAGATTTATTCAATTGCTTATCTGATGACCATAAATGCTAGATGATGGCATGCAGATCGAGGTGTAACCCTAAATGGGTGCCATAGTTGAAGAATCAATAGTGAGATAGAGAAATAAAATATCTAAGAGCAGTGGTTACCTGAGGGTTGTGGTTGAGAGCTTGGGTAGTTGTGAGAGAGAGCAGTGGTAACTAGAGAGGCCAAAAGCTTGGGTAGCCATGAGAGAGAGAGGTGGTAACTAGATAGGTTGAGAACCTGGGTAGCCTTGAGAGAGAGCAATGATAACCAAAGAGGTCAAGAGGCTAGTTAACCAAGAGAGAGATGAATCTTGTAGGAGGTGAATGTTGAGTAGTTGTATGATAGAGAGGTCGAGAGGCTAGTGATTGAGTCATGAGGTTGTGTAGTCGAATGAGATGTATCTTGTAGAGAGAGGTGATTGCAATGGGTTATGCTACTGAACATTCTCTAGAATGGAACAAGATGTAAATATCTTGTAAATGAGCTTGATATTGTATTGTAATTGTAACTTCTTTTTTTTTTTTTGAATAATACAATGGCGATCTGGGCTTTTGGAGTGTGGGAATTTTTTACTCAGAAAGGTTTTCCCCACACAAATCTATGTCAATTTATGTTTTTCTTTCATGTTGATTGATTCTTCATGTTTTTGAATCTATGCATAGTGTTGAATTTGGTTAGTTATGCATGTGCTTTTCTCAAAAGGATTAATGTCGAAAATGGATTGTGCCTATTTCTACTTTATGTAATAGTAGTACATGTCTTTGAGAAGTTACTGAAGGCATTGTTGTTCTCAGATGTTCATTCTAAGATGACCCTGTATTTCCTTTCAATGTATATATTTAAATATGCATACATACATACATACAAGCATACACACACACACATACATACATACATGCATACATACATGCATACATACATACATACATACACACATACATATATACATCCATACTACATACATACATACACACATACATACATAGTGTTGAGTAGGAAAAGTGATCCTACATCCAATTAGGTTAACTAGGATTATTTGATTTTCACTTGACTCAACATTAAACATAAATGAACTAGGGTGTTGATGATTAGCTTCCTACCACAATGGAGAGAAAATCCCCTAGATTTTATGTTTGTTTTTTGAGTTGTGAGGATGATAAATTTGATGTGTGATTTGACAAGCCTATTTGACATAAACCTTAGATATGAAAATGTAATTTAGTGGAAAAACAAGAATAGAAAGTCACAAAAAGAAATTCTAGTTTGAAACCGAGACACATAGAGGAACCTGCACTAAAAAATGAGCTTGAATTGGCTGGTCTAGGGCACCCTACATACCCTAGATTGAACTCCTTTTCCATAACTAAAAGTTTCAAACTAAAATTTGTAGTCTGCACTATGTTTTCCTAGGTAGTCTTCTATTGAAACCTCTAGATTTGACCTGCACACATGAAAATGGGGAGAAGGTTGTGTTGTATAGGGGCTTTCCTAATTCAAACCATGTGTTAGTATTTCTACCTCCACATACAATGATTGATGATGATCAAGAGAGCATGCCTTACGCTAGGGAGAGGTTAAAATAACAATAATTGATTAAAATTGATAAATGACAAATGATAATGTTACCTTGATGTGAAAACCCTTGAAGAAGAGATTCCACACACAAGTCAATTGATGGATGCCTTGATTTATTGATAGACCTACAAAAGGTTTTGTCATAAAACATAATAGATTGCTACATCTAACATGTAGATGATAACTCATTACATGCCCATGATGTGGCATGATTCATCATGATAGGTCCTTGAACATAATTACTTCCTTCATCTTGATGGATTCTCAGCTTGAACTTGATTAATGAAAGTGTCATAATAATGTTGCTAAAATGCTTGATAATTTTGTTCTTGACTGCCCTTGACTAATTTTACGATACTTGATTTTCTCAATTGAAGTGCTAGGATTAAAATGGTGAAAATACTTTTTATTTAAATGTAATTATTCTAATTTCCTAAAAATCAAATACCAATAATGAATATTTGAAATTAAAAATTAAAATAATAAATAATTGAAACCAACATATTCAAATTTGGGACCAAATTATGTGGTCTAGGGAATAGTGTGCCCTAGACTAGATCCACCTTATTCAAGGTCTAAAAGTGGGTGGAAAAATTTAAAATGCATATTTAGATTTCCCATGTTTGATTTTCCAATAATGTTTATCAAAATGAGCAATTAATGCATGAATAGGTCCAAGCACATAGGAGGGAGAAAAACCTAGTGTGAAACTATCAAGGGTGACAATTTTCAATGCTACATTTAGCCACCTTTAGTGAGAGAATGAGCTTATGCTCATACTCACACTAAAGGAAATATAAAAATTAGAAAGACAAGATGACACCAAGTTGAGGGGTGTTTAAGCCCCCAACTTAGGATCTCATCAATCCATAATGTTAACATAAAGATGCACATAAGAAAAGGAGATATTCACTCACACATAATACATTCAAAGAATAATCAATGAAGTACACTTTAAAATAATACACAAAGAATGCACAAAGAAAACTGATGAAGGGTTTCCCCTTACAGTCCAAAACTCACAACAATTTAATAAGAAATAGCACAACCAATCCAAGAAGAAACAAAGATCTTCTATTATTAAATTCATTACATGTGCCTTCTAATTACATCATTTTCAAATCTAAAATAGATTTTGTTCGAGGGTCATAGGTCTTACAACTAGACTGTTACAACTGACTCTTTCTAGTCTAGCCTCCCTCTACTCACTTCCTTGTTGGTTGGGATTTTATCTTCCCTCTCTAACTTCATTAATAAGCCTTCTCCTTCATTATAACCCCATAGACCATCTAGGGTTTCCTATAATCTGATCTTCATTTAATTATTTTACTCATCCTACCTTAGTACCGCCTCCATCACCCAACCAACAATTAGGAATGGTTTCCTCGTTGTCTGCTCTATCTTGTCAAACATGCCATTGATCACCACATTCATGCTGGATGAAAATTGCCTTGCTATCGAAAAAAATTACATTCTCATACTGAGATTGATTTGAGTCTCACCGATATTGATCTCTCTCTTCGATACCTCATTGACATCCTCGTCACCATTCGCAATTCACAACAACGATGTGAATTGACCTATTGTCTAATCACATTTCACCATCTATCTATACACATCATCACCACTTCCCTATCAGTCCCACCAAAATCTTCACCAATATTCACTACCCTCTCGATGTACCTCATAGCCATGTGTAAACCTCTTATTCATCTTTAGATGCCAAGCCTTCTACCTATTTGTCCATGCCACATCATTCACCTTTTCATAGCACTGAAGGGACTTGAAACCTTATCTCTCTAAATTCCCAATGGCACCTCGATATGCTTATCGCTCCATCAGAGGGACTCCCAAGTGACTCCTTTTCATATGGTGAATTCTCGCTAATGAAGTCCTATCAGACTTCAAAGGGACTTACATTATTGTCCTGTCAAAATCCACCTGTCAACTCGATGAAGAACCTCCACATCATCCCCACTCAATCATTCATCGCCACCATTATTTTTTTGTCATCACATGGCTTGGTCCCACTTATCGGCATATCAAATAGACTCTCAAGAAACTCACACTGATATCCCAAAGTCTCGTTGAAAAGCTTTATTTGATACCATCAGAGTGTCAAACAGACTCCATAAGATGTCCCACCGATATACGCCTATCTCCTCTATGAGATACAAAATTGGAGTGTTGAAGGGACTACAAATGATGTCCCACTGAAATATGCATCTACTTCTAATGTGAAGCCTTCACAACCATTCACTACTACCAACATCTTCCATTATCACCATGTCAAAGGGACATGAAACAAGGTATCCTCAAAATTTCCATGTCACACTGATGAGCCAATTCACCGAACATCGGATGAAAAAATTTGTTCCCCCTTCATGTTGCTTACACCTAAAGCTTGAACTCCTGTAGATCACCATACTTAGCTAACTGAAGTTGATTCAACCCTTATTGGAATATAAATAACACAAATCTTTTTTTGGTCGATGCAAGATTTCTCTTACACCCTAGATGCTCTTGCATCAAACACGTGGGCTAGGAAGAATTTTGTGAATATGGATTCATAAAATGGAGTTGAGTGGTAGTACCACCCTTTCAGCCTACAATCAATCCCCAACCAACCTTGTTGTTGATATTGGTACCTACAATTGCTTCTTATTTCTCCTCTTCCAACACTTAGTTGGAACAAGCAATATTCTCCTCTAAAAACTCTATTCTTCACTTCTCTTCCTTGATGTGGAATCAACTCCACCATAACCCAACCATCTCCTCTAAATTCAAATCTCACCTCTAATCTTGTGGGATTCAACCCACTATAATCTATCCACCTCAACCAATTTGCACCTAGACTTAACTCTGCAACACCATACAAATCCTTCTTTGCATACCAATTGAACTCCCAACAGGATCTAACTGAACCATCTCATATGCATTCACTAACTCATCCATCTCAAAATGAAAATCATATTTATTAAATTCATCAAGAGAATATTTTACCTTCCCATCACCTATTGTAGCTTAAATTTTATTCTCTTCTTTCACGCCTTTAATAAGACATGCAACTGTATCAATTCCTTGTCCTTTAACCAATGCATCACACTCTTCTTCCATTGTTGCATTCTTTTCATCTACACAAAATCCACTTTCATATTCATCATAAAAATGAGATATATTATGCATTACCTCTTTCTCTTCAACATTTTTCTCACCACTATTTGCTACCATATCTTCTTCACCTTCACTCCCAATTACACTTTCATTTTTTTGCCCATCCCCTACTACAATCTGACCATATTTATTCATAATATTCTCAAAGAATACTTCTACAATATTTTCTCCATCCTGTTCACCTGCATACACAACTATAACAAACTTGTTGAATTTCTTCTTCGACATTTCATCAATCACTTTCTACACACTCTCAATGCTTTAACAAGTCCCTCTACAATTACAAGTACTCCTTCCAACAATATCTCACTCACACAACTATCCTATATCCAAAAAAGACTCTAGAAGATGATTCCTCTACCCACCCTTTATCAGTGGAGGAACTCTACACCTTCTACCTAGCTTTATCTTTGTTGGAGGATAGTAGTCACAAACCCTCTTTTATGCCTGCAGCAAACATACTTTCCCACAACTCTCTCTCTTGCAGCTTCACCATGTAACTCTTCAGCACTCTTCAATCACGGGTCCTGGTGCATACTCTACACTCTCAAGATCTTCTGGCTCTGATACCACTTGATGAAGGGTACTCCGCTTATAGTCCAAAACTCACAACAATAATAGGAAATAGCACAACAAATGCTAGAAGAAATAAAGATTTTCTATTGTTAACTTCGTTACATGGGCCTTCTAATTACATCATGTGTAAATCTAAAATAGATTCTATTCTAGGCTCTCAGGTCTTACAACCAAACTATTACAACTAACTCTCTCTAGTCTATCCTTCCTCTATTTACTTCCTTGAGATTTTATTTTCCCTCTCTATCTTCTCCAGAAAGCCTTCTCCTTCACTATAACCTTGTCAACCATCTAGGGTTTCCTATAATATGATCTTCATTTAATTATTTTACTTGTCCTACCTTAGTACCACCTCTATTTCCCATCCAACAATCAAGAATAGTTTCCTCATTGTCTACTCTGTCTTCTCAAACATGCCATTGATCACCACATTCACGCCATGAAAACCACCTTGCTATTGAAAACACATTACATTATCAAACTGAGATAGATTTGAGTCTCACCGATATTGATCTCTCTCTTCGATACCTCATCGCCATCCTCATCACCATTCACAATTCACAACAACAATGCAAATTGACCTATTGTGTAATTGCATTCTGCCATCTGTCTATACACATCATCGCCACTTTCCTATTGATCCCACAAAAGTCTTCACCAATAGTCACTAGCCTCTCAATGTAGCTTGTAGCCACGTGTCAACCTCTTATTCATCTTAAAACTCCAAGCCTTCTACCTATTTATCCATGCAATTCCATTCACCTTTTCATAGCATCAAAGGGACTTGACACCTTGTCTCTCTGAATTCCCAATGTCACCTCAATACGCTTATCACTCCATCGGAGGGAATCCTAAGTGACTCCTTTCGATATGGTTAAGTCTCACTGATGAAGTTCTATTGGAATTGGAAGGGACTTACATTGTTGTCCTTCCAAAATACACTTTTCAACCCGACGAAGAACCTCCACATCATCCCTACTCAATCATTCATCGCCACCATTCTTTATCATCATCACTTAGCCTAGTCACACTTATTGGCATTTCGAAGAGAATTTGAAGCAACTCACACCGATATCCCAAAGTCTTGATGAAAAGCTTTTTCTAATGTCGTAAAAGTGTAGAACAGACTCCATAAGACGTTCTATCAATATACACCTAGGTCTCCTCGATGAGATGAAAAATTAGAATGATGAAGTGACTTCAAATGACGTCTTGCCAAAATATGCATCTCCTTCCGATGTGAAGCCTTCACAATCATTCACAACTACTAGCATTTTCCATTATCGCTATGTCAAAGGGACATGAAACAATATCTCCTCAAAATTTCCATGTCACTTCGATGAGCCAATTCACCAAATATCGGATGACAAAATTTGTTGCTCCTTCATGTTTCTTATGCCTAAAGCCTGAACTCCTGCAGATTGCCATGCTTAGCTAACTGAATCTGATTCAACCCTTATTGGAAAATAAATAACATAGATATTTTTTGGTTGATGCAAGATTTCTCTTACACCCTGGATGCTCCTGCATCAAAAACACTCTATATACAATGAATACACAAATAAAACACACCATACACAAAGAATACAAAAAGTAGACACATAATACACAAAGTAAACACATGAAGGACATAAGACAAACACACCAAAGAAATATTGTAGACACATAGAAATATAAGACAAACAATAAAAACACAATAAAACATAAACATGACAAGGGTTAGTACTAAAAAGGATTCAAGTCAATAAGGTAAAGAGACCTTCGTCTTAATTTTTTCTCAAATACCAGACATCATCCATCAAATGTGTTGTTTAAACAAAAGCGTGTTCTCACAAGGATGTTAAATCACTCATGAAACACATGGCTCCACTAGCAGGCAAGATATGTTATGCTAGGTGGCTATGTAAAAATGCTCAAATTCTTGAATCAACAAGCCTCATTATGCCAAATCTATGGACAATTTTTTAAATCATGCTTCAAGGAGCACATAAAAGTTTAATGTCATGGGGGACCATTTAAGGTCATAGGGAATGAAAATCACCTAAAGAGGTGCACAAAAGTTTAATGTCATGGGGGATGAAATAATGCTCAATGTCACAAGGGATGAATTGATAACCATGCCTTAGGGGGTATTATAAAGAACAACATGACCAAAGGGGTATGTCAATAAGTCAAATTTCACAAGACATCTATGGAATGGAAAGGGGTAATATGCTCCCCCCTTAAAATGTCAACATACTTGCTATGTTGATATTTTAAGGAAATAATAGATGAAGAGATGATCCTTAAGGAGAATGCACACCTCCAAAGCTAGTTATCTTTCCCCTCAAGTGTAGAGACAAGGACAACCACACTAGAGACTATCATGTTGCTACCATGGAAATAATGGTTGTACCTAAGATTATACCACCATGAATGGAAATGAGAAAACATATGAAGCTACAAATTCCACATAGTGAGGAGCAACACCATAGAATAAAGATCATTATTTTTAAAGTGATTAGATGCATCAACACATGGAATAGCACCACAATCATTAAGTTTTTGTATTTTATTACTTAGGGTATGTAATTCATTAGTGGAATGACAATGCACTTGATGATGTGCACAAAATAAGTTATTGTTATAAAATTTCTTATGTGTCAGAGGAGGAAGATTAATCAAGCGGGGCTTGGTAAACCTTGGTAAAATACACTCTTTCTCTAATAAAGGTGTCGGAGACAATTTTTTCTATGGGAAGAAAAGCTTGCTTGCTTACCACATTATGTTTTAAATATGGTAGACAATGGCAGATGAGATGAAGATGGAGAAGAAGTTTGGAAACCTAAACCCCTTTTTGATAGATACAACACAGACTTCACATGATCCTTAACTACTTGTTTTATGCTTTCCTTAATTTTTAAAAATTATTTTATATCTAATCCCATAACATTCATCCAACTCAGATGTAGAAGTCTTGTCAAATGCTTATGAGAAGAATTGATTCTTTTGCAAGAATGAAAAATGTTTTTAAGTGTTTTCAAGTTAGGCATTTCCAACACACAAGGGATGAAAGCTAAAGAGCCGCCATCACTATCATGGGGTGATGTTTTTGGATTTTGTGATGTAGAAAAAGATTGAGTGAATGAGACAAAAGAATCCTTAGGTTTATATTGTGAGATTTTGTACTCTCCAATAAAGGAGGGAGTAAAATCTAATGAACCTCAATCGTCACCAAAACATGTGTTTGAAGATACAATAATATCATGATCATGATTTGCATTTGATTCTTCATAATTTGGACTCCCCATTGAAATGAGGTATAAAATCTAATGAGCCCCAATCATCACCCAAGAGCACGTTCATAGTATCATTATCATTGGAATTTAATGGCTCAACTTTTGAAGATAGAATCAAAGTATTAAGAGAGTTGGAAGTGTTATGCTCAACTTCGATATGTGAATTATCACTTTATTCATCTGATTTTAAGTTATCTACATAATGTTATTATATTAATATTTCATCTTAGAGTGAAGAGTAGACAAGAGTCCCTTCATGGCATGAACCCACAATCTACATAGGAGAAGATTATATTAAAATGGTCCCGACATGATATGGATAGGGGTAGGTAAGACCACGAGCCCTACCTTAATGGGTAGTGTAATTGTGCCTAATATTTGCCTACTAATATTATGAAATGCATGAATAGAAAGATCATTAGGCTATATAATATTCTTATCCACATGAAGTTTATCTATAAAATCCATGTTGCAAACATTAAGACTTGATCCATTATCAATAAGAGTACGTCTAACCCTTGGGTTTTATTAATTATAACCATTATCATTGGAGCCTCATGTTTTTTTTGGATATCAAGTGAGGGTAATTCATGTTGAGGGAAGGTAATATCCAAATTTCTTACTTTCATACAATCAAACAAGGCTACTACATCATTTGTTTTGACAGAAGGTGAGATATCAATATTCTACAAAGCCTCTAGGAGCATCTCATGGTAATTAGGTGATGTTTTAATCAAGTCCCAAAGGAAGATCTTGGTTGGAATATTACAAATTTTCTCAATGTAAGATTGTATTCTTTACCACTACACTGCGAAAGGGTAGGTGGTTGATGAAGGAGCATTCTAAGCATACATGCTATCTTCATCACCTAAAAAAATCATTTGCTTTTTGTAGATTTTTTTTGGTTTTGCTTTCTTACCTGTGTTACCTAATTATGCTTTTAGCCCAATCAGGTAGGGCTAGAACAATAGTGAAGACTTAAAAGATAAATGCTACACATTAAATTTTTCTATGTTTTCGTTATCATACACAAAAATGCTATGAAATGAAATTGTAGTTTTATTATGCAAGTGCTTTACAAGAGAACATATTACACAAAATTTGCATATAATTTCTATCTAAAATTCATTTTACAAAAGTATGCTTAAGGTATCCCACACAAGGCATGCGAATGACTAAAAGATGCAACATAGAACTAAATTATACATGAAGAAAAGTAAAAGAACACATGAAAGGAATAGGGATCTATCATTGCTTGAACGACAAACCCCAAGGTTGATCAGATCCATCTTTATCTCCCTTCATTCAGTAAGCTCAAGAAATGGCTGCAAGAGATGGAATAGATGGTGTTAGAGCTCGAGATTCCAATTCTCCTCATATGTAATATCAACAGATATATAACCTACTTTTATGAAGCATTAATATTAGATATACAGTTATCACATGTATCTAGGAAACGTAGAGGGTCATCAATCATCATAAGGCTTTGAGCTTCATGGTTTTTATTAACTTGTTTGTTCACTATGCAAGTATAGGTTAATTTTGCATTGCAGGATTACTTTGTTCAACATCATAGTATGTGGAGGAAAATGTGGCACCCACAAGGGTTGAGCCCAACATATTATCCTCTTAGTTACAAAAGGGGAATAAAGTGTGAATTTCATCAATTAAGATGGGTACAAGTCATAACAGTCACCTACATGCCATACAAAAGTAAAAAAGAGGGAAGCATTTATAAAGGATGGTAGGGAGCACAATAGAGGGCATTAATGAAAATTGAGGACAGTAATCAAATGCAAATTGTAGCCCTTCAACAAGATCTAGGATAGTCAAGCCATTATTGTCAAAAGATGTAGACCTCGTTAATGAAGTTTCATTGATGCTCAACATGAGAATTTTCATAAATATAATGTGGCAAAGATTGAGAGTAGGGCTATCAAAGGCCATTTTTGCAAACAAGCAAAGGTTAACTCAATTTCAAAGTACCTAGAAGCAATAAGAGGACAATCATTACTATGCAAAGAGAAGTCCAATACTAGGGACACTATCTCTATCTGGATATTGTTCTAGGAATTTATGCAAGTATTCTCAAGGAAGTAATATAAGGGAAATCATATGAACAAAACCTCTCATGCATAGGACATAAAGCAATATTATCAACTATACTTCAAGAGACAAGGCTAACGCAACAAAGGAAAATTAATTGGCATCATGATAGACACATGTGTCATGTCAAATCAAACATTGCAGAAGATAGAAAGCATTATAATTCTTGAAGAAGAATATCAAAGAGGACAATCAAAATATGATATTCCTTGTGATGAATGGAGGCATTAAGCCTTGATAGGAGGGATAATTCAAATCAGAGAAGGGGCAACAACTGAGTGAATCACGAGATGATTGTGATAAAAATATTGGCGATAATTCAAAATAGTGTTTTGTGGACTGTGTGTACACTAAGGTTTAAAGTTTTTAATGTCTTTATGGATGTCAAGACAAATCTTTTAAATGACAATATTTATGATCAGTAACCTAAGAACCATGACTATGCATTGTGTTTACAGTGACAAATAATGAAAGTTCATAGGTCCAAGAAGCATATGAGAAGTGTGACACTCAAGGATATTGAGAATATAAAGAGAAAACAAAACAGTTTATTAGAGGACAATCATGATACTGACAGCCATATCTCAGAAACCATGAACTAGGTTTTCATGATTTTTGGATAGAAATTAGGAAACAACAAGATGAAAAAATCCATTAAATTTATCGAAAACTCAGTTTGTGGTTTGAGAGAAAACTTCACCAGTCTGAGACAATGAAGATAAAGTCTTCATGGATAGGAAAGACAAAATAAAACAATAAGAGAGTGACAGTCCACGTAGACCAACCATAAATAGAAGTTCAGTCATAAATGATTGTGATAATATGAAGAATGAACTCGAGATTTAGAGGTTTTTTTTAAAATTTTGGTGATAGATACTAAATGTAGCAAGGAAACAAACTACTATTACCATACATTATGTGCAATCTTTGGTAAAAGTTCAGGATCGGGTATGAGCACAAAGGGTATACATAGCAATGGAAGATCAAATGATTAAACAAAGATTCAAATGAAGGATAGATTCCTTTTCAAAAAAAATATTATGATATGAATTTAAAGAATTTTGATTTTCTTTCTTCTTTACAAACTATACAATGAAAGGTATGCTAGTAATGCTACAATCTATTTGCTCAACAAACCAAGAAACCCACAAAAAAGAGGCTTTTCATTTTTTCTTTCTAACAAATTAGAATCTCAACATTCTCATCAAAATAACATAGAAAAATACTTAATAGCAAGGATGATTGATCAGACTTTGCAAGAAGGTCCAAAATCTCCAAACCCTTGGTAGTGCAGCATGGTGTTATAGACAAAAAATGAATGAGAAATGAGTCTGTGAGTTGAACTTATGGCTTCTTTTGAATTTCTCGAGGAAACCCTAACCTTGGACAACAAAGGATATTTATTTCACTTTTATTTCTAAGTGGCTTGATAGTTATTATTTTGGAGTCCACAAGAGTCAAATCCACCCTTGAATTTTTGCATAAGGATAGGATACAATAAATATGTAAAAAACTATTAAAGTTGATATGATATAAGTCATTTTAATATTTGTCATTGTAAATGCAGAAGTAAACAAACACATAACAAATATTAAAGAAAATCATAACTATTCGTCTTTAATATTTATTTAAATAGTTTATTCTAGTTTTGAGATCATGCAAAAACAAAAGGATCAGTTGAACTGGGGTATAGGGCATGCATTTGGAGTTTATCTTTGAATTTGAGTCAAACTAAACTCATTTTGAAGTCCTCTTTGGTTAGATTGGTTGAGAGAGAGAGAGTTTGGAGCTATTTTAGCATGTTTTGGAGTAGTTTTGGGCCTCCCTTTTGGGGATTTTCTTCTTTGCTCATAAATCACTTTGAAGGAGATATTTTTGGAGAGCAGTTAACTACAAGTGCCACCTCTTGGCACTTTGAGACTCTTTTTTTGTATTAAAGGAGAAAGAAATATGTTTTTTCCTTAGTTTTGGCTTATCTTTTCTCTTGCACACTGCAAAGATGGAGAAGTTTTGTAACTCATTTGACAGATTTATATATAGCAACATTTTATAGGTTATTATAAATTGTCACTTATAGATTTTTCCTTCCATTTTTCATTACAATCAAGTATTTTTCTTCACATTTTTAGTTGTCTTTTTTCTTAGAATGATTCTTGATGAAAATTTAATGTGTTTTGAATATTGAAACCTTTAAATTTATGTCTGATTTGTAGTTACATGTATACAAAGATAGTTGAATGTCAAAGTTCATAGGTTGAGTTATTAGTTTGTCTCATCTTCACAGTTGTGAAACACTCCTTTTCTTTAGAAAAGATAGATTTATCAAACCTTTTTGTGAAATACTTATGTCATTGATTTTACCAGACTGAGTTGTGCAGACAAATTTATGAAAATTAGTTATGAATTAAGCTGCTCATCATTTATATTTTTGTGCACCTCCTCTTAGAAATTAATTTACATTTCCAAAGAATATTTCTTACCCCTTTCCATCAAATATCATTAGTTTCTAGAAAATTAAAATGGGAACCAACCCATAATTTGGAGATTCACCTTTGCTTTGAGCAACCCATAGGATCAAAGGTGTTTCCATGTTACATAGGATTGTTGAGCCTTCAAGCTTAGAATCAAGGTGTAATCCTATGTGTTAATAACCTGGTGGGAAGATTCAATGTTGATGTCAAATTTTTATGCTCTATGATCCTTTACCACACACCTGTGGTAGGGTGTATGAGCACTTACGATAATGCAAGAAACTCGCTACCCTACGATGGACTTTATTCGTGGTTGAGGTAGTTTGGGGATACTGGTACCTTGTAATGGGTTTTATTAGAGGTTGCGATAGAATGGGGATACCACTATCCTGCAAAGAGTTGTGTCACCTACTTGTGGTGTCACGGGGAAAACTGCACCCTCACAACTGGTAGTTGGGAGGTCAACAATGCTACAATGGTTGTGGAGCTAGAGTGTTAACTATTTCTATGAGCTCATAATGGTCAAGATTTCTAGTCGACGATATTATGATCTGTGTTGTGTTGAGTGATTGCTTCCCCACGAGAGTTGTGTAGGAAGGGTGACTAGATTGCATGTTGTAAGAATGGAAAGATTGGAGGTGTTGTCATTGATGTCAACTAATAAACTTGCTATCAACTGATTGTTGTTGGTTGTATATATCGAGGATATTGAGAAAATTGTAATAAAGATATTATTTAGGTGTTCAGTGGTTGCTCAAGGTTTTTCTTTGGATTTTCTCCTATGTTTGTGTAGTTTATATATGTTTATCATGGTTTTTAGAAGATGCTATATCCATATTTTTAGGTGTTGATTCATTGTATAGTGCAAGTTGTGTTCACTAGTTGTGAACTACGGTTTTATGTGTTTCTAGTTGAGGTTTGGGAGAAATGTTGTTGGTCTAGATTTCTCTTTAATGAAGTCTTATGACTTGCAGTTCTAGAGATGAGTTGCCTTGATTTTGTTGAAGATATTTTCAGCATTTGGAAGATTCGTGTTGAATGGCTCTATGTGTTTTACACTAGTTTGGTTGACCTTGTGTGAAATAATACCTTCGAGGTTGATGAAGTGTGTTGGATCTTTTTGGGTCCCTTGAATCATGTGTTTCAGTCACCCTCATTCTAATTCCACCCTAAGATATTATGGCACCGACCTAATTTGAATTTGAATTTGGATAGCTGATTTTGGATATGTTTCAAAGTTGAAGATGGTATAAATACAAGATGAGTTAGTACTGAAAAAATTTACTAGAGTGAAGAAGAAGAGTGATAAGAGAAAAGATGAAGTGCACATAGTTGAGACATTGATTCTATTCAATGAGTGTGTGTGATGCGAGTGTGGTAGATTAGTGTGAAGCTTAATGCTAAGTTTTTAGATGTAGTGAGAAGAAGCTGGACTCTATCATTCATGCATGTTTGTGAGTGATTATGGTGGAATCCTTTGTTGCATTGGGATTGTAGTCTCTCTATAACAAGCCTTGTTTGTCTTCTATGCATCTTTGTGGAATTGATCCCTCTGGGTTGTTAGCCTTGTTGGATAGTGAGTCCTTGTTTTGGTAGTAAGCCTTATTTCAGTTAGTGAGCCTCTTGTAATCGGTTTTGATATTCTCTATAGTGTGAGTTAATCCTCACCATGGTTTTTCCCTTATTATGGTTTCCACGTAAATTTGGTGTTATTTTGTTTATGTGTTGGATTTAAGTTTTTGCATTAGCATTTGATGATTAATCAATTAAGAAGTGTTAAGAATTAGTTCTAGTTATTGAATCAAAGGGATTAAAATTGTGACAATTGATTCACTCCCCCTCTCAGTTTTCCTATTCAACAATTGGTATCAGATCTTGGTTCCTTGGTGAAGAGCTTAACCACTTGAGGAAGGTTTGGGATGGCTTGTAAGATGGTTTATGATTATCCAAGGTTCGATGGAACTAATTATGCTATTTGGAAAGTGTTGATGGAAGAATATCTGGAATATTATGGATAAGATGTGGAGAAAGCCTACACGAATCCTTACGCTCCTGCAAATGGTCTGAGTATGCCTGATGAGATCAAAGTACATGAAGTGAACAATAAGGAAAAGTACATCTTGAAGAATAGTCTGGTACATTTCGAGTTGATTAAGGTTCAAAATTTGAAGACTGCTAAGGAAGTCTAGGATTATTTGGAAAGAGTGCACGAGGGTGATGGAATAGTTAAAGAGGTGAAATTACAGAATTTAGAGGCACAGTTTGACCTTCTACATATGTCTAAAGATGAGAATATTAAATCTTATGTATAGATATTGGATGAGATAGTGGCTGGAATGCGAGGACTTGGTGCTACTATAGATGAAACCAGGATTGTAAAAAATATTCTCATAACTCTTCTTGATGGTTATAGTGAGAAAGTGTGTGCTATTAAGCATACTATAGATTATAAGACCTATACCAAAGATTTGTTGTTGGGATTTTTGACATCTTATGAGATGAGGAAGCTGAATCTAAGGAATGGATGCAAATCAGAGACTACTTTTAAGGCTACAAAGTTGAAGATCTAGATGAAGAAAAACTTGATGAAATAGAAGCTAACTTTGTAAGAAGGATGAGGAAAGGATCTAGTAAGTATGAAGGTAAGTTACCTTTTAAATGCTTTAGTTGTGGAGAAATAGGTCATTATGCTACAAAGTGTCTAAAAAGAGCTAAAAGGAATAAACAAAGATATGAGAAGGAAAAGAAAGGAAAGAAGACTAATAAAGCTTATTATGTGAATGAGAATGCTAGTATATTTGATGAGGATTTAGAATATGAAGATCTTGATGACAATGAATGCTTTTTCTTTGTGTTTAAAGATGAACCTACTTCTACTAACTCCAAAAAATAGGTAAAGGAAAGCCCTCCATAGAATGAGAAAAATGAAGGTACGATTATCTTTGCCCTACATGCTAAACAAGAGAAAAATTATTGGGTAGTTGATAGTGGTTGTTCACATCACATGAATAGTGATAAAAGTAATTTTGTTAAGCTTGAGAAATACGATGGAGGCTTGGTTATGTTTGGAGATGATACTCATGCTAGAATATATGGGATAGGTTCAGTAAGTTTTGATGGAAAACATCATATTGATGATGTCTACTAGGTTAAGGGTTTAAGGCATAATATTTTGAGTGTTGGTTAGGTGTGCAGTAATTGATATGATCTTGTGTTTAAGGATGATAGATGTGAGATTTAGAAAGGATCTAGAACATTTATTGGTATAAGAAATAAATTTGAAGGAAATATCTATCAACTTAAGGGTGTTGATGGATGATGCTTTATGACTATGGCATCGAAGAATTTGTCAAATGAATTTTGATAACATGGCGAGGATTAGTGTTGTTCAGGTTGTGAGAGATTTACTGAGGATTACAAATCTTGTTAATGCTATTTTCAGAAATTTTTAGTTTGGAAAACAAGAAAGAAGTCATTACAGATCAAAGGAACAATCTACTACCAGACTACAAGATTTAGTTCATACAGATCTCCGTGGTCTTCCAAGAGTGAGAATTATACTTGGTGAATGGTATTGTCATGCCCAAATTTTACACTGTAAACAATCTAAAAATCCACAACAACTTTAATCAAGTCACCTAAGTGGGTGGCAACCGATTGAGAAACTGTCTGGGGTAATGGACCCTAGAAAGGGTTGCGTACCCACTCCTATAGAATGTAAATTTTGTATGAGACAAATTGATATTATATTATGATTTATTGATGAGCTCTATGTGGTTTGAGACCACCTTATCTCCTCCTCCCCATACTTTATGATTTTAATTGATGATCATTCTAGATATACATGAGTTATATTTATTAGAGAGAAACTAGATGCATTAGATAGATTCAAGATATTCAAAGCTATGGTTGAAAATGAAGTAAACTTGAAGATAAAATGCTTAAGGTCTAACAGAGGTGAAGAATTCACCTCCCATGAGTTAAATATTTGTTGTGAAGTGCATGGAATAAAGAGACACTTATCTACCATGAGAACTCCTTAGTAGAATGGAGTTGTTGAAAGGAAAAAAAGAATGATTCAAAAGGTTGTTAGATCAATGATCGCTAAGGCTAGTTTACCACAAGTTTACTAGAAAGAAGCTATTCATACTATTTGTTTATGTATACAATCAAGTTCAAGCAAGAACAAACAATACTTGAAGACTCCCTATGAGCTATTGTTTGGAAGAATTCCTACTGGTAAGTATTTCAAGGTATTTGGAAGCAAATGTTATATTAGAAGAGATGAAGAAACTTTGGGAAAGTTTGATGCAAGAAGTGATGAAAGAATTTTCTTGGATATTATACTAATAGCAAGGCATACAAATGTTTCAATAAAAGACTAAAAAATATATTAGAGAGTGCAAATATCAAGGTTGATGAGATAATGAAGAATTCTATTGATATTGATCGATATGTATTTGATGAATCTGATTGTGTAAGAATATAAGAGATTAAAGAAAAGGAAAAGACCAAGCAAGAAAAGAAAGATGAAAAAAATGAACAAGAAGAAGATGCTTCGGTAATGTCCTCTAAGACACCTAGATATGTATAGAAGAATCATTCAGAAAATTAGATTATTGGAGATAAGACTAAAGGTGTATTAACTAGAAGCAGAGCTACTATTGAAATTAATTAGTCCCAAGACTAGTAGATAAAATATCATTGGATCGAAGTGGGTATTCAGAAATAAGTTGAATGAAAATGGATTTGTTAGAAACAAAGAAAGGCTTGTGTGTAAAGTTCACTCACAAGTAGAAGGCATATATTTTCAGGAAAAATTTTCTTTGATAGCAATAATGGAAGCTATAAGGATGTTCTTAGCATTTTCTGCTCATAAAGACTTTAAGGTTTATCATATGGATGTCAAGTCATCATTTTTGAATGGTGAGTTGGAAGAAGAAGTATACATGGAACAACCAGAAGGATTTCAATTGAAAAATCAATTAGATATGGTGTGTAGATTGAAGAAAGCTGTATATGGATTAAAGAAATCTCCTAGAGCTTGTTATGTAATGTTAGAAAGAGATTTGATTCAACAAGGTTTCAACAAAGGTACGATAGATAGTAATTTGTATTTTAAGATTGAAAATGAAAAAAAAATTATTGTAGTTGTGTATGTTGATGACATTATCTTTGGAGGAAATGAAAATATGTGTAAGATGTTTGTAGAAGAGATGCAAAAAGTGTTTGAAATATTTATGTTTGGAGAGATGAATTTATTTCTTGGGCTATAGATCTATCAAATAGAGAAAGGAATTTTTATTTCACATTCTAAGTATGTGAGATAGATGTTGAAGAAGTTTGGGATGGATGGTTCCAAACTAGTATGTACTCCTATGGTGACTAGTTGAAAATTGGGTAAAGATGATGATTCACCTAAGGATGATTAGAGAAAATATAGATCTATGGTTTGTGGAATATTATATTTGATTGCTACTAGATCGGGTATTATGCGTGCTATTTGTCTTGTGGCTAGATATTAAGAAGATCCTAAGGAAACTCATGTTGCTATTATTAAAATAATTTTGAAATATTTGAATGACACTCTGGATTATGGATTGTGGTATCCTAGAGATATTGACTTTAAACTTAGTGCTTATATAGATGCAAATTGGGCTAGATGTTTAGATGACAAAAAGAGTACAAGTGGTGGTACATTCTTTCTTAGATGTAGATTGGTGGCATGGTTGAGAAAAAAGCAAGATTAAGACTCCTTGTCTACTACTAAAGCTAAGTATATTGCTATTGCATCATGTTGTACACAATTTCTACGGATGAAACAAACATTGGAATATATCACAGTGGTATATGATGTTCCTATTTCTTTTTCTATGATAATACAAGTGTAATTAACATTTCAAAGATTCATGTGATGCACTCAAGGATGAAGCATATATCTACCAGGTATCATTTCTTGAGAGAGAAGTTCATGGAGAATGAAGTAAATCTTGAGTATGTACCGATGAAGGATCAAATTGTTGATATTTTCATGAAGGATCTTCCTAGAGATACTTTTTAGTATCTTCAAGATAAGTTAGGCATAATTGCCCCTCCTTTCTTGAGCTAGATGCATATGGAGATGCATCAGTCTAGTGGATCTATGGATCTATCTTTCTTATGGACTGATGTTTTGGTGGCTACCTCTTAGGGGGAGTAGGTAGAATCAAGTGTTTTCATTGTGAGTATTCTATTTTTCATGTCAAAGGAGAAATCAATGTAAAATATTATTTTGTCTTTGCCATTGATTTCAAAGGGGGAGAAGAAGCACATGAAAAAGGAGAAGAAGAATGTTAAAAAAAAGGATAAGAAGCATACAAGAGATTATCTACTAAGGGGGAGAAACAAAAAGAAAAATATTGAGAAGTGTATTCAGAGCTAGTATGTTGTCTTTGATGGTTTTTCACATCATGTGTTGCCATCTGTAGACACCTAAGTTTGATCACTTATATTTGGTCAAATTTATCCTTTTTAGTCTAAATATCCTCTTATTTGCATTAATTAAGTAATATTACTATTATTTAATTATATCCCTAAATTCCTCTAAATTCCTAAGGTATTTAGTTAAATAATAAAATACTTTACCCTTTATTCCTTTCTTCCAAGGGATTAAATAAATAATTCAGTTATTTAATTCCCTTTATTTCCCCTCCCCCATAATCTACATTTAATCCTAATCCATCTCCTAATCCCATCATTAGGGATCTGCACATCCTTAATCCATGATTAGGATGTGTCACATCCTCCAAATTTTTCAAGTTGGCTCCTAATCCTCATTATCCACCTAACCTTCCTCTAATCCTTCATCAACTAGGCTAATCAACCCTCTTGGTCAACTCTCCCCATACCCCAAGAAATTTTTAATTTCCTTTTGCCTTCCCAAGGTCTTTTGAGGGATTTTTTATTCCTCTCTCATTCCCCAAGGAATATTAAATTCCTTTTCTCTTTCCCAAGGAATATTAAATTTCTTTTATCCTTCCCATGCACATTGAAAAGGAATTTTTAATTCCTTTGGTCAACTCTTGATCTCAACCATTGATCCTCTCCCAAGAATTAATCTTGGCCATTCATTCATCTCCCCTCTTGCTAATGACAAAGACTTAGTCATTTTTCAGGCTCATTCATTCTAGCCACATGCATTCTCAATCAGATTCTATTCACACTCTATCACATTTATCCTAGCCTCCTACACTCACACACTACCATCTTGATCCATAGCCATCCTTGCATCCAAATCAAGCAAAAACAAGTCGTTATGATGTCAGAATCAATCTAGAATCACACATATTAAACGATCAACAAAAGCCAACCAGCCGATCAAATTGGACAAGGTATATCACACTCTTTTTTCTTTCATTTTTTTCAAGTTCAACTAGGCCAATCTTGAGGTGTTGTTTGTGTTTTTCCTTGCTTGCATTTCATTTCATTTTGCATTTTAGACTAGGAAAATTCACCTGCACACACAATCAATGAAAAAGGTGGAGATTGTTGCAATAATTGAAAGATTAAAGGTGTTTTCATTGATGCCAATTGATCAACTAGTTATCAACTAGTTGTTGTTGGTTGTATATGTCAAGGATATTGAGAAAATTGTAATAAAGATATGTTGCAGGTGTTTAGTGGTTGCTCCAGGTTTTGCTCTAGATTTTCTCCTATATTTGTGTGGTTCAAATATGTTGATCATGGTTGTTAGAAGATGCTATATCTATATTTTTTGTTATTGATTCATTGTACAGTGCAAGTTGTGTTCACTAGTTGTGAACTGTGGTTTTCTATGGTTTTGGTTGAAGTTTGGGAGAAATGTTTCTGGTTTGGATTTCTATTTAATGAATTCTTATGACTTGTAGTTTTAGAGTTGAGTTTCCTTGATTTTGTTGAAGATAATTTCAACATTTGGAAGATTTGTGCTTAATGGTTCTATGTGTTTTAAATTGGTTTGGCCAACCTTGTGTGAAATATTACATTTGAGGTTGATGAAACATGTTCGATCTTTTTGGGTCCCTTGAAGCATGTGTTTGGGTCACCCTAATTCTAATTCTACCTTAGGATGTTTTGGCACCAACCTAATTCAAATTTGAATTTGGATAGCTGACTTTGGATATGTCTCAAAGTTGAAGATGGTATAAATATAGGATGAGCTAGTGGTGAAAAAAGATACAAGAGCGAAGAAGAGGACTGATAAGAGAAAATGGAAAGTGTAGATGTGACATTGATTCTATTTAGTGAGTATGTGTGATGTGAGTCTAGAAGATTGGTGTGAAGCTTAATGCTGAGTTTTCGAATGTAGTGAGCAAAAGGTGAACTCTATCATTCATGCATTTCTACGAGTGATTGTGGTGGAATCCTTTGTTGCATTAGGGTTGTAGTATCTTTGTAACAAGTCTTCATTGTCATCTTTGTATCTCTATGGCAGTGAGTCCTTGTTCTGGACAACGATTCCTTATTTTGGAGGTGAGCCTTATTTCAGGTAGTGAGCCTCTTGTAATATATTTTAATATTCTCTATAATGTGAGTAAATCATCACCGTGGTTTTTCCCTTATTAGGATTTTCACATAAATTTTTTGTTATTATGTTTATGTGTTGGATTTAAGTTTTTGCATTGGCATTTGATGATTAACCAATTAAGCAGTGTTAAGAATTAGTTCTAGTAATTGAATTAAAGAGATTAAATATGTGACAACTGATTCACCCACCCCCTCTCAGTTATCTCGTTCAACACTATGGGATGGATTATGGACCGTAGATATCTGCCATGATATGGGACCAACATTCAATAGACGTAATAAAATGTCAATGGTCATACCGAATTGGAGTTTAGCAAAGGAAATGAAGAGGATAAAATAGAGAAGGGGGAGAGGGGGAAGAGGGACAAACATGGGAGATCTAAGAATGAGTTGAGAGCTAGAGGAAATAGGGGGGAGAGAGAAAATATGTGAAGGATGTGACCACAAAGGCCACCAGTTGTAATGTAAAGTTTGTTATTGAATTAATAAAATCAATATTTTCTTGTTTAATTGAGTGATAGGGCTATGCAATGAGTTCCATTTTGTGTTTTTCATTTGAGTGGTTGTAGAGGAGAGCACCTTTTTGCATCAATTGGTATCAGGGTAGGTAATCCTAAGTGTAGAGAGTATCCACCAATATTGTGGGTTAAGAGTTTGTGTGGAGTGAAGAAGCCTTGAGAGGCCATTGGTTCCATGGAAATCATGTTGACTGTCCTCCAATAGAGATGAGGCTAGGTAGAAGGTGTGAAAATCTCTTCCACTGAGATGAAGTAGGTAGAAGAGATCATGAGGGATCATCTTCTAGAACCATGTTGGGTAAAGGATAGTGGTGAGAGTTTATTATAGGGGGAACCTGTAGAGGTAGTGAGTGACGATTCTAATTTGCTGGTAGTTATAGATAGAGAGTGTGTCATACTTGTTTGGAAAAATGTCTTGGAGATATGGAGAGAGTTTGTGGATGAAAAAGGAATACTTGAAGCCACAAGAAATGAAAAAAGAACCTGTCTGAAGGAGCGATGTGTTCCAAACTGTGTGCAAGTTTGGTGGAAAATGTTGCAAAGTAATGGTGGAAAATGATAGGAGAGATAATTTAGTTGCATTGGAAGTGGTTGAGAAACTAAACTTGAAGAAAATGAGGCACATAAAGCCATACTATGTCTCTTGGTTTCAAGAAGGTCATCAAATTTGGGTAAGTGAAAAAAGCATTGTGAGTTTTCATATTGGCAGATATGAGGATGAAATTATGTGTGATATAGTACCCATTGATGTTTGCCATGTTATATTGGGACAACTTTTTTCTTTGGGATAGGGAGGTTGTACATAATAGCAACAAAAACACTTATAGCATAGTGAAGGATGGGAAGAAATATGTGTTGAATCCATTGTGGGATAAACCAGAGGAAGTGGTTAAGGAAACTGCATCAATATGCTCTAATGAGTTTATGAAATAAGAAAGCAAAATCAAAGTTGTAGTAGGTGAGAAAGAAATGGTTGAGAATCCTTTGAAGGATGCAGAGAAAAACGAAATGGTTGAAGCATGTATGTAGACTGAAGAAAAAGAAGAGGAGGTCCTTATGCAAAAACATCAAGAGGAAAGAGAAAATATTACAATTGAGGTTGTGAAGGTTGAATAAAATTTGTTTCTAAAGATGGTGGTGATAGAGGATGAGTGGAAGGAAAAGCTTGCAGCTACTGAGAATGAAGATACAGTTGAGATTATCGATGTTGCAGTAGATGATAAAATTGTAATAATGGGAGAAAAGGTAAGAGAAAATCTTGGGGAGGTATGTGAAGAAATAATGAAGGTGCAATAAAATGAAGAAGTGATTGCAATAGTAGAGGGTGTACTTGTAGCTAGTGAAGATGATAAAATGCACTTTGGAGTGAAAGATGAGGAAATACAAGTTGTAGTTGTGAACAAAGAGAAGGTAAAATTGTTTATTAATATTTTGTTTTCAGATAAGATGGTAGAATAATAGATAGTTAGGAAACAAAACCATGTAGATAAAATGGATAATGTTGTAGATGAAGATTGGTGTCTAGATGCTGCAAGTTTGTGCATAGAAATTGTAAAGGATGTTGTAGGATTTTGGTGGAGGTGGTTGGTCTTTAGTGGGTTGGATCCCATGAATGAGAAGAAAATATTAGAGGGTTTTTGGTGGAGGAGGATGGTTCATGGTGGAAATGAGTCCATGAGAGGAAGGAAGGATGAAGTAGAGTGTTGTTGGAAGAAGATGGTGAGAGTTCAAGAGAGATGTTGGAAGAGGCGAAAGAAAGGTTAATTTTTCATCACTTGATACATCGATAGAGTACGTTGCATATTGTTTACAATATCAAAGAGTGGTTCTATCACTCAACTCACCATTTTGAGCCTATTCTCACAATCCTTATACCCAACATATTTGATGCAGGAGCATCCTAGCATACAGACTATCCTCATCACCCAAAAAAAAATTATTTTCTTTTTGTAGATATTTTTTGGTTTTGCATTCTTACTTGGTGGGAAGATTCAATGTTGATGCCAAAATTGCATGCTCTAGGAGTCCTTACTACACCCTCATGACAGGACGTATGAGAACTTGTGGTAGTGTGGGGAACCTACTACCCCATGATGGACTTTACCAATGGTTGTGATAGCACAGGGATATCACTACCTTGCGATGAGTTTTATCAATGGCTATGGTAGCATGGGGATACCTCTATGCTGTGAAGAGTTGTGTCACTTGCTTTTGGTGTCGTGAGGAAAACCACACCCCCTGCGATGATAGTTGGGAGGCCAAAAGAGCTATAATGACTGTGGAGCTAGAGTGTTAACTGCTTTTACAGGACAACAACAATCAAGATTTCTGGTTAGTGGTATTGCAGTGAATATTGTGTCAAGTGATCGTTGCCACACAAACATTGTGGAGGAAGGTTGGGTGGACTACAGGATGGATTATGGACTATAGATCTCTACCATGATCTAGGGCCAACATTCAATAGATGTAACATAATGTCAATGGTCATACCAGATTGGAGTATAGCAGAGGAAATTAAGAGGAAGAAATAAAGAAGAGGGAGAGGAGGAAGATGGATGGACATGGGAGATCCAAGAATGAGCCAAGAGCTTGAGGGAATATGGAGAGAGAGAGATAAATTTTTTGTGAAGGATGTGGCCATGAAGGCTACCAATTGTAATGTAATGTTTGTTATTGAATTAATAAAATCAATATTATCTTGTTTAGTTGACTCATGGGGCTATGCCATGAGTTCCATTTTTTGTTTTTCATTTGAGTGGCTATAGAGGGGAGTACCTTTTTGCATTAGTGGTGATGAAATATATGGTTGAGGTAATAGGATGGATGTTGGTGTTTGTTTTGGTTTCTTATTATTTTTAGTGTTATATGTGTGAGAAACTATGTGATAACTTGGTTGCTACAACACATCTTGCTACACATGATTACTTTGTGTGTTTTATTCACATCGGATTCACCAAAATGTTGAGTAGTAAAAGTGATATTACATCAAACTAGGTTGACTAGGATTATCTCCTTTTCTCTTGACTCAACATTAAACATAAATGAACTAGGGTTTTAATGATTAGCTTATTGCCACAATGGAGAGATAATCCCCTAATGTTTATGTTTATTTTTGAGTTGTGAGGATGATAAATTTTATGTGTTATTTGACAATCCTATTTGACATACAACCCTAGATCTAAAAATATAATTTAGTGAATAAATAAAAACAAAAAGTCACAAAATAACTTCAAATTTGAAACTAAGACACAAAGAGGAACTTGCACTGAAAATTTTAGCTTTATTTGGTTGGTCTAGGGTGCCCTACGCCCTAGACTAAATCCCCCCTTTTTTAGATTTGAAATTTTTGAACTAAAAGTTGTAGTTTGTACTCTATTTTCCTAGACTATCTGCTATTGAATCCTCCATATTTGACCTTCACGCATGAAAGTAGGGGAAAAGTTTTCACTATATAGGGGCTTGTCTAAGTCAAACCCCATGTTGGTTTTTCTATATGCACATACAATGATTTATGATGATCAAGAGAGCATGCTCTAGGCTGGTCAGAGGCCAAAAAAATGATAACTAATTGAAATTGATAAATGATAAATTATAATATTACCTTGATGTGAAAACCCTTGAAGAAGAGATTCCACACACTAGTTGATTGATGGATGCCTTGATTTCTAGATAGACCTACAAAAGGTTAGCTCATAAAACATAATAGATTGCTACAACTAACATGTAGAGGATAACTCAATGCATCTTCATGATTTGGCATGATTGATGACTTATAAGCTTGAACTTGATTAATGAAAGTTTTTTAGTAATGCTGCTAAAATTCTTGATACTTAGCACAAGATTCTATTAGCCTCACCATATTCTATTCTCCTCTTTTCCAATTAATTATTATCACTATCAATGCATATAAAATCATTTTATGTTTTTTCCTACACAATCTAGGAATACAAGGAATATTAGACCAATCAAATCCCTTGAATATCCTAGTGAATTAACATTCTAAATTTCCTTGAAATAAATCTATCCAATCCTTGAAGTTGAATTCCTTGAGAGAATATTTTTCATGTTAAGCTCTTTTCTTGTTACTTATGTTTTATTTTACTACTCAGATCTTTCCTTTTCATTTCATCCATTTTCTTCAATAATTTATCTTTTGTTTTTCATGGTCCATATTTTGTTTTAATTTCTATCCATTTTGACATTTTCACCATCCATCCTATCACCTTTTTATCATCCTTTGTATTTTTTTGATCCTCTTCCTAGTTTGAAAATTTAGAAAATGATGATCTACTTCTTATTCACTATTATAAATTACCACAATTAAGATAGAATCTAACCTAGATTGTGAGGTGTGATTCATTTATTATAATTTTCTTACTAGTCTTCCTTTGATTCTCTTTCAAGCTCTTACACATCATTGAACATACTTCATTGGCATATTTTTATGATATCATGGTACCTATCTAATCTTGTTAGTGACAATAGTCTTCTTAATGATTGTACATGTAATATTTTATAGACCTTCATTGACCAGAGTTCTATTTTACCGATTCCATCATTACTTTCCCCTTTCACCACTTAGTGTTTCACATGTGAACCACAACTTTGGGGGCATGACGACATAAACCTTAATTGAGCTTCATCATTGGTTATTTACCAGTTCTATTCATCTCTCACCAACCATATGCCATCTTGAGCTTACCAATTTCCATATCATTTATTACATTGTATCAAGTAAAATATTTATCCTCATTGAAAAATTAATTAAATCAATATTTTTTAGTTTCCTCATAGTCTAACATCATTTGTTCTCATTATTTTTTCACCACTCTTGGGGGTATGAATAATATTTTTCTCTTGCTCACTATTTTTTTAGACAACTAGATGTGAGAATGAGACTTGGATTCCTTGTAATCCTCTTTTCAAGTTGATCTCGACTTACACATAAAAGTAAACATCATAAAAATTTGGTAAAATTATATCTTCAAAATTAAAATATAAACATCTAATTAAAACATCAAACTTCAAATCTTTATTTTAAGTTATGTTGATTAGCTCATTTACATTATTATCTTTCACCAATCAAAATAAAGGGATCCATATATTTTATCAATATTTATATTTCTCACCCCTTTCACAAAGAAACAAAATTCAAACTATAAAAAACTATAGACATATCATATCCAATAAATCAATCAACAAAATCAACCAATCCAACTTGCTAAAAGGAGTAGCTCCCACCAAATTTTCCATATTGTGTCACTCTGATAAAAATCAACAAATACTGGTGGTTCTTAACATTTTCAAATATAATACATTTGGGTAATAATTTTGTAGATCAATCATTCACAAGAATATATATTTTTCATCTAGCACTTTTCCTTGTCGGCCCAACTTGGCCCCATATTTTAGTTCCTATTTATATCCATTAAGCTTCCCACTTTATTGGACTATTAAAACATCTATTATCCAATTAACATTAGTGGGTCACAATAATATTTTTCTTATATTCCTTGAGAGTGTATCTCCATATATTCCTTTTATTATAATTATCCATGGCATCCATCCACTATATTTACACTTGAATTTAGACTAATAAGACTATTGTACCTTTACATACCATTATAGCCTCACAACCTAGTTATTGTTTTCTACCTATTTTTGTCTTCTCTACCCTATTTTTATTTTTTTCATGAATATAGTTCCTACATTCAACTTGAGTGAATTGAAGGAATAGGTACATGAACTGACATAAAGAACAATCAAAGATAAAATATGATCAATCTATCCTTTTCATATCTATGTATCTTTTACATTTAATAATTATTATCACTATATAATTTTATTTTTAAAAGTTCCTCATTTTTCATAAGCCCATTAAAATGTTGAAAAATGTTTATAATATTATTTTCATACCTTGTCACATATTTTTCACCATTTTAACCTCATCAACCCTTTAATATGTTTTGTTATATTTTTGTCCTTTTTCATTACCCTATTTTTCCTTCTATCCATGTTATTTCCCCATTCATGTTTCCTTACCCTTTAAATGTTTTCTAAATATTAATTTTAATTAAATTATTTGTCCCAACCCATTTCCTAACTTTTTCCTTTTGGCTACCTAGTTTGTTGCTCCTTTTCCCATGTTTTCCCCCTTAGTTTGTCACTCCTAGTTAAAATTCCCTTATGAAAAACACATTTAAAACTCAAAAGAAAATATAAATGGTTTTATTTTCCACAAAATATTTTGTTTCTATGTTTACACTTGTCCACATGAAATTTTCTGAGAAATTGGGCACAAATCGTATTAGACAACAACACTTATATTATTATTTCAAACACTAGCCTTGAATTTTTGAGATATCAATCAATTATTTAGAATTAATATAATTTCATTTCAAAGTCACCATAACTAGTGATCCTCTACTATATTTTCTCCAAAAATCATATAAAAAGAGTAAACATTTAGATCATTTCAACATATCAAGAAAACATTACTTAGCAAATGCTAGCAAGATTTTCTATCCATATAAATTTTATAAATGTAAAAAATAATTTCAAAAGAATTATGTTTTATTAATATTTATTTTTAAATCATCATAAAATTCATATTATGCTAATTTAATTCATCTAGAAAATTTCTTTGAAAATTGATCTTATTTTTCATGTTTTCTAATGTAGTTTGAATTTGTGCAAAATATATTTTTATGAAAATGGAATACATTTGTAAATAATTTTAAGTATTTCATCTCCACTCACTCTACCACACCTCTATGTCATACTCAATCCATTTAATTTAATATAAATATTAATTTTTTTATCACAAATTTTATGCCCTAAGCTAGATAACACCCATCCGAGGCCAATGTAATTTGATCCTATGTTTTTTACCCTAAAAAACCACATTAATAATTATTTATTGAGATTGAAATTTTATAGTATCAACCAAACTAATACATATTCAATCCCAAAGAGTCTATTTTTTCATTTTATTATATCACATGCTACCCCTTTTGTGAGTACACACCTTGTTTGTGACTATTGAAGATGCTAGTCTAGAATAAGTTAAAAGAAATAGAGATAATTTAAAATATAATTTCCACAACTAATAAGAGAAAAATTCACCAAAACTCAAATTTCTATCCAAACCCTTTCTCCTACCATTGCTCTTTCGTCTGGTTCTTAAGAACCCTAGAAGTAAGTTTTATAAGTTGAATGGATTGAATATGATTTATAATTTTTTTAGCTAATTTAATGTTATCACACCATTTTAATTTTTATCTATCATTTGTGTCCATATTTGGACATCCAAAATGGGTGCTAAGGAAACATCCCCTCTTAACCAATATTTTTGTGGATTTTCTCTAATAACAACTTAATTTTGTAGGTGATTTCTATTTTTTTTTTTGAAAATTAGTAGTAAGTTAATCTCAAATTGATTATACCATAGAGATATTTCTAAAAATATAATATTTATCTTCTCAAGAACTATGAATAATTGGATATCTACTATAAGAAAACTCTCCATTCTAGTTATCTATTACCAACAAGGCCTCTATTAGAGCCTCACACCTTCTCATCCCCTTCAATTTGGAAATTAATTTCACACTCTATAACCATCACTTACCAAAAATAGACCCAAATTAGGGTCAAATATTTATTAATCCATTTCAAGGCCATTCATGGTCAAAAAACATGGATTTACTAGGTATCAGTGGTCTATTTTGCTATTTTATACCAACATTTAGTAATTTAAATTTATGTTTTCAAATATTGGTGAATTACTTGGACATTTTTGTTCCTAGAAGCTTTCTATCTGCATAGGATGACTTATTTTGAGGCATTTTACATGTACTTATATAATATTTTCCTATTTAGGAATTATAGGCATCTTTTAAATGAGTTTTCTCTATTGTTGATGCACTCAGATAAATTTAAACTCTAGTGTATATTTTTGGGCATTTATCACATTTTATTATGCCATATATTGTACTCGCACTATGTTAAAAAGTGTCATATGTGGGTTGTGTAGTGTCTTATTTTTTCTGTCACACCTTTTTCAAGTGAGTGTCCCTTCCATGACAACAAGAATCCTAGTGATTCTTTCCTTATGAATTTGTTTCTTTGGTTTACACACCTGTTTGAGTTGCAAGTACTTTCTTGTGCACCATATATATGTTTTTTTCTCCTTCATGCATTGTGTGGTGACACATATTTTTAGTAGAGATGTCAACTCTCCCTTGTCAACATATTGGGGGTGTTTCCCACCGTTGGTTCTAATGCTTCCTTGGTTTCATTTTGGAGTGAGCTATGTATCTATTTTTCATTCATACGCATTAGGTATATGCAACAACTGGTTACCCATACATTTCGATGAGATGGAATTTTTACCATATAGACACTCTTGCATTCTTATTTCTTGAGGAGACCTTCTATTTTTACTTGATTATATTGGAAGTTTTTCTCATTGATGTCAATACTTGAGGAGCTTTGTGTAAGATTGTTTGTAGTTGATGTCAACACTAATTTTTGGTTGTCTTTAATGTCAACACTTGATGAAGATTGTTATATGTTTGGCAATAGTTGATGAGCTTGTTGTTAGTAGCTAATGAAAACACTTGGTGAATTATTTGTGGTTGACAGTGTTATTAGAACTTGAGAAGTAGGGGAGATTGTTGGATTTGATGTCCCTTATGTCAAGTACTTTGTGAGAGATTTTTGTGGTGTTTGTTGCTTAATATTGGTTATTATTGTTGGCATCATTCAGGTTGGGTTGACATTAATGTATGGAGATGCTTGTTGAAGTTCATGATTGGATGTCATGTCTTACTAAATTTTATGGTTGAATTTCATGCCTTATTTGATGTTTGTTGAAGTTTATGATTAGATATCATGCCTTATTTGATGTTTGTTGAAGTTCATCATTGGATGTCATGTCTTATCTAAGAAGTATTGAGTACGATTTCTGTCAGCAGAGTGTTGCAAGGTGTACGCACTTGTTATCCTTTTGTTGTGTAGCATAGTGCTTGGGTTCATGACATGGCTTAACTTCCTCTCATGGATTCATTAACTCTCGCAATTGTATCAATCATTAACAAGATGATATTTTGGTGCAACAACAACTATCTATGCAATAATTGGTATTAGAGTTTAGGTCATGGGTTCTAACCCCTCGCTTGCACTAGGGGGATTTTTGCAAGGTGTGCACGATTAGTATCCTTGTGATATGAAATGTAGTGCTCGAGTTCATGACATGGCTTAATTGACTCCTATAGATTCATCAACTCTGGTGATTGTATAGAGCATTAATAGGTTGATATTTTGGTGCAACGACAACTGTTTATTCAACATAGAGTTGGTTTCATAATGATATATTAACATGGGGATTGAAAGAATTAGAAGTATTTCTAATAGTGGATAGATGTCACTAAAGGTATATAGTATGTCATGCTCTCTCTTGATGTTCTTAATGAAGCATGTGTTTCTAAAAGAAAGTTCTAGCCTCTGGAAGTTGCTTAAGTGGTTTTGTTCTTGGAAGCTACATTGAAGTCTATTTGAGAGAATGCTCTACATTTATCCACTATTAAATATTTGGTCTTGTGGTTTGGGATTCATATTTAGTGTTTTTTGGATGTCGTACTCCTATCTTTTCATGTCAACAGTGTTGCCAAGGAGATTTCTATGAATTGCAAAAGGTTGGTAGTGTCATTGGTTGTTTGGACTAGTCCAAAAAATGCTCCACATTTATCCACATTAATTTTTATGCTCCTATGACTTAGAGTTCATGTGTTATCAACATCTGCGTAGTGTCTTAGTTCTAATTTCATGTGTTAAAGTGATCCAGAAGTTGATTTGTTAATGTTATATCCTCCAATTATGTATCATGTGCTTCTTGAATAAAGTATTATACTCCTATTTGGTTTGAAATGGCTATTGATGGAATGATAGTATGAAATAAGTGGTTTAAAGTGTTGTTGGATGTTCATGGAACATCCCCATGTGATCTAAATGGTGTTGATTGGCTTCTTTGGTGCTACATTGTGTCTTGAGTTGGATTTTTGGGTTATTTGTAGATATTTGGCCAATAGGACTTATTTTCTTTCTTACATTGTATGCTTGGGGGTCTATGCCAACATTTAAATATGTGTTAAGTTAGATCTAGATCTTTACCTATCCTAGTTAGAATCACTTTGAGAAAATTCAATTGAAATTATCTTTTTGGGCTGACTTGTTATGCACTTCAAACTTTGATCTACACGTTTCCTTGATGCTGAATTAGATTGATGTGCACCAACATGTGAATTATTTTGGATCACATTCAAAGATGTAATAATTTTTTTGGTACTCGCTACCCTCGAGATAGGACTGCATTATGCTTTGGTGGCTGACTTGTTGAATTCATTGTTTATCTTCTTCCTAGTTGAACTAATTGAGGTTTTGAAGAGTTGTGATGGATATAAATGCAAGATCATTCAGATGAAACAATGTGGATAAGTGTACAAGTGTGTGAACAAGAAAGTGTGGATTATATTTGAAAATAAAAAAGAAGTGTGAATGTGTGAAAGTAAGATCAAAAGTGCTTGAATGCCTCAGTTAGTAGAGTGTTATGTTGACAAATATTGTAATATTTCTCTAAATCTTTGTATCTTGATTTGAGATAGTGAATCTAATCAAGTACTTGTATCTTACCCCAAAATTTGTGTTAGCTTTAGTTCCAAAACTCCTTTGTATCTTTCTCTAAGGTAGTGTGCCTTAGTTTGCAAGTCCTATTTTGGTAGCGAACCTTTATATTGTGAGTTAACTCTCACTATGGCTTTCCCTCATTGGGTTTTCCATGTAAATCTAGTGTCTTCTTGTGAATGTGTGTTCTTGTCTATTTTATCATTGCTACTATTTTGGTTAGAGTTAGAATTGCTATATCTTTCATTGCTGAATTTTTTCAGGGTTTAAACTATTATATATTTCTACCAATCTGCTTAAGAGTTTGAAGTTTGTATTGTGTTAAGAAATTCAAGTTTCAGAAGGGATTAAGTTTTATGTAGATTGATTCACACCCCCTCTCAATTTTTGGGTGTGTTCAACAGTTAGTATCAAAGCTAAGTTCCTATGAAGAAAGCTTGATCACTTGAGGCAAAGATCTAGGATGACACATAATGGTTCATACAAAGGTCTGAGGTTTGGTGGCAATAATAATGCTTTCTAGAAACTAAGAATGGAAGGCCACCTAAAATCTCTAGTGTTTGGTGTGTGGAAATCAATCAAGGATGGTTATGTTGCTCCTGCTACTCCAACATATCTAGCTAAAATCAGATTATATGAATGCAATGTCATAGCTAAGAATGCTCTCTTATGTGGGTTGTATGATTTTTGAGCTTTTGAAGGAGTTGACTACTATTCTACTAAGGATGTCTAGGGAAAGATTTGCAAAATCTATATACAAAAGTAAAGAAAGATAAGATGCAGATGTTTAAAAGTATATTTGAGACTCTAAGGATGACAAAAGATGAAGACATTATAACTTACATGCTCTGAGTACATGAAGTTGTTTCTCGCATCATTGGTCTTGGTGGAGAAGTAAAATAAAGAGATATTGTGAAGAAGGTTTTGAGATCTCATCCTAAATACTATAGTCATAAAGTGTCTACTATTAAGGAATCCAAGGATTTGGATCAGTACTCTATTGATGAAATGTTTGGTGCTCTTACTACCTTTGAGATGAGATAATTTTACAAGGATGTTCCAAAAAGGGAAGCTTCTTTCAAAGCCAACAAAAATATTGAAGATGAAGTTATTGATCAAAATGATGAATTTGATGAAGTTGAAGAAAAATATGTGAGAAGGTTGAAGAAACACACTAGAAAGTACAAAGGTAAGTTACCTTTCAAATGTTTCAATTGTGGAAGAATTCGTCACTTCGCATCTAAATGCCCCTATAAAGAATCTAATGAGGGTAACAAAATAAATAAGGTTAAAAAGGGTCTCTATTCCAAAGAGAGGAGTGGTTCTTATGTAGGTGAGGTAAATGATTCAAATGATGAAGCCCTATTTATGGCCTTCAATGCTAATAACAAAAAGTGCAATGTTAAAAAATGTAAGGAGTCAAGCTCCTTGAGTGATAAAGACACGTTTTCTTTTGATACAGATCTAGAATCAATGGAACCTGAAGGTTGGGACTTCCATTCAGATGATTGGGAAATAGGATTTCAAGTAAAACTTAAGTTTTCTCTAGAAGACTTGAATGAAGCAAAGGCACTAAATCAGAAATATGAGAGCTTTCTTGTAAAATTTAAGGAAGAAACTAACAAATTGAAAGCCAAAGTAGGTAATAAAGAATTTGAAATCAAACTAAAAAAAGTAGAAGGTATGATATTTGATTTAAAAATAAAAAGTTGAATAAGGCAAGAGAATTGAAGATTGCTTGAATGTCAAGCTCAATGATTAAATAGTTGAATTCTTAAAACTTGAGCGAGAAATTATCACTCTGAGGAATGCCCTGTAAAGAGAAAAGAACAAATTGATAAAGGGGAAAAGTCTAGCCTAGGTAACTCCAAATAAAATGGAAGGTTTCAAACAAAGGAAGATAAAATTTGCACTAAAGATTCCAAGAAGAATGCCCCCAAAGATGTAAATACTGGTCAAGATGGCAAGAAATAAGATGGATGCATCCCAATATGGAAAGAAAAAGGTTTCAAAAGTCCACTTGCAAGGAAACATGTTCCTACCAAGTTCAATCAATATTTTCAAGGTTATTGTTTTTCTTGCAATAAATTTGGACATAAGGCTATTGATTGTAGAGCTAGAAAAGGAAGGAATGATAACATGAGTAGAATATCCTTTGTGCCTAAAAGAAATAATTCTATTTCATTTCATGGATATTGATATGCTTGTTGCAAGGTGTCACCCTTGGTCTCCTCACTGTGGGAAAGCATGACGCTCGGGCTTTGTGACATGGTTTAACCACCTCTTGTGGATCTTGGATCTTGTATAAATCCAACGGTTGTATCAGGCATTAAGAGATTGATATTTTGGTGCAATGACAACTGTATTTGCAAAAATTGGTATCAGAGCTCAGGTCACAGGTTCAAACCCCTCACTTGAAATTGGGGGTGGATTGTTGCAAGGTGCCACCCTTGGTCTTCTCGGTGTGGGCCAACATGATGCTCAGGCTTCGTGACATGGTTTAACCACCTCCTATGGATCTTGGATCTTGAATAAATCTAACAGTTGTATTAGGCATTAATAGTTCGATCTTTTGGCACAATGACAACCATCTTTGGAACAATGCTTGCAACAATTTTGGTCATAAAGCTACTGAGTGCAAATTTAAGATGAAGAGGAAAAACTTTGTTTCAAAGCACAAAATTATGTGCTACAAATGAAATAAGATAGAACATAAGGAAAATTACTATAGAAGTGGGTTTGTAAAGCCACCAGTTTAGAGAAAGGATGAAACCTCTAATCAACAAAGGAAGGGAAAAAAAATGTCTATAATGAATTACAAATTCATGAAAAGGAGAAAAAGAATGATTCCACACTTGTGCACTCTACACAAGATCCTAAGATAAATTGAGATAGAGCATTATCTCAGGGGATATTTCATTTGAAGAAATTTCAACCCCCTAAAAAGGATAAGATGTTGAAGAATTCAACATGAAAGAAGAATTAGATCGGATCAGTTGGTGTGCAAATCTGCTATGCATAAATGAACCATTTTTGAAGATTCTACTGGAAGTAGAAGGTGTGTGGAGGTTGGTACACTTTTTTTGATTGATATCACTCCAGTTTGGTGTACCGCACATAAAGATAAGTCTCATAAAGGTAAAGTTCAAAAATTCACAATGCATACTCTTTGGCAAAGTCATGTTTTTGGGTCCGCACCCCTCCACAATTTTTTTTTTGTCTTGCAGTCTAGAAGATAAGTTGGTCAAGATGTGGTGTTATATCTAAAGTCTCAAGTCTTTACACCTTCTGATGTAACAACTATCTATGCCCTATAGTATGTTTGATAGTGGAGATATGTCGATGAATTTCTATAGTATGTCTTATGCTCTCTCCTAATGTTCCTAATGAAGCATGTGTTTCTGAAAGAAAGTAAGTGTTTATGTTCCTAGAAACTGCATTGAAGTCTATTTGGGAGAATGCATTGCATTTATCTGCTATTGAATACTTGGTCTCACAATTTGGGATTCAAAAATAGTATTTTATGGATGTTTCACTCCTATATTTTCATGTCACCAGTGTTGTCGAGGAGATTTTTGTTTATTGAAAAAGGTTGGTAATGTTGTTGGTTGTCTAGACTTGCCCGAAAAATGCTCTACATTTCTCCACATTAATGTCTCTACTCCTACAACTTGGTGAATGTGTTCTCAACATCTGTGTGGTGTCTTAGTTCTAATTTCATGTTTTAAAGTGATCCACAAGTTGATATATCCTCTGGTTATGTATGCTACTCTTCTTGAATAAAGTATTTTGTTCTTGTTTAGTCTACAATGGTAGTTGATGGAATGAAAGTATGAAATATTTTTTTGAAAGTGCTATTAGATGTTCATGGAACATCCCCATGTGATCTGCATGATGTTGATTGGCCTCTTTAGTGTTGCATTATGTCTTGAGCTAGATTTCTGGGTTACTTGTAGATATCTAGCCAACAAGGCTTGTTTTCTTGCTTGTACTACATGTTAGGGTTTCTACACCAACATTTGAAGATGTGTTAAGTTAGATTTGGGTAATAACCTATCTTGGTTAGAACTGCTTTGAGAAAATTCAATTGAAAGTATGCTTTTGGGCTGACTATTTATGTGCTTCAAAGTTTCATCTACATGTTTCCTTGATGCCAACTTAGATTGATGTGCACTGACATGTGAATTTCTTTGGATCATATTAGAAGTAATAATTTTTTTTTGGTCCTCTCTATCCTTGAGATAGGACAACATTATTCTTTGGTGGCTAAATTTTTGAATTCATTCTTTATCTTCTTCTTGGCTAACCTAATTGAGATTTTGAAGAGTTTTGATGGATATAAATACAAGATCATTTTGAATGTAACAATGTGGATAAGTGTACAAGTGTGAAAACAATAAAGTGTGGATTTTATTTGAAGCTCTCATAGAAATAAGTGCAAATTTGTGAAATTAAGATCAAAAGAGCTTGAATGCCTCAGTCAACAAAGTGTTATATTGATAAATATTTAATCTTTCTCTAAGTATTTGTATCCTTCTCTGAGATCATGAATCTCATAAGGTCCTTGTATCTTTCCCCTAAGATTATGTTAGCTTTAGTTTCACAAGTCCTTTATATATTGATCTAAGGTAATGCACCTTAGTTTGCAAGTCCCTTTTTGGTAGTGAGCCTTTATATTGTGAGTTAACTCTCATTGTGGTTTTTCCCTCATTGGGTTTTCCACGTAAATTTTGTGTCTTATTTTGGATGTGTGTTCTTGTCTATTTTATCATTGTTGTTGATCTGATTAGAGTTAGAATTTCTATATCTTTCATTGTTGAATTTGTTGAGGGTTTAAACTGCTATATCTTTCTACTAATCTACTTAAGACTTTTAAGTTTGTATCGTGTGAAGGAATTAAAGTTCTAGAAGGGCTTAATAATTTGTGTAGACTAATTCACCCCCCTTCCAATCTCCGGGTGTGCTCAACAAATTAGTTTCTTCATACTTTTGATACCATATTTTTTACTTGTAATTTACTCTTGCATGGTTGAGTAATGTCATTGGGGTCACTCATGTAGATTCATGTGTCATATATATCTTCAACTAATAGGTATTTTTTATATTTTTTCAATTGTTAATTTTTCAAGTCGTATTATTGGTGGAGCTCATGTAGATTGTTATCTTCTTGATCCTGATTGGAGTCCTATGTTCACAAGAGGTTCTTCATTTCAACACTATAGCTATCATCTTTTGACAATAGTCTACAAATTCTTCATGATCCAATGATGTTCCTCATCTTCCTATTATTTTTGGGATATTATTTTGGAGGCTTCTTATTCCTTCACTTTTTATTTATTTATTTTAGAGAGGAGTGTTTCACATGAATTTTTCTCCTTTTCTCTTATTGTGAGATTTTTTTATGTACATAGGTACCTCATGAAGCCTTATTTAGCGAGACCCATTCTTTTCATTTAATGTATTTTTATTTAGAGGTTTTACTTTCTCCATAAGTTTCAATATAGGGGGGTTTTAGAGTAATTTATTAATCTAGTGCTTAAGTTTACTTAGATAATGTTTTTTTTGGTGTCTTAGGTCATTGGATGAGGATACATGTCATGATCTCCTTTCATCCTCACCTATGGTTTCCTTAGGGTTTCTTTTTTTTTCTTCTTTTTCTATATAAGGATTCTTCTGTACTATTATTCGCATATTGTGACCCTTGCATATTAATGATGATTCCTTTTATGGATCAATTGTCCTTTAGACTACATAATAATACTATCTATCTCATTCTATGATTTTTTTTTGATTCTAGGTGATCTTTGGGAGCTTTGGGGCTAAGGGATAAACTCCAACACAATATACTCTAGATTTTATCAAATTGAAAACTATAGTCTACTGGTGTGGTGAAAAATACTACATCCAAGTTGTGTTGGAAATCTTGGTCATCTTAGATAAGTATCTAAGATCTGTAGTGCCTTTGATAACTTTAATTTTAATTAGATTGCCTGAAAAACATGCACAACTATGTCACAAAGCGGAATCAAACACAATTCATTTCCCACATTAATCCTTCTAAGAGAAACTTATGCAAATTTAGTTTCAACAACAAAAATTAATAGATTCTAACCAAGAAACATGAAACATGAAAGATGGGACAAAACACACAGATTTACGTGGGGAAAACCCTTTCAGGTAAAAAACCCCACACTCCAAAAGCCTAGATCGCCATTGTATTATTCATGCAACAAAATAGTTACAAATATAAATCAGGCACTAAGCCTTTATAGAGATTACATCTTGTTTCATTCTAGAGAAAAACTGGCAACAACCCTTTGATAAGAGTTTCCCTCTCTTTTTACACTTCTTTGATCAACCTTCACACTGTTAGAATACTCTCACACAATATACAAAGCATATTCACAGAGAGAGGGAAAAGTCACCTCTTAGAACAACATACTTGTCCTCCAACTCCCACCACCGAACATACATAGAGAGTTCTATTATTTTCACATTCTAAAATGGTCTATTGATCTTCCAACGGTTTACATTCTACTTCTCCCATTTGTCCACAACCAACCACGTAGGATGGTCATTCAGTCAACCAATTCGGCATCCTCCATCAAGCTAGATAAATTCAAACACCCACCGCTCTACCACAGCCAAGAAACAACACCCTCACGGTGTGGCGGTGACTACATCGCACCACCATAGGCTCCTCTAAGTCCTATCACGATGTGGCGGTATACCACACTATTTCTCACTAGGTATCACCTCACCACTGTACCTTTGCATGAAAGCTCCTATAGTATGGCAGTATCACCACACTACCACCAGATAGTCACAAGGCTCTCGCAATATGGCAGTATACTGCACTACTGCTTGACTATGAAAAGGTTCTCATGGTATGGCGGTAGACACTGCACTATCGTGTCTCAGCCATAAGGCTCCCACGGTGTGGTGATAACTGCAATACCACACACCTCTCACCATTACCTGGTGGTACAATAGTACAAGCATGAACATAGAAATTATGCAATTCAACTAGACATCTCAGTGGTCACAATGAAATTGCTCTCTCAGAGGTTTAGGCCAGTGGGGTTGAGGCACACAATTCCAACAATCTCCCACTTGATGAAGATCACACTGGCACCTCCAGAGCACTTAGGAACTACTAAGATAATGTTGGCACCACCAGTTAAGACCCTGTTTAACAACATTCAAGACAGTCTACCAGATAATTTGCAACAAAATCAAGTATCCAATTTCAATTAACTATCCAACATTGTAACCAATGATAGTCATCCATGAAACCACATAGATCTCAAACGTGCTCTCATGCTCCATCAAGACTTCTACAACAACATCTAAGATGTCCACCATTCAGGCAACAATCCATGTCATCCTCCAACATGCCACCTATGGAAGAAACGAATAATCCAAGGTGAATATGCACTAGACCAATGACCACAAGAAAAATATCCCAGTGATATCAACAACAAGATGCTACCATCACTCCATAAAATAAGATAAAAACATCAACTAGAACAAAAATCAGACTGATTGCTTCTATCCAACTGATAAACCCACGTGATTGAAAATAACACCCACAACAAGTGCTAGCTCATCCAATCACACATACCTTCAAAGTCTCCACATTAGTAAACTCATGCCAGTAGCACAACCAACCCATGAACCATAGATATACACACCATGTACAAACCAATCAAAGAAGACCAAACACATTCAACTACTCCCACTACATAGGTAATGCCAAATCTAAAAGATCAAAGGCATAACAAGTCTACCAATAACAACATATAGAAAATGTAACCAATGTAGTACCAAGGAAACATCCACAATGATATGCACAACTTGCAACCAATTGCTACAAGAATCATTTCTCTCAGCAGTCTTCCAAAGTTCTTCCAAGTTCTTCAACACCCAACATAGAGAAAGATAAAGAACCTCCAAGTTACCACTCAAAAATTGAGTGAAAACAAAAGCTCCATCCAAATCTCAAACCAATGTAAAATGAAATTAAACTTCCAAGAAGACAACCAAGACCAAAGAGAGAAAATTTGCTCAACATCCTCCTACATACACCTCTAAAGCCAGTTGTGTCAAGTATGATCTCCTTCACATCCCAAAGGAAAATCCATAACACCCAACCGTTCAAACTTAACATATGTAACATGTAACCAATCATGGATGTAAGCATCTCAAAGAAGATCAAACTACTTCATTTCCCATTTCAGGAAAACAACCCATATAATTCTCCTACTAGTTCTCGTCACTAAATGATATAACACAAAAGCTCAAGGAGATAAACCATGTTTTCCACCTTCCACTACGAATCCTTGAGAACCTTAAAATAACAATTTCAAGATCCATATCATGAAAGAAAGCATAAAACACATCTGAAAGATATAATGGGAAAATACCTCTCAAATAGACTTCACTGCCGAGAAGACCAAGAGTGGAAAAAGAAAATTCTCCTCCAAGATATACAAGCCACCATGACTTACCCTAGAGAAATATCCTCATTGGTCTCTATTGAACTCACGCCCAACCAAGGTGTAGGCTACTCATACTTTCAACTGTAATCAACACCTTTCTCAAAAGAATTTCAGCCTCACCTTATTCTCCATGTATCCATGAACACCAGCAACCGATCATCTCATGCTAAACTCCAATATTCATTACTTACTTAACATGTAGTTCTCAAGTATATGACCAATGTAATCAAAACATAGAGAAAATCTAGACCACTGTCAAAGCTCCAAACATCTAAAACATGAACTTATCATGACACCATGAGCTACACATCCCCCTTAGGAGATACCATGCTCCAAGTGACTTCACCAAGGTCTCAAGAGCAAAGCCTCATGCCAAAACTCTAATGCGCAATCAAGAGTATAACATGACATCAAGCAAAATAAAATCCAAACCAACATCACCTATCAAGCACCACCAACACCTCAACCAAAGACACCAAACATCCTCCATGGTTTAAAGATGTTGCACATCCTCAAAGAGTTCCCATGCAAATACGAAATAAATCTTCTGTAGCAACAGGATCTGAGAGTCCCTCCTAGTAACATCTGCAACACTAAAGAAGATCATTCACCACCAAGTGATGAACCCACAGTCATTGCTAAAGCTCCCACTGAACCATGATCCTAAGCTTTCCAAGCATCATGACCAACCATCTCTAAAAGAATAAAAAAAAAAACTTCCAGGTCCACAAACATATAGCTGTACTCCTAATTATGTGAAGTGAAACCAAGATATCATAATTAAGGGGATTCACCATGTTACATGACTCCATAATTCACTTATCATCCATCCGCTTACCTCAAAATAGCCACACCACTACACAAATGACCACATACAAGGCCAACTTACAATTCTACATAAACACTTAATCAAATCGTGTGTATATAGACAATCCACTTCCAAGTTGTCTCACTACAAACATATGGGTAAAGACAACCCACAATATTACACAACCTGTAGATCTAATAAATGAAATATGAAGACTCAAAATCACATCAATTTCTTGCACAATATGAGGTCTCACAAGAGAAAAAAAATGTAGACACCCTGAATCAAACACCAAATCAAGTACAAATTTGATTTTCCAATTATGTCCACACCAAGCAGTAGAGTATAGCAATCCATCAAGCATTACCATAGAAAAATGAGTGACTAATCACATACCAAACATTTCTATGTAGAGAAAGAATCAAACCTTCTCTCACCATGCACAAAGCATGCAAGTAGAGCTGCAGCTATCTCATCCACTAACACCCTGAGGAAGTAGGAGTCTAGAAAATAGCTCTTCAGTAGATCCACAAAACAACAAGTTTTCTTGACCATGTAAAACCTACAAAACCATTAAAAAAATGAAACTACAATACATCCTTAAAAAAGGAATAACAATTCAAGAACCCTAGGCCCATTTCAAGCCAACTCCAAAACCACCAATATGCACATGCATCTGAGAAAGAGATAGGCTATTTCCGAAGCTTTCAAATCATCTAATGATTAACTCCATAGCTTGTATGCATTCGAGGTTAATAGAAAATAATGCCTTCCAATACCAGGAAACACCACCCAACATAAGCACTCTCTTCCATGGATGAGAAACAACCCATGCCTCTCCATATTACCAAGGATCCTCTCACATAGACACCCAATATGAAAGCTTTACTGCTACATAGCCACAAAGCAAAGAAATCCACCTCATACATCAAGGTTATACTGGTGCCAACTAGGAGACACAGATCACAACAATTAAAAATGACCAACTCCATTGTCTCCACCTTAACCATCCTTCAAGCCATGTGTTGTCTCTGTATACCACAAGAATTCCACTCACCAAAGGATCAATACAACAACCGATTCCTCCAAATTTCCTCAAGCTTGACAGACTAAGAAATCTTCACAGGAGAAATACCCAAAACCAACAACTAAAAGAAGGCTCTGATACCACTTGTTGGAAATCTTGGTCATCTCAAATAAGTATCAAAGATCTGTAGTGCCTTTAATAACTTTAATTTCAATTAGATTACCTCAAAAACACGTACAACTATGTCACAAAGTGGAATCATAAATAGTTCATTTCCCACATTAATCCTTATGAGAGAAACTTATGCAAATTCAGTTTCAATAACAAACATTAACAGATTCTAACCAAGAAACATGAAACATGAAAGATGGGACATAACACACAAATTTACGTGGGGAAAACCCTTTCGGGTAAAAAACCCCACACTCCAAAAGCCCAGATTACCATTGTATTATTCATACAACAAAATAGTTACAAATACAACTCAGGCACTAAGCCTTTACAAAGATTACATCTTGTTTCATTCTAGAGACAGATTGGTAGCAGCCCTATGACAAGAGTTTCCCTCTCTCCTTTTTATAGTTCTTTGATCAACCTCTCTGTCGATTACAACCTTCACACTATTACAATACTCACACAATATATAGAGCATATTCAAGAGAGAGGTTTCACAATCAAATCATAGAGAGAGGGCAGAATCACCTCTTAGAACAACATACTCGTCCTCTAACTCCCACCACCGAACATATAGAGAGAGTTCCATTATTTTCACATTCTCAAATGGTCTGTTGATCTTCCAATGGTCACAACAGTCCAACTACCAATAGTTTACATTCTGCTTCTCCCATTTGTCCACAACCAACCACGTAGGATGATCATTCGATCATCTAAGTCAGCCTCCTTCATCTAGCCAGATAAATTCAAATGCCCATTGCTCTACCACAACCAAGACACAACACCCTCATGTTGTGGCGGTGACTACATCACACCACCATAGGCTCCTCCAATTCCTATCATGGTGTGGTAGTATACCACGCTACTACTCACTAGGTTGAAGGTTCCCACAGTATGGCAATATCACCACACTACCACACCTCTGCATGAAAGCTCCTATGGTATGGCAGTATCACCGCGCTACCGCTAGACAGTCACAAGGTTCTCATGGTATGGCGGTATACCGCACTACCGTTTGACTATGAAAAGGTTCCCACAATATGGAGGTATACACCACACTACCGTGTCTCAACCAGAAGGCTCCCACAGTATGGCAGTAACCGTGCTACCACGCCTCTCTCACCATTACCTAGTGGTACAACAGTACAAGAATGAACATAAAAATTATGCAATTTGGCTAGACATCTCAACGGTCACACCGACATTTCTCTCCCAGAGGTTTAGGCCAGTGGGATTGAGGCACACAATTCCAACAAGCTAAAAGATCTACAATATTAAATTTTAGAGAAGTAACACTTAACATACCTTTCTTTCATAGTATCTAACTATGTGTGCATAACCATATGAATTCACCCTCTACAAGTGTGGTTTTTATTTATGTAATTTTGTTAATATTCACCTTTAACCTATCATAAATTAATGTTCCTATGTTTAAACACAAAAATTTTCTTGTGATCTAGATTTTTCACATGACTACTACCACCCTTGTGTCAAACCTCATAAGGATATGGAGTTAACGACTTAAAAATGATTAAAGAAAAAAGGAAATATATATAGTAGAATCCTTGGATGATAATGTAAAGTAGCCATTATGGAAAATGCTCCTAAATACTTATAAGTGAGATTATGATTTGTTATTTAGATATAAAATCTATTAAATTAACTAGCTTTACTCCTTTAAATACAACTCCAAGGGTTGTAAATGAAGTGTTTCTCATGTAAAACTAACACACAATGGTCAAGTAGGAAATAAAGGGTTGGCCTTAAATTTTAATTTAGATTTCAATTTTTCATGAATGATTTTTGTAGCTATGCATCTAACTTGAGTCATTTACATGACTTTAAAATTTACCCAAGATAGGAAATAGATCATGAATTTTAGGATCAATAATATTCCTTAGGGAAGAGTTCGTATGGAGAGAGGTAAATGATCATCCTATGTACCAACTATGAGTGAAAATTATGTCATTTGTATAATATTGTCATTTTATAAAAGGAAGTCAAATAAAAATGAGTCTAAAATAAATAGGAAAAGAATATATTATGTAACCATCACCATTTTATTTCCCCTAATTTGATTTGTCTATGAACTAACATGATAATATAGGTCAAAGTAAAATAAATCTACCAATAATAAAGTAAATTTATCAAGAGAGAGATAAGGATGTGAATTGTTTTTACCAATTGATTTAATATCACCATCATAGGTGGTATATGAAGAAAAATACTCCCTATGAGGAGTAATGTGATATTGGGCACCTAAAAAAATAAACCATGATTCAACACTAACAATGTCAACACTAATAATCAAAGCATTACTTTCATCATTATAATATTTTTATTAGAGGAATCTTTGTAAGACTTCTAGTTTCTTGTTACTTATTTACATGGGCCCATTTATCATAATTACAATGTGTAACATTACTCTTACTATGGTTTTAGGATTATCATTTTGACATACACCTCTTCTTATCCATCATTTTCTCACCATCTCTTCCCTTGGGTCTACCCCATATATGCACTACATCCTTCAAACCATCATCCATATATTTCACCAATAAGTAAAGTGGAAGCAATGGCATTTATTTGGGAACTATAGTAGAGCCACCCAATGCAATGAGTATATTCTTCCAAGGTATATGTAAAGAGTAATAAAAAAAAATAGTCTTATCCTTCTCTTCTAGTTTAACACCAATAATACATAGTTGACTCAAATGATATTAAATTCATTTAAATGCATAGACACATGCCTCTTTCCATCATTTTTAAGGAATGAAATTTTATATTTAAATAAATCTTATTTATTAAACTCTTCATTTAATAGATCTCACCTATTCTCTTTCATAAATTAGTAGTCTCCTATAACATTTTGAGAAAATAATCTATAAAGTTCAATTGCATGGTTCCTTAGGCATTTTTATTTAGCTTTCCCTAATATTCATCTATAACATCAACTTGAGCCTAGACATTATGATCACAACTCTTTATTAATATTTATCTTTCAAGATATCCCCTATCTTTAGTTCTCATAGCTTAAATTCAAAGTCAATAATTTTTTAAATATTTTATTGTGATTTGATTGCCACAGATTTTATCACCACTCTTGGATCTATAGAACCACTAAAATAATACTCCCATTGTGACTACAAAAACTCCATAATTCTACAAGAAATGTGTCCCCTTCTAAATATTGTCATAAATATAATATAAAATATTTATTAATAGGGTTAAAAACACAATGAAAATATTATCACAATAGATATTAGTATAATAAATGATTGATTAAGCTAATATAATTAATGAGCCAATGAAAAAGAAAACATAATAAATTCAAACCATAAAAATTAATTTATATGGAGAAACCCTTGTGAGAAAAAATCCACAACCAAATAAACCCAAGCCTATAATAATCTAAAAATAGTATATGCCACTATAATCACTTATCCCTTTGATAGTAAAATAATAACATAAGAGTTCTTGAAAATAACCGCACCATCCACTATCCTTTGTCTCCAATATAAAAAGTTTAGAAATAATAAAATATCAAGTCATATAAAAAAGAATGAGTCAAAACCATGAAATATGGCGCTATGGTTGTAAAATATTTTGGAATAGTATGCAACTCCTCTTGTAAATCTTATGCCTCTTACAACATTATTACACATCCTAGATGTCATATATTCTAAACAATCAACTTGACCAAGATCCGTATACTAGGTAGTCTATGAGGGAATTTGATATTTGTGTCAACCAATGAATTGAGAAGAACATATGCAAGTCTATTTTTTTCTCAATGTAATCACCTTATTTAATTCCTTCTTACACAATATCCCCAAAAATAGGTAATGTCTCAACCTACCCATGGGAATCCCATTTATCCAAATCCAACATACTTGGATACTACAAATTATTTATTATCAACATAATTAATTAATTCTTAGGAATACAAGGTAATCAGTACACTTTATCCTAATGCATGAGTAAAAATATTATCTAATTAACAAATCTCTAACATCAATTTTTATGGAAAAACTCATAAGAAGACTTAGTTGGGAAAGAGAAAATTCTTTTATTTTATTAGGGGTTTCAATTGTGAGGCCTTATTTGTGTGTACCTATGGAGAAGAGTTCCATGTTTGAATTTTGATTAGAGAAATGTAACTTCATCAAATTTAGTTATATTTCAAAGGAAAAAAAATCAAAAAATTTGAGGCATGAAAGATAATATACAATGAAATCATGATATTTATGGGGATTAGATCTCTTCTTAAGACTTTTCAACCTAAATATGAGGAGTAAGTATTGAAGAAAATGTATCCAAGGCTAGTGAGACTTCTTAAATGGCTAAACTACATATTCAAAAAGGACTTGACAATAAGGTTTAATTAGAGAGTGATTCAAATGCTTTAAAGGAAATCAAATTGCATGCCCAAATTTTAGGGAAGTCCAATTGATAGATAAAGGAACCAAAATATATATCTCACCTAATCTCTACTAAATTTGATTTCTACCAATAATATTGAAAATCCTATTAAAATTTGTAAGAGAGGGGGACAAACCATTTCAAGGCTCTAGGTCATGGAGAGCCGAGAGTGGAGGTCTGCCCTAACTTACCTCACTCTAAAGGAAGTGGGATTGAGAATGAAGAGCACTAAATAGTACTTTTGTCACTCTTCAAACCCGAGATTCAAGTTTGGGCTAGGTGAGCTAGTTTTTCGAGTCGGTACTGCACCTCAGACAACTCTCTATCCAAGGATTGCAACATAATTCTAGGATGACAATGTGACATACTAGCGTTCGTAAAACTAGAAAATAGAAAGTACAGTATAAAAACTACCAAAAAAACTACTGACAACCTAGCTAGTTGATGTTGATAGAAAAAATAGAATAAACAAATACAAAAGTAAAGGTGAAAATGATAAAGCAAGCAAATAAACACTAGGGTGATAAGGATTATCTCACCAAGGTGCCAGTTCACTAGCTAGCTCCACGTGCACATATCCAAATACACACAAGTAAGAGGGAAAAGTGTTGGGGTTGTATAGGGCTTTGCCTTGGTCAGAGGTCCATTTTGGTGTTTCCACCTTTACAAATAGCCAAAAAGAAATAGAGTAGATTATACGATAAAATAAAGAAAAGAAAGCAAAGAGAATTACAAACAATTCTATGCTACTCAATCAAATCACAAAGGAGAGGAGTGAAGTGTTACCACCTCCACCCAAAAGCTCACTAGCCAATGGAAGGATAATACAAGGTATGGACTTGGAAAAGTCACCATAGCCACAGTAGTGATGAAGGGATGTCTCGCAAGACTCCAAACCCACACTTCTATGGACTCACAGTTATAATGTGGAGTTGACAAAGCTTCAAAGTTGTTGTAATGGAGTGCTTGAATGCTACTTGAGAGTGAAGAAGTGATTGAATATGTGTAGAAGTTGCAAGAGACTGATGTGAATGTCTAAAGGATCAAATGAAGTGAGAATGAATGTTTTTGAAGATGGGATGAGAGGGAATAAGGCATTCTCAGGTTGATTGGTTGAAGAGGGACGTTACAATTAAGCCCCAATTGGGTGTGTAACGCCTCTACCAATGTCAAATGTAGGAATCCATTAGGGATGACAACGTGCCTTGTAGAAATCCGCATGCCACAATTTCATCACTGAAAAATATTCTCTCACTGACACACAGGACAAATGCCAATTAGATGGAAGGTAGGTAGGTGATGTGGAATTTTTCCATCGGATTTGATTTTCTAAGGTGAGGGTATGTGAAAGGGGAATTTTACTAAGGGGTGCAAATTCACTCCTATACATTTTTCCCCTGCTTTAGCGAGCATGAGTATCGATGAGTGCTCGGTAAAGTAGATCGAAGAGATAGAAAAGATAGAAATGTATACCTGAACCATCCAGGAAGCAGACCACGATTTGGTCAACTCAGGAGCATAGAGTAGGCAAAGGACTCCTCAGGTACTCTCCCTAGGGAGTTTCAAACAAAAGGACTCCATAGCTCCATGTGTCACCAAAAAGTGTAGCCTTTGACACTTTTTCACTCATTTTGGCCTTTTCCCTTGGATTTTGGCCTTGTTTTGCCTTGGTTTAGTTTTGAATGCTTTCAAATCAACAACAATCTAATGGTGTTTTACAAAGGTTTTGTGAAGTATTGTAACACATCTTCCCACTTTTATAAGATCCTTTCAACATAATTCACCTAAATAATCCCCTTTTACCCCTTTCCAAGCCTTGTGCCAAAGTATTGTAAGGTGTTGTAATGCATTTTCACACTTTCTGAGGCTTGTCATCACTAATTTAACCCTTTTCTTATGTTAATTTGTCCCCTTAATGTACTTTTAGTCCCGACTTAAGTATGTTTTGGGAGGAAAACCTAATAAACATTATTAATCACCATTTCATTCCCAACCACCACTTGAATTTGGCCAAGTGGACTAGGTCGTCACCTTGGGCGACCTAGTCCCTTTTGGCTTAAAATTCAAAATTAAATAAAAAACCTAACAGGAATTTGCCTCCAAAACCCTAGTGTCAACCTATCATGTGATATTTTTGGGAAATTACGGCATAGTATGTATAAATAAGGGTTTTCGACTTCATTTCCCCCCCGTTAACATCATATTTGCATCTTCATAATCACTCTTGCACTCAAGCTTCCAAAGCAAGCAATCAAGCACAAGGGCATCACAAGAAACCTCCATTGGAGTTGGTTCTTGCATGTTGCAAACATCAACAAGTAAAGGATTTGGTGATCATTTACATTGTTTTATCATTAAATCATCATTTCCTTTCATTGTTTCTCATTTGTGTTTGAGTTACCATCAAAGGGGTTTGACTTAAGCAAACCCCTATTTCCTAACCCCAACATTCTCTTTGTCTTTGCGTGTGTTTTCTAGGTTGTATTAGAATTTAGCAAGGTTTTTGAGTAATTGGGTATTTACTTTATTAATTAAACAATATTTGTTTAGTTACTTAAAGTTCCCTTTTACCTCTTTTCACTTAAGCTAACATTAGGTGCATAATAATTAATTACTTTATTAATTATTATTGTGCAAGCCTAGGGTTTTCCTTTTTAAGGTTTTCATCTATATGTAGTTGAAAACTATCTTTTGTATCATTAATTCATTTTACATTTTCAAGTGAATACATTGCTCCACATTCTTGAGCATTTCCTTTGTTGCTTCTCTTTGCTTCTCATTGTAACAGGTTATTTGCTTGCAAAGATCTTTTGGGCTTCTGTGGTGTTGTATCTTCTCAACTCCAATATGGTATCGAAGCTTCAGATCTGCAGCTGCTTGTTCTTGTTTTGAAGATTTTTGGAGCTACAAGGGTTTGTTGCAAGTTGTTTTTTATTGGAGCCATCATCATTTTTGCTTCAAAAATTCAGTTTTCACTCATTTGCAGGAAAAAAGGTTTATGGGTTTTGTAGCTAGAATCGAAATCTGAACTGGGTATCTTTTAGATTTTGCATATCTTGCACAGATCTGGAGAAAATCACTGTTAAAAAAATGGCACGCGTCATTTTTCTCCTAGCTGAAAGCAAAAAAAAATCATTTTCTCATATTCTGCTTGTTGGATCAAGAAACGATTTCTGGGTTTTGTTTCTAGCATCAAAATATTTTTGAGTTTTTATTTTTGTTTACAAACAGTGAGTAGATTTTCCAGAAATCAAGTTAGAAATTAACGTTTTTTGCTAGAAAATTCATTTCCTGCAAGCTAAATTCATTTTTTGAAAAATTCATAACTTTTGGCCATGGTGTCCATTTTGCGCAAACGAATAGGCGTTGGAAAGGTGTTACAATGCTATTTCCAGATCTATAGTCTATTTTATCAGAATATTTACTAGGTATTTTTTATTCAGCTTTGTGTGTTTTTACACTTTGCTCAATTACTTGGTCATTCTAGCTCCTTCATGGGTTTTGTTTGCGTGGAATAGGTTATATTAATTTGATCTAAATGCTGTAAGGTCAGATTTCTTAGTTTTTTTTCATTTGAAGAGTTATCATGGGTTTCTCTACTCACCCTTCAGTTGTTCTTCTAGAACGGGGTAATTATGAGTCATGCGCAAAGGGTATACTTACACATTGTAGGTGGCTTAATATTTTGCCTTATTTGTATGATCTCATACCTGAACCAACAACTTTAGAGGGCGGATTAGCATGGGATATTATTAGAAATCACATTGTAGGAGTTATATTGTCTAGTGTTGATCATGACACTATGTTGGTTATATCAGACATTGATTGTCCTCACCCACTTTGGACACGTCTTTGGCAGCTCTATGGAGACCCTATTCTATCTCTATTCCTAGAGGATCCTACTTTAGATTGTCTCATACCCATTGCTTGGCGAGAGAATACACCATTTGCTCATGATACTTTAGAGGAGCTTGAGTATTTAGACACCCTTACTTATTCTAATGGATCAGAGGTTTGTCTCATAGTTCCTACTCTTCAGATTGAGACTTCATCAACATCTCCTATTATTCTTGATTCAATGCAGCAGGGAATCATACATCTTCCAGACATAGCTACTTTGGACTCTTATGTTGCAGACATATCTTTCTTGTTTGTGGAGTCCTATATTGCAGATTTGTAGGATTATTTTGAGGACATTCATCTCCTCTACCTTGACAGTCAGGTTATCACTATTCACCCACCATTATCTGTGCATTCAGAGGTTGCATTTCAGTATTCTCCACATCAGTTTGGATTTGGCATTATTTATTTCAGTTCAGATATTGAGACTCTTTAGCATCCTATCATGGCACACATCTTGAGACAGATTGGTTCATTATTCTTCATAGGGTTTCTTCGACACAGGTCCATGGATCTGTTTCTTCCCAAGGGGAGGAATACCATTTGCCACTTCGGGATCTCTTTTTGGATTCTACATTAGGCATCTACCATTGTGATAGGAGTTTCTGCATTGTGGGGGGGCCTTCTTCTCTCTTTCTATCTCTCCTATGGAGACCATTGTACATGTACTTATATGATAGAAGTTGTCTATGGGGGGTATCATGTTATCCACCTCCTATCCTTCTTTCATTAGTGCATTGCATTCCTTCCTTGCATTCTATTTTGGGGAGGAGTTTTGTTCCCACTGGGTTTTCTCCTTTACCCCATTTCATTTAGTTTGCATTGATTTTGTACATGGGTACCTGATCTGGCCTTGTTGCCGGGACCCATTGCTTTTGCTTTCAGTAGCTTCTTCTAGGTTTTAGCTTCTCCCTATGTCTATCTTAAGGGGGGGTGTTAGAGTAATTGGGTATTTACTTTATTAATTAAACAATATTTGTTTAGTTACTTAAAGTTCCCTTTTACCTCTTTTCACTTAAGCTAACATTAGGTACATAATAATTAATTACTTTATTAATTATTATTGTGCAAGCCTAGGGTTTTCCTTTTTTAGGGTTTTCATCTATATGTAGTTGAAAACTATCTTTTGTATCATTAATTCATTTTACATTTTCAGGTGAATACATTGCTCCACATTCTTGAGCATTTCCTTTGTTGCTTCTCTTTGCTTCTCCTTGTAACAGGTTATTTGCTTGCAAAGATCTTTTGGGCTTCTATGGTGTTGTATCTTCTCAACTCCAACAGGTTCAAAGTGTTGGGAAAGGTACAATCATTCCATTCAAGTCACATCAAGGCACCAAATCCTAGGAGGAGCAAAAGGACAAGTTGCAGGCATTTCTGGGCACCCTTTTCCTTGAAACCTAGTTCGATAAAATTTCCTGATAGAAGGACTAGGTCGCCCATTCTCACGTAAATGTCCCTTTGCACATTTTAGGTAGATTCCAGAGCATTCTAGGGCTTCTCATCTATAACTCTCTCCATTTCTAGGTGCACAATCTCTGAACTTTCCAGTTTATTTCTAGATTGCATACATTTAGGTCATATAGTTTAGGTTTCATCTAGTTTACATTTGCTTTCATTTACATTCCTTAGCTAGCATTAGTTTCATTCAACCACACTTTTCACACACAACACAACCCTATTTAGCCCATCCTTCCTTTGAATGCAACTACCAGAAGGGTCATATCACCAAAGTGGAAAGAGAGCCATTCCTACACCAAGTGCTCCTAGGTAAAAAAACCCTAGGAGCCTAGTAAGGGCAATCCTCTTTCCCTTGTTAGACATATCCATTTTTGGTGGTTCAGTCCATAAAACTATGAAGTCACAAAAAGTACACTAAAGGCCCTCAAACCAAAGATGGACAAATCCCATAGGATGAAAGCATCTCACAGGCCCACATACCTGCAAGAAAGTAACCTCCAAGTTCTATCTCATGAAGGAATCCCAATGAAGTAAGTACCTTACAAGCCCATAGAACTGCAAGGAGGCAACCCCAAAGTTCTCTCTCATGGAGGAAGACTAGTGAAGTAAGTGCCTTACAAGATCATAGACTTACAAGGAGGCATCCCCCAAGTTCTCTCTCATGGGGGAAGCCCAGCGAGGTAAGCACCTTATAGGCCAAAAGACCTGCAAGAAGGCATCTCCCAAGTTCTCTATCATGAGGGAAACCCAATACAAAGTGGAATCCACAATGTCAGACTAGAAAGTGGCTTCACAGGCACAACTGCAAAGCAAACATGTTAATCTATAGATAAAACATGTCAGAAAATAAAAGTAGCGATGCAAGAAAAAAGATAGATAGTCACACAAATAGTCATCAAGTTGAAAGACTTTCAAAGGTGTCCCTTGGGAACCCTTCAAAAGAGGATGGGTCCACTCAAGGGACGTAGTGTTTGAAAGTGTAAAAGAGACATTTTTTCTCAAATCGATTCATCATCAAGGAATCCTTTCAAAATATGGTCACTTCATCAAGGAATTTGAAAGGAAGAAAATACCCCCTTGCGAGGGGAAGGTCGAGGCTTCTCCCATAGGAAAAATCTACTCCCACCTTAGAGGAAAGTTCTCATGTTATTTCTTTATGAACCCATGATGAAGGAAACACATCCTGTTAGGGGTCTAAGTTGAGAATGTGATTTTTTTGAAAAAGCATGCAAAGGATTTTCGAGAAAAGATTCGTTAGTAATGAATGTGTTTTCTAAAAGTCAAAATATCATGAAAGAGACTTTGTCACACATACAAGGGGAAACTCAATCAAATAAGAGAGAAAGATAACAAAAGAGTGAAAGAGAAATAAAAACATCATGAATAAGAGACACAGGGGGATCTTGTTTCATGGAGTTAGATCTTCTCGTGCTTATATAAATGATAGCTAACTGTGGTGCAATGTGAAATATCATCAATCCCCACCAAATCAAGTGGAATGCATAAAAGAAAAAGTAAAAATAAAAAAAATGCGTCAACATGGAAGGGAAGCCTAAATTTCCCCAATGCTTTGCATTGTCCCCAATTTTCTGAAAATAAAGACACAAACATGGAAGAATGATGATACAAATAGGAGAAGGTTTACAACACAAAATCACTCCTATATCCAAGAAGAAATAAGGGTGATGAGTGTCATCTAGGAACACATAATTCAAGCATGGGGGAACACATCACTACACACAACACCTAATCTAAATATAAAGAAGAGGCCTCCCACTAACACTCATTGACCAAGAGGTCATCCACTTCCCAATCTAGATCATTATAAGGAGAAGGAACATGAGATTTCAATGGTGGAATATTAAGGGGAGGAGCTTTCAGCCCTATCACAACAAGGGCTAAGGAAGAAGCCTCAACAAGATCTTCTCTGCTAGGCTCTTTTGGAGCTATGGGCAATGATTTTGTGAAGATCGCCAACAAGGCCAATAATTTATCTAGAGAGTTGAACATGCACTTTATAGGAGTTCCATATCGTACATCAATAGACAAAGAGGATGGCGCCTGAGATTCACTGCTTGGATCACCGAGCGATTCGAGAGTAGTGAAAAACTCAGGGGATACTAGAGTTGGTCCTATCACTAGGATGGAACAAGCTAGTGCATTCCCACCTTTTGGAGAGGGTGGGATCCTCTTATGCCCTCCATTTCTAGAAGGAACAACCTTCACTTCTCGCTTCGTTGAGAGATGTGAAGTCCCCATGGATGAGGCAAGAGGCATAGAGGAGGAGGAGAAAACCATGACAGACACCACTAAAGTTTTCGACATGTCCATAGGTTTTGGGAATGACAGGATATCTGGAAGGGGCATCAGAAGAGGTAGCTCTACTGAAGGAGTGATATACACCTACAAATTTTTAGGATCAGGCATACTCACACTCATAGTAGGAGCCCAAAGTGAGAATAAACTAGATTGAATGGAAGTAGAGGGGAGGAGAGAGGAGGACACAATAGGAGGCCCTGATATAGGGGTGGTCAACTCCTCTTCCTTTTTTTTGGAAAGCGGTTTGCTTAGCTGCTAGAGCCTTTTGTCAGTGATTGCACTCATGTGCAAGGTGGTTTCTATGACTCTTCGAGCTAGAGTCTAGGAGATATGAAGGGATAGAAGGATACTAGTCATTCATAGTGGTGTCCATCATAGCTATTTCCAATGGAGGGACAAACCAGTGGATGGAAAAAATCGTGAATGGGAGAAAGAGTGAGTGATTAAGAAATGATAGGGAGAGTCGGCTCTAGCACCTCGGTGGCAAGCCTCTTCCCATTCATCGATTTAGGAGTAGGATCAATGGGAGGCTATAGAGGCCAAGACATAGAGGATTCCCCTTAGGGACCCTTACTTATACTGTATCAAATGGGCCTAGGCTTTGTGGGTAGAACAAGAAACTAAAATATAGGATGCATTCTTGGGCTTTCGCCAAGCAGGCACCATAGGATTCTCCTTTAAGTGTGAAAGAAAATTTGATGGCACTGCAATAGGGTGAGAGGAAGCATTAGGCTGGAAAGAAAAAGAGGAAGAAGAGGGGCCTTAAGAGCAGTTCTCTTCATCTCTTCTATGTGTCTCGCTAGCAACACTGCCAGCTTTTAAACAAACCCTATGTGAAACAACATAAGGTGATGGAGGCTATCTCACTCTAGGCGTTAAGCAACCTTTCTTGCACTTTTGATATGTCCAGTACAAGAGGTCCTTCCTAGGCAGAAGGGGACCAATGGGTGTAGGCCAAAAGTGATCTAATGAATAGCTATCATGCAAAACTAGTGGTTTATAACCAATGTTGTGAATCACATGCATTGAACCCCATGAATAAACTTCAAACATTTATGCACAATTGAGGGAACTATGTTCATAGCTACTAGCCAGGGGATGCCCAACTTCACTCTCAAGAGTTTGAACCCTGAGATTATGTCAAACAATGGGTTTACGAAATTAGGTATAACAAGGACTCACAAAATGATACTACTAAGGGGAGGTACGAAAAGCCCATTATGTGTATGGATGGTGCTCATAGGTGTGTTGTACCCATATTTATGCAGGAAGTTAATTAACATAATCTCCTTGGGTATGATATTCACCTAAGACGTTGAGTCAATAAGAACACCTTCTACATTGTTTCTGTTGATTCGCACAAGGATACAAAGAGGAGACAGATCTCTATTGAAACCCATTGGCAGGTCCTGCAAGGTAAAGGTTATACATGGACCACTACTTGCAGGCTGCATAGAGGGGATAGGAAAATGTAGGAAAGAGGCCATCACACACACTAAACAATACTTTCATAAAGCCCCCCAAAGGTTCACAATCTGATAGTGAACCAACTAAGGCTTCATTACACAACACTTACAAAACCTTCTAACTATGCCTACTAGGGGTTGCAAGTTAGGTTGTAAGGAAAAAGGACTCACAACACTCAAACCTACAATGCTACTAGAACATGAGGAAAGGAGCTTTGAGTACTACAAGATGAAACAAAAATGGTTCACGCCAATTTCACCAAAAATGTAAGAGAGGAGGACCAACTATGTCAATGATCCAGATCATGGAGAGCCAAGAGTAGAGGGCTTCCATAACTTACCTCACTCTAAAGGAAGGGGGATTGAGAAAGAAGAGCACTAAATAGTACTTATGTCACTCATTAGACCCAAGATTTAGGTTTGGGCTAGGCGAGTTGGATTTTGGAGCCGGTATTGCTCCTCAAACAACTCTTTATCCAAGGATGGTAGTGAGGTTTTGGGACAACAGTGTGGCGCACTGGTGTCTCTCAGGCATGCTAGCTTCCATACAACCAAAAAATAGCAAGTACAGTAAAAACTACCAAAACACCTACTAACAACCTAGCTAGTTGATGTTGATGGAAAAAATAGAATAAGGAAATATAGAAGGTAAAGGTGAAAATGAGAAAGCAAGTAAATAAACACTAGGGTGATAAAGATTATCTCACCAAGGCGCTAGTTCACCAGCTAACTCCATGCGCACATATCCACCTACACACAAGTAAGAGGGAAAATTGTTGGGACTGTATAGGGGTCTACCCCAATTAGACCCCTGTTTTGGTGTTTCCACCTTCACGGACATCCAGAAAGAAACAAATTAGAATATGTGATAAAGGAAAGAAAATAAAGCAAACAACACTACAAACAATACTATGCTACTCAATCAAATAACAAAGGAGAGGAGTGAAGTGTTACCACATCCACCAAAATTCTCACTAGCCTATGGAAGGAGAATGCAAGGTATGGACTTGGTAAAGTCACCACATCCATAGCGATGATGAAGGGAGGTCTCACAAGACTCCAAGGCCACACTTCTATGGAATCACACTTGCAATGTGGAGTTGATGGAGCTTCAAAGTTGTTGTAATGGAGTGCTTGAATGCTGCTTGAGAGTGAAGAAGTGATTGAATGTGTGTGGAAGTTCCAAGAGACTGAAGTGATTTTTTAGAGGATCAAATGAAGTGAGAATGTGGTGCAGGAGCACCTAAAACATGTGTTTGTAAAGATTCACTTTCTCAAGGTTGGTCAATATAAAGGTCTAGGAATTAGGAGTAAGTGGGGTCTTTTGTGGTAATAAAGGTCTAATAAGACCACTTTTAATGTATTTGAGGTGCTATTATTAGGTTGATTCAAAAAGTCACATTATGATGTAAATTGTCAAAATAAAGTGCAAAATATGGAATTTGAAGGGGGTCAAGGTAGTTTAGTGATCAATTATAGGTGTTTCAAGAGTAGTTTTGTATTGGAACATGTATTTAAGGCCTCTTGAAAGCTCGAGCAAGGGTTGTTGTTGCACATTTGAAGGAGAAAAGTAATCAAAAGCTCTGTTTTCAAATATTTTCTAAGTTTTCTTTCATATTCAGCCTGTGTTCTGGTCTGTACAATAGGGTTTGGGTTCTAAATGTTTTGAATTTTGTGTAATATGGTATTGGATTCCTTTTGAATTCATTATTATAGGATTTCATTAAGTAATAAGTACTCTAAGGTCTGATTTTCCTTGATTGGTCTGAAAACAAGGATGCAAGGGTTTGAGGCCTAAAATGTTGTAAAAGGCCTTTCCACCTTTTTGTGATAACTATTCCATGGTGGAAATGGCTTGGTAGATGTAGAGTTAGGTGTATTATTCAAGAATAAGGTCTGGTGAAGGGTTTTAAGTGATTCTCCACACTGCCCCATGTCAAAACTCAGTTTTGGTGCCTTAGAAACAAGGCTAAAGTAAATAAAAAGAGGACAATGGTGTAGAAAGGTGTAGAAGCCCCTTAGATTAGTGATAAAAATTGTATTTGAGGATGAATTGAAGGCTTGAGTGGTTGAGAAGAGTCTGAGGAGTGGAAAAATTAGAAACCCTAGGGTAAGGGGGGTGAAAACAAGGGAAAATGAGTTGATTTACAAAGGAAGTGTGTGTCAAACATGAGGGAAACCTAATATAATATTGTTTTGAGAATTTGGAGAAATAATAATGAATTTTTGGAGTGGTTTTGAGTTTTTATAAAGTCTAGACATAGGACTTTCAGTAAACCCCTATGGAGATGATGAAAAGTGAGGGTTTAAGAGAAATGAGTCTTGATGAGTGTGTAGGGACTTGATGGTTGGAGATTTCTGAGTTTTGGAGATAGTTGTAAGATTTTTTTGAGGTGTGGAGAGTTGGAGACAAGTTTGAAGGTAAGTTCCTTTGGAAAAGAGGGCTATTTGGAGCCCGATTCAACCTAACAGGTCAGTTTGGGTGAAGGTGGTCCAAAGAGACCAATGGTGAATTTAAGATATGTTTTGTACCAAGTTAATGGGTCGATGTAAGTGTGAGTGGTTGGATGATTGGTTACTGTGGTTGTGAGATAAGTTCCTAAAATAGGTCTTGGAGTCCTGCTAGGTGAATGGCTAAGAGTAAATTGATGAAATTTGATGAAAAGTTGAATGAAACAATATGAATTTTGATGAAAGAAAAGTGAAAATAAGTTTCTTGTTTAATTTGATCTTCTTCTATCAAGTTTGGGATAGAAGTTCCCTGATGAGTTTGAGTTGTTGATAGATGCTCTACATTAGTTGGTATCAGAGCTAGCAAGTAGATCTATTGCTGGTTTAAAGTTGAAGAGCGGAAGAAGCCATTGTGCAATCAATGAAGGAGGTTGAAGAAATCAAAGTAGAGCATGCAGAAATGAAGCAAAGACAATCCATATTCTGGACCAAATGCAAATGTAGAGGTAAGGTATGTAAAGTAATGATTGGTTTGGGTTCCTTGGATAATGTTGTTTATGAGGAAATGGTTGAAAAGTTACATTTGACAAGGATAATTTATGAATCACCTTACAAGGCATATTGGGTAAATGATAGTCAACATATTGTGGTTAGTGAGAAAGCATTTGTAGATTTGTAGATTGGTCCTTATAAAGATGTTGTACTATGTGATATTATGCCTATAAGAGATTGCCACATGATAGTAGGTAGAGCTTGGAAATATGATAGGTTTGCTATACATGATGGAAGACTTAATGTGTATGAAATTGAAAAGGATGGGAAAAAGTATACCTTGAGTTGTTTGCAGGATAATGGGGCACAAAGGAGGATGGTCATGTGTGGAAAAAGAGAGTTGCTAGAACATAAGGAACAAGGGCATAATGGAAAAACAAAGAAGCATAGTGTAGATGTCATGGAGAGAGTAAAGAACCACGAAGGAGCGTTAAGGAAAACATAGCAGCTTAAAGACACAAGGGAAGTAGAGGAAGTGAAGGTCAAAGGTGAAAAGACCTTGAAGGCACAAGATGAGGATGGAGGATGTGTTGAAGACAAATGCAGGTCAAAGTTTTTGCAGCTGCAAGAAAATGAGGTCAAGGCAGCAAGGGGTAAGTTTGCTACAGAGATTTGTGAAAAAGGAACACTTGGGACAAAGATCCCTCAAAGAGAAAAAGGTAAGAGTGTAGGAGAGTTGTCAATGGAGAGGAAAGAATGGACTAGTAGGGTCATTGAGGAGGTATAATGTCCACTGAAGGGACAGAGAGATGAAAAGCAACAAGAGACTGAAATGGAGAAGATGAGCTACAACAGGTGTGCATTGGCAAAGAGGATGGAAGATCTAATGTCAGAGAGATCTTGAAGACTAAAAGTGTGAAGGAAGAGAGAGTGGATACAGTCAAGGAAGATGATAAGATGATAGAAATCCGTGAGGGGCTTGAAGGGTGTGAAAATATCATCATTGGGGCAATGATCTATCCCTTAAGGGCATATGCAAGTGGTAGGACGATAAAGATTGAAAATACAGTGAGTTATGAGGAAAAAGGTACAGAGGCAATTGAGACAGCAAGTCTGATGCAAGTGAAGAAGAGTCAGAAACCTAAAGGTGTAGAGTTGGAAAAGGTCAAGAGTGAAAAACAATTCAGGATAGAAGATAAGTTAGGGAGCCAAAGAGAATGGCTAATGACAAAAGATGAGTTTGTGAAAGAGTGTGTAGGATGTGAAGAAGTTGTTGTCACCTTGAATGGTGAAGAAGATGAACAAAAATGGATGATTGAGGTCTCGGAATTAAAGAGACTAGAGTGGAAAATTTAATGATGGTTGGCCAAGGGAAGGCTAGAGAAAAAGAGTTTGAGAAGTCTCCAATTGTGATGGAGAAGAAAGAAAATGATATGGATTGGATAGTGGATTGTCCTTGGTTGTTAGATTTGGTTGTGTGGCAGATGTATGCTACTATGAAGATGGTTCTAAGTATGGGGAATCTGAGAAAGTTTGTGAAGAGAAGCATTAGAAGGCAGAGAGTGTCGAGGGTCCTATTTTACTTCCTTGTGTTGATGTTTTTCTAATCAAAGACAAACCCAAGGTTAAGATGAAAGGTGAATCACACAGTATGGATTGTTTGGTATTGTATAAGCATAGTGAGCATGTTGGAAGTGGAAGGTTGGGATGTGTGAGTACAGGTTTGAGCATGTAGATACAGGTTCAAGGAGACAATGCAAGAAAAATATTGATGAGCATGGATGAAACAAAGCCCAAGGTCAAAATGAAGTATTTACAAGGACAAGTAGGAGCTGCTAGAGTAATAAGTTATCTCACTTAATTAATTATATCATATTAGTTAATTAATTAAGTCACTTATCACTTTAGGTACTTAAGCTAAACTCAGGCATATTAATAATTAATTAATTTTTAATTATTAAGTGTGCACACTAGGGTTTCTTGATCTCCTTCATAAGGATTGATCTCTTTGTAATAATTGATTCTCTTAATGTATTTTTTACTTTGAGGCTTGTAGAACATCTTCTTTGGTTATGAATATCTTTCATTCTTTGTGATAGGTTATTTCATGTAGGTGGTTCTTGGGGTTTATGAGGTTGGGTTTCTCAGCTTCTACATGGTATCAAAGCTCCTAACATGTAGCTACTTGTTCGTCTTTTGAAGATATTTCCTCACAGTGATTTTTTTTGTGCAAGGGTTTCCAAAGGCATCTTTTTTGCAAGATCTGTGGGTAGCCAATTTTTTTGTGCATTTTTGGGCCAAATGGACATCTCCATCGCATTTAGAGTGCCCAAAAACCCTAGAAACATCTATTGTTTTGTCGGTTTTGGAGCAGTTGGTTATTGAGGTAAAGAAAATTTCCTAAGGAGGCCGTACGACCTCCCCAACATGAACTCCGAGGTGAATTTTTCTTTTAAAAAAAAAAAAACACTTAAAAAAGTGCAGGTAGTTTAAAATTTGGTGCCACCAGGAGCGGCAGCCCTCGGGTGGTGCCGCCCCTTCACACTGCCACCTGCCACTTGCAGCCCCCATGGGCTTCTATGCCTCTACACACGGTCCTATTGAGGACCGGGGGCTATGCCCTAGCTCCCTGGTGCCGGCCTCAACTCCTAGTGCCGGTCATATGGGTGACTAGGGGCTCCATTCTAGCCCCCTACCTACTAGCCCCTAGTCATGCACAGGACCAAGGGCCGAATTTGTTTTAGCTCCCTGGGATGCCTACAGGCTATATTGGCCCTTTTGGAGCACTTTCACGAAATTGGGCATAACGTTTGTGTACGAAGTCATTTTTTCGCAAACAAGATATCATCGGAAAGCTATTTCTGAGAACTATCCTATGGTGTAGTTTATTTTATAGTATTTTTCATTTTAGATGAATTTAATTCTGTTTGAAGTCAGATGTTCATTTATCACTTTCGAGCTCATAAATGTTTTCCACGATCTTCAATTTTCACAATCTTTGTGGCATTGGAAAGGTATTGAGGAGCTATACATTGCTATCCATACACTTTTTTTTGTATTTATACTAGGTTGATCGGTTAGTCCAGATTTGGCTCGATGGGTTTTTTGGAGATTACTTGGATGTTTTGGCAGTTGGAAGGGTGAAACTTGAATCTTTGCACTTCATTTCAATAATACATCATTCAATAATCTACCATTGCTTTGTAGATTTTAGGGTTTTGCCAGTTTGGAGTTTTTCAAGTGTTCTGTGGCATCAGGTTTGATGTTGCTTTCAAATGATTCCTTGAGTCAATCAGTGATTCTCATCTAGTTTCAGTAGTAAACAAAAGTATCTTTCCTTTCTTGTCAGATTCAAGTTCCAATGTTACTCAACAATGTTCTTCCAGAGCTTCTTTGCAGCATGTCATCTCACTATAGGGGGTTTTGTCCCACTGGGTTTTTCTTCTCTACCTCATTCTTGCATTTGTAAATGGGTACCTGATCAAGCCTTTTCTGTTGGGACCCATCTTGGCTTTCATGCATCTTTTTCTAGTGTTTTAGTTTCTCCCTACGTTCATCTTAAGGGGGGGGTGTTAGAGTAATAAGTTATTTCACTTAATTGATTATATCGTATTGGTTAATTAATTAAGTCACTTATCACTTTAGGTACTTAAGCTAAACTTAGGCATATTAATAATTAATTATTTATTAATTATTAAGTGTGCACACTAGGGTTTCCCTTTTACGTTTCCTTTAGGGTTTCTTGATCTCCTTCATAAGGATTGATCTATTTGTAATAATTGATTCTCTCAATACATTTTTTACTTTGAGGCTTGCAAAACATCTTCTTTGGTTCTAAATATCTTTCATTCTTTGTGATAGGTCATTGCATGTAGGTGATTCTTGGGGTTTGTGAGGTTGGGTTTCTCAACTTCTATAGGAGCATCAGAGGTTGTAGACACAAGTTTTGTTTCAGTTTCAAAGCATAAATGCTTCCAAGGGACTTGGAAGAATTCTTAAGCTAGGATGTATGGTGTAGGAGCACCTAAAACATGTGTTTGTAAATACTCACTTTGTCAAGGTTAGTCAATATGAAGGTCTAGGAATTAGGAGTAACTGGGGTCTTTTGTGGTAATAAAGGTCTAATAAGACCACTTCTAATGTATTTGGGGTGCTATTATTAGGTTGATTCAAAAATCCACATTATGATGTAATAATTATCAAAATAAAGTGCAAAATATGGAATTTGAAGGGGGTCAAGGTAGTTTAGTGATTATTTATAGGTGTTTTAGGAGTATTTTTTTATTGGAACATGTATTTAAGGCCTATTGAAGGTTCGAGCAAGGGTTTTTGTTGCACATTTGAAGGAGAAAAGTAATCAAAAGCTCTGTTTTCATTTATTTTATGAGTTTTCTTTCATATTCACCCTATGTACGGGTCTGTACAACAAGGTTTGGGTTCTAAATGTTTTGAATTTTGTGTAATATGATACTGGATTCCTTTTGAATTCATTCTTATAGGTTTTCATTGAGTAATAAGCACTCTAAGGTTTTATTTTCCTTGACTAGTCTGAAAACAAGGAAGCAAGGGTTTAAGGCCTAAAATGTTGTAAAAGGCTTTTCCACCTTTCTGTGATAACTGTTCCATGGTGGAAATGGCTTGGTAGATGTAGATTTAGGTGTAGGATTCAAGAATAAGGTCCGGTGAAGGGTTTTAAGTGATTCTCCATGCTGCCCCATGTCAAAACTCAGTTTTGGTGCCTTAGAAACAAGGCTAAAGTAAATAAAAAGAGGACAGTGGTGTAGAAAGGGGTAGAAACCCCTGAGATTAGTGAGAAAAAGTGTATTTAAGGATGAAAAAAAGGCCTGAGTGGTTGAGAAGAGTCTGAGGAGTGGAAAAATTAGAAACCCTAGGGTAAGGGGGGTGAAAACAAGGGTAAATGAGTTGATTTACAAAGGAAGTGTGTGTCAAACATGAGGGAATCCTAATATAATGTTGTTTTGAGCATGTACAGGCATAATAATGAGAGTTTGAAGTTGGTTTGAGTTTGTATAAGGTCTAGACATAGGAATTTTAGTAAAACCCTGTGGAGATGATGAAAAGTGAGGCTTTAAGAGAAATGAGTCTTGTTGAGTGTGTAGGGACCTGATGGTTGGAGATTCCTGAGTTTTGGAGGTAGTTGTAAGACTTTTTTGAGGTGTGGAGGGTTGGAGACAAGTTGAAAGGTAAGTTCCCTTGGATAAGAGGGCTATTTGGAGCCCAATTCAGCCTGACAGGTCAGTTTGGGTGAAGGTGGTCCAAAGAGACCAATGGCAAATTTAAGATATGTTTTATACCAAGTTAATGGGTCCATGTAAGTGTGAGTGGTTGGAGGATTGGTTACTGTGATTGTGAGATAAGTTCATAAAACAGGTCTTGGAGTCTTGCTAGGTGAATGGCTAAGAGTAAATTGATGAAAATTTGAATGAAACAATATGAATTTTGATGAAAGAAAAGTGAAAAGAAGTTGCTTGTTTAATTTGATCTTCTCTTGTCAAGTTTGGGACAAAAGTTCCCTGATGAGTTTGAGTTGTTGATAGATGCTCTACATCAGAATGAATGCTTTTAAAGGTGGGATGAGAGGGAATTGTTAGTGTAATTAATTATTTATTACACTAGCATAAGTTAACTTAGGTCTTAATTAATCATATTAGTCCTAGGTTGCATTTAATCATTTAATAAAGCTGTTGAAATAAGATTCCCTTCTAGAAGATGAGTTGTTTTTTCTAGAACTTATCTCCATCTTGTTATCATTCTCTAGGTAGTTGGTTAGGGTTTCTTGTTGTCACATGAAGTGTGATTTGAACACTTGGCAACATCCTTCACATTTTAGGTTTAGCACTTGCCTATATAATCAAGCATATGTACTCTTTGTAAACTATTTGATAGATCATAATAGAATCTCTATTTGAATGCCATTATCATACTTTCTTTGTGGTTGAATATTTCTTCATGGCAAAGGTCCACCTATGAATCCATCATTCCAACATGGTATCAGAGCTATTCCAATGATGTAAGAAATTTTGGCCAGTGAGATTCTTTGCAGGCTAGTTGGCTCCACCTGAGGACCAAGCTGATTTCTGGAGTAGATTGAGTTAGATATGAGCTCGCCATTGTCTTTATAAGGCCTCAAAACCCTAGGATCGCATGCTCATTTGTCCAATTTGGACATATTTCATCCGGGAGCCATTTGAGGTATTTTTAAGGGTTTGCAAAATCAATTGTACTATCTGTACAATTTGCAGAAAAAAATCTCCCTTGCAGTTGTCGTCTGAGGCAAAAATTTTTTAGTCGTAGACTTTTTTCATTTCAAAAAAAATTTGGGAAAATTCTATATTGTTTGGAAAAAAATCAAATTCGAGCTATAGTTTTTTCTATAGTTCTGGAGAAAAAAAAAAAATTTGTTTTTGGAGCGACTATAGTTTTTTTGTCTATCGACATTTATTTTATTTTATTTTTTGAATTGCCAATATTGGCATTATTCAAAAAAAATAAAATTGTCGGCCGCATTTATCATTTGGTGGGCCTCTCCACCGGTTCTTTCCTCTGGCCATCCATGTGCCAGCCATCGACCACCCACCGACGACTGCCGAGCTACTTCCGGCCCATTCCCAACCACCTCCATCACCGTTGGTTTTTTGTCACTGGCTCATGGACCCTCGCCATCGGTTCCTGCAAGATCCAAGCGGCACCACCCTCCTGCTCCACTCCGCCCAACTGCTCAGCCCCACCGCCACCAGGCCAAGTGGCACATTTTGTTTACCAGCATTAGCCCCGCGGTCATATCAGTGACCGGGGGATATTTTTTAGCCCGAGGGTGCTTAAGTTTTGCACCTATTTAGCCTGGCAGGCCCTAATAGCACATATTTTTTCAAATCGTCATATGTTCGCGCCATGGTGTCAAAATTCAAAAAACGAGATATCGTCGGAAAGAGAATTTGGTCTACTTTCCAATGGTGCAATCTGTTTTACAAAATTTTTCTATCAGAATATTCTATAGTCAACTAAAGTCAAAACCCTAGTTTGGACATAAAGGCTCATATCTTTGCAACCGTATCGAAATTCAGTAATCCCAACAGCATCAGGAAGGTAATTCAGAGCTCTTTTCATCTGTCCATTCACTTTGACCAGTTTCAGCTCCAGGTACTCTTGTATTGGTTTTGTTCAATTTGGTGCATTTGTTCAATAACTTGGATATCCTGAAGCTTGGGAAAAGGTTTTTTGTTTTGGGTGACATCACTTCAGTTGCATATCACTGTCATTGTCTTTGTAATCTTGGAGATCATTCATAGTTTATTATGGGGTTTTCATTTCATCCTGCTTTGATCATGTTGAAACGGGGAAACTACAACCAATGGAGAAATGGTATCATCACACATCTTTGGTGGCTTCTTTTGTTGCCGCATTTATATAATCTTGTTCCCCCTCCTAGTACTGACAGTAAGAAATTTGCTTGGAATTGCAGAAGGGATCATGTCTTAGGAGTCATTGCAATGCATATTGATGTTTCCACCTTGAAAAGTGTTGATCATTGTGATTGCCCTCTCACTCTTTGGACTAAAATTTGGGAGATACATGGAGATCATGACATTCAGCCATACCCAGATGATCCAATTTCAGATTGTCTTGTGCCTCTTCATCTTTCAGACAGGATACCCTATGATGCAAATACTATGTGGGAGTTTGAATGTTTGGAATACTTTGAATCTTCAAATGAGGATGAAGAGGGTTCTTCCAATGCTCCTGCTTCTCCATCAGAGACAGTTGATCTACCTTCACCTTCAGTGATTCCATGTGAAGAGTCATTGATTGAGGCTCCTATCATTCCTATTCAACAGGAACATTCTCATGGTAGTGATTCATTGAGCATGTCCTGTGATTCATTACAATCAGTATCACACTGTCTTCTTGATTGGGATTCCTATCTATCAAACATTGCATCCTTGTTTGTGGAGTCTCACATTTCATATTTGGAGGACATATTTGAGGGCATATCTCTCCTATTTGATGACAACCATTGCACTCATATTGTCAAACCATCACAGTCTTTGGATCTTGTTCAACATGTACCTGAATTGGATGTGGAATCTTCATCTTCATCAGGCAAGGAGACACATGAGCATCTTTCAGATACATCATCTACATTCATATACATCCTTTCTTCATTCAATTCCTATCTGGAATGGGAAGCTACCCTGCATCTCTACATGGTTTTGTTTCTTCCGAAAGGGAGACAAGTTGTTTGTCGACATTGGATCATATTTTGTCTACATACACTTACCTTTTTTGCAGGTGATCACATTTTTTTGGGGGGCTATTTAGTCTCTCTATTTCCATCCTATGGGGGGGCTTTTGATTATATTGTATCCATGTGATGATTGTTTTCCTTGGGGGGGATAATGTTGAGTCCTCCAATCATCACCTTTCTGCATTTCATCTCCTTTTTCAGAGAGGGGTTTTTCTTCCCACTGGGTTTTCTCCTTTTCTTCGTTTGTGGGAGATAGTTGCATTTTCATCTTTTGTACATGGGTACCTAAAATGGCCATCACCGAGGACCCATCATCATCATGCATAATCATTGCATTTTTCATTTCCTCCCTAAGTTGCACTTATGGGGGGTTGTTAGTGTAATTAATTTTTTATTACACTAGCATAAGTTAACTTAGGTCTTAATTAATCATATTAGTCCTAGGTTGCATTTAATCATTTAATAAAGTTGTTGAGATAAGATTCCCTTCTAGAAGATGAGTTGTCTTTTCTATAACTTATCTCCATCTTGTTATCATTCCCTAGGTAGTTGGTTAGGGTTTCTTGTTGTCACATGAAGTGTGATTTCAACACTTGGCAACATCCTTTGCATTTTAGGTTTAGCACTTGCCTATATAATCAAGCATATGTACTCTTTGTAAATTATCTGATAGATCATAATAGAATCTCTATTTGAATGCCATTATCATACTTTCTTTGTGGTTGAATATTTCTTCCTGGCAAAGGTCCACCTATGCATCCATCATTCCAATAGGAATAAGGCATTTTTGGGTCGATTAGTCGAAGAGGGATGTTATAATTCAGCCCCAATCGGGTGTGTAATGCCTCTACCAACTTCAAACATAGGAATCCGTCAGGGATAGCAACATGCCACATAGGCATCCATGGGCCACAATTTCATCCCTGACAAATATTCTCTCATTGACACATAGGACGAATGCCAAGTGCATGGAAGGTAGGTAGGTGATGTGGAATTTTGCTTTTGGATTTGATTTTGTAAGGTGAGGGTATGTGAAAGGGGAACTTTACTAAGGGGTGCAAATTCGCTCCTATACAAAATTAAGGAAGTAATGTATCCTATATATAGGAATTCTTGTAACTAGGAAATAAATTAAGAGATGGTTCTATTAGAGAATAATAGTACATAAGAAATTTTGAAGCTTTTTAATCATACGAATTATGTTGCTTGCAAATGGGTTTTCAAGAAGTTCAATTTAGATGGAAAAATTTAGAAGTAAAAGGAATAATGGATATTAGGACAACTTTATTACATGGGGACTTGAACAAGAATATCTACATGGCACAATTAGATAATTTTGTAATTAATTTAAGGATGAGTCTATTTATAGTTTGAATAATTCCCTATATAATTTGAGATTATCTCCTAGGATATGGTATTAAAAACTTGATTAATATGTTTTGGAGTTAAGATTTGTTAGATAGCGAGCTAGTTTACTATTTTTTTTATTTATATGGATGAAATGTTTCTAATTAGTAATAACAAGGACATGATTAAGGATCTTAAATCTCATATATTTTTTACTTTGATATGAAGGATTTTTAGGATATATTTTATAAATATATTTAGATCAATTTGAGGAAGTGTGTGATCTATATTTTCTAGTAGTTCAATAGGAAATATTGCAATTTAGTGGGAATAATTTTTAATAAAGAAGTATCCTTCACACAACATTAAATAGAGAACATAGACAATATTCGATATGAAAGTGCACTTTCTATCCTTATGTAGCCTATTGTTTGTAGAAAAACAACTTCTATATTGCCTATGTAGTGGGATTATTGTGTAGGTATATGTCAAGGACCATTAGACTGTATTGGACTTTAAAATATTTTATTTTCTACAAGGGTTATGTTATAGGATATAAAACACACTTATATTAATTCCTTGATTAACTTCAAATAATAAGTTAGAGAGGCTACAATATAATATATGCAACAATACATTGGGGAACATAGAAGATCATGCTTGTAGTTGTATTGTTGGGAACGTAGATCAAACTACACACAATAATAATTGTACTAGCATGAGAAAACTACAACATACTATTTACAATAGTATGATAAACCAAAAATATACTATTTACAAAAGTACTCATGACACTTGAAGAAGTGCTAAAATAGACTTGTACAATTGATGCATATATAAGGATTTGTGTACTTTGATTGGGTAGGAGATATGGATAATATAAGGCTTTATAGTGGCCAATTTTTTTACCTTTTTTTTTTGGTGTGATAAGGTAGATAAGAAAGAGAAATATTGTGACTATTTTTTCAATAAAAAAGGTAGAGTATGTAATAACTATTCATTCCTATAAGGATGAAGTCTAACTTTAGATATTGTGTTCATATATTGGGATGAGATAGGGTAAATAATACTTAATGCAATAGGTAGAGTGTTATTATCTTAGAAAAGAATACAACCTATAATACATGCAATATGTGTAGTCATTTTCTCAATAATATGGTGGATGATATGAGGGTTAATTTTGATAATGTTTTTTATTAAGGTAAAAATAGGTTTTGAAGGGACCTTGAAACCCTTTAACAATAGATAAAGATAAGATTAAGAATTAAAAGTTCAACAAAAGATAAAAAGATGCCAACAAGTAAAAACCAAAGACTAGTGTAGAGACAGCACGGCCAAAAAACTGGCAAAAAACCAGCAAGAAACTAGCCACTAAGCCAGATTTCTCAGTATATCAGAAACTTCCTTTTCTAGATTGTCCATGTTAATAGCTACTTTCTTCATCTCCTGAATGTCCACATGGGTCTTGTCCAACTTCCTTTTCAGGTTGGCTCTGGTATGTTTGCTTGGCCCCACCCCTTCAACCTGGCTTTGTTCTTTGTCTTCCTCCACTTCCACCACAAATTTTACTTGATGAGCCCTTTCCATATTCTCGACCATCATATTCATGGTAGTAGCAGTGGATTTAAGGATTTTGTGTCTCATTTCCAATACCTTCTGAATTGAATCTTTGACATTCTTTATCCTCCCCTCCATATCAGAGAGCTTTCCATAATGGTTGTTCTTGAAATGCTCCAAATACTCCACTATTTTCTTCAGGCACTCAACCATGTACTTCTTTTCATCTTCCATGCATAGATTCTTGGCTCTATATTTATCAACCACCTCCACCTTTTCCATCCTATAGTTATAAGCCCTTAGATTAAGCTTGATCTCCTTTAGCTCAAAGAAGGCCCACCTAAACAGACAAAAATATCAACAGAACTGTTGAGGGAAATTGCAAGGATATCATTAGGGTACTCATGCTCGACTTTGAAGTAGTGATCATCTTCCATTAGGTCACTAGGGAATAGAGGCCTATCCTCCCTATCCATGGCTGGGTAGCTGGACTTCTCAGACGAATTGGTATTCTGGGATTCCTCTTGGTCAGTGTGATGGGAGGGGTCCTCAATTTTTCTTTTACCATTCCCCCGAGGAGAAACAATGGGATTCCCTTGCAGATTCATTTTGGTAGCATCAGACCCCAAACAAATAATTTTTTCCCTACCAGTTGAGGTCATTGCGCTAGGTTTTGGGAGGGCAGAGGCTTTAGGCTTGCTTTTTGATTTACCCTTCTTCTTAGCTCTCATAGGGTTCTCTTCCTCCCCCTCCATTTTGGTATCCCATTCATCTTTATCCGTGTAACTATCACCCAACTCCTCCTTGTCAGAGTGTGGAGAAGGGGTTTGATGAGAAATGACCGACATTTCTTTGAAGTGTTCATAGATAAGAAGGAGTAAACCCTCATGGATAATGGGATATCTCACTGGATTAGACACATGGTCCTGAAGATTCAAACTTAAAGAAGTTGAGAGATAGTAAGGAAGGGAAACCCTTACCTGGTGCCTGAAATGGCTCAGGAGCACAAAGTGATACCCAAAAACTCTAGTATTTCTCCCGTCCAAAGTGATATATTCCATTATCACCCTCAAAACCTCCCTCCACAACAACTTGAGTTTAGTGGCATTGTAGCTGCTCTTGGTAGCTCCCAACAAATCCTCCCTTTCCTTGACAATTCGAAGGAAATTCTTAACCAACCTGGTCAAAAAGCTTCCTATCTCTATAGAACTTGAGTCCATCCATATGCATCCCAATTACATCAGAGATTAACTGTTCATCAATCATCACTTTCCTCCTAAAGAGTTTAATCCTGCCATTATTCTAGTCCTTTGCAAAATCCCTTGTAACCTCTTTATTCCTACCATGGAGCTTCTCCAAATAGCTCGTAATGCCACCCTTCTCTAGTACCCTCCACAATTTTTCATTGGTCTTCAGCTCTTTGCATTTCGCCGGTTCCAACCTACAATGGTCACCACCCATTCTATCTATAATGCAATTCAAAGACTCCATAATTCTTCTACACTTGAGCGCTAAAATGCCCAGAAAGCATGCAAAATACCAAAGTTTAATTAGGAAATTAATTCCACGGTACTCCATCCCTTGATGAAAAATGATGAAACAACAGTTCTAAGACTGCTTAGAAAAAAATGCCTTCACCTTAATCATTATTCGGAGAGGGACATTGAACCTTCCCATGGGTTCGATCATACATAATTAAGGTCGTGATGTCATAATTTTGACAATGTTGACACATCTATAAAATTTATAATTTTTTTATGAAGCCTATAAGAATAGAGAAGTTTAAATGGTGTATGATAGATATGGGGATTTATCCATAAAATTTAGTTCACTTTGTTCAAACTTATTATGACCCTTGTAATATATATAAAAAGTTGGATATTGTAAGAAATATGTGATGTACACCTTCCAAGTCAGGTTTAATTATAATTATTTAATATTTATGTCATAGGGTGCCCCACATAGAAGGGAATATTGAGATTACTTATTTATCACTCTTCAGTGCCATGTTTCATTGGTCTTATGATGGTTATAAGAATTCATAATAGGGATTAATAGCTGGAATATGACTAATATTTAATACCATCTAGTATTAGTAGTATGTAAGATATGTGTAAGAGTAACTATTATAGCTAAATAGAGTGGTTTAAAATTACTTGGACCCATCTTGGTCATATAGGTCTATTGGTAAACCTAAGGGTTTCATTCTAAACTTGGGGGGATTACATATGGATAGAAGAACATGGATTAAACCTTGACCATTTAGTCTTATGTATTGAATAATGGTGATGGTCCCATGATTTTGTGAATAACTCATGGTTTCGTAGATCTCAATGGCATATATGTTAAGTGCTTAGGAAATAGATTATATTAATGGTTTTAAGAAATTTTAAGCTATTATGTTTTTATAGATTCAAAGTTTAGATCTTTTGTGAATCAATAAAAAGCATGTGTATTTTGTAACTAGTTTTGGAGAATAAATAAATATGCATGTGCTCTATAGGCTACTTTTTTTTGTGTCTAGAATTTCCCAATGGTATATTTTTATTTTATTCTCCTTTTCTCTTTTCACCCTTCTAGTATTTTTTATTTATAAAATTATTATATATTTTAATATATTATAATTATTTTCTTTGTATTTTGTATTTATTTTTCAAGATTTCATTTCACAAACAATGTTATAATACACTCTTTGAGTTGTATTGTTGCAATAGATTTCAACACTTTGTATCTACAAGAATTTAAACAACATGATGGGTAAGTGCAAGAAGTTGTGTCCACAAAGAGGAGAGCTTTCAACCAAAAAAAATGTCGAAAGGAATGGGTACCCATTTAAAAAAAAAAATGGGTACCCACTTAGGAGCAAGATCTCAAAACATGGATAGAAATCTTGTTCCTAAATGGGTAACCATTCTAAATATAGAATGGGTACCCAATTTAAAACATGTACCTGTTCTACAATAGAATGAGTACCTCCTTTAAAATGAGTACCCATTCCAAAAGAGGAATGGGTATCCATTTTTAAGAGGGTACTTGTTCTAAAAAAGTTTGAAATCCCAACACACTTTTTACTTGTTTTTTAGGCTCAGAAAAGGTTTGGTAACCCGACCCTTAGCCTTTGGCTTGCAACTAAAAATCCAAGGTAGATTCAAGAGAAATGTCTAATGTTGGCAATATAGCTAATGGATTTTTTCAGAATTAATTTATGAAATTAAAACGCATTATAGATCATGATGTCTAGTTTTCAAATTTACGTATATTTTTAAAAAATATTTGATTATGTTTTCTATTTTTATAATTAATTTCCAAGAAAATGGTCCATAAACTTCAAATATCAAGATTTTTTTGTTTTTAATAACTTTTAATCTATTAATTTTTTGTAAAAAAAATATGACATCAATAAAAAAATATTGAAAAAAAATTACAAAAAAATATCCTCATCAATCTTCAATTCATTGCATCTCTTTCCCCAAAAGGAATTAAAAAAATAATTTTATTTAGGTCAAATTATGGTGTCTATACATGTGCATGGTATGGTAAAAATAGGTTTTTTAAAAAGTTGTTTTTATATATTCCTATTAAAAATTGATTTGTATAATCTGGGTCCTAGAAGAAATTGCATATTTGGAAACTATATTGGAAATAATAAATTTCATATTACTGACTTTTTTTAATATTCAATGTGTAAGTGCTTCAAATTTTTAGTCCAAATGTGACAAAATATGAAAAATAAGAAAAACACCCATTTATTGAGATTTTTGTGGACCCAACTTCTTGTATAATTTTTTGCAAAAATAAACATCCAATATATCCATATTAATCTATCAAATTTATACGTCAAGGAAACTTGATAAGACACTAATTCATTCACAAAACCATGTGATAAAAACATGGGCCAAGTATAGTCAAAATGGTACATGGACCTATGCAAGCTTCTTAAATAGTAAATCCTCCCAAGATAAATGTATCTCATGATTTTTATTACCCCTATGATAAATCATGGTCTATATTGAATGGAACATAATCTGTTGAGAGGGGGTTGGGTAAATTAGTAGATCTATATAATTCAAAATTCTCAAGTTCAACATTGATTATCAGATCATGCAACTTAACTTTTTCAATAGTGGTCAGAATATATGATTCTACTTAGAAAATCCCACAAAGAAATTTAAAATAAAAGAATAAAGCATAAACATGAACACCAAATATACATGGAATCCAAAGATGGGAGAAATCACAATGAGAATAGCTGCTTGGATCTACTATCCAAATCCAACCTCACAATGTAGAAATATAGAAGTGAATTTTACACACTAAAGTAGGCACCCACCTACCAAAGACACCAATCCCCTGATGTATTTGTAGGAACCAACATACTAGAGACACCAATCTCCAATTGAAATAATACATGTAGAGCTCTATTCCTACCAGATTATAGAGATAAAGATTGTAGATCTTCAATGCAACACATACATGTGTCAGAGTCACAACTAAAACTCTTCCTCACCACAAATAATCTTCTCATATAGATGCACACATTGGAATACAATTCTCCCTTTTTCTTCACCACCTTCTCTTGAATTTGCAACAAAAACCAACTATTCTTCACATAGGTATAATTCTAATTCATGCAGATACACTTAGATACCTTACAATGCATTTGAGCATTTGAAATATATACATGAAATTACATTAACACTCTTCTATGTTGGTCAAGGATCCACAAAAATCTAGGATGACATAAGGTGGACCTAAATTTAAATTACATGAAATGTGTAGCAAGTCAGTACAAAATAAAATTTCTTTCTACCAATAGAACATGATGTTGTGTGCTACCACTTGAACCTTAAGCAGGTCCTATCCTAACACCACATGCAATATTTAAATTTTGCATGCTACTAGCTATTACTGGACATGCCTAAAAATATAACTAGTTGACATATAGACACAAAGAAAATTCTATCACTTCAATATTTTTGCATACTGAACATATCCTCCAAAAAATCTAGGATATAATAGAGCTAGTGTAGACGTACTATCCTCTAAAACCGTAGAGGAAAAATAAAATTTTGAAAGAAATGTGGACCATGATTGTATTTCCATATAAATTTCTTTGTCCAAAAAATATCCTTGAATAGAAACATGCTGATACAAACTTCTGTACCACCACTATCATAGATAATAGATACAATAATACAACAATCATACAAACACTCCTTAGCAACTAATAATATATATTTCTTGATTTTACATCTTGATAGTAAAGTTTCCAACACTAATCAAACTAAAATTCTAACATATAACATGCATCAAAAAAATTTCTACAAATCTTCTAGAACTCAAAATGATAAGTCAAGGGGAATATAATAATAATTGAACTTAACCTAAAATAGAGAACACCTTTGACATAAAACTTCTGACTGTATCCTCTGACATCAATGAAATTACTGATTTTTTTAAAAATCAATGACAACCTATGTTTAACAATCTCCCCCTTTGTCATTGATGGAAAATATAAAAAATGTTGGGCCACCAAACCAACCGGCTATACATGAACACATTTCTGCCCTTTGAATAATTTCTTCTCTATAGCATTTTGAGTTCACTCTCTTCCTCAAAATTTTTGTATTTTGAGTTCACACTCTCCCCTTTGACATCAATTGCAAATGGTCAACACTTTCTCCCCATATGATACTAACCTCTACAAACACATCCTTCAAGACATAGGATAGTAGCTTTTAAATATGCAGAAATGTGGAATATTTCTCTAAACCTCTTTGACTCTACCAACACCTTCTTCATAATGTTGGTTCTAAAAACTCCCGTTATAACTTTATATGGTCTAAAAACAAGAAAATACATGCTTTCTACATGCCTTAGATAAAATGCAAAAATTTACAACCAAATTTGTGACCACGGAGAAATGTGAAACATTTCTCAATACTCTAGTACGACTCCCCCTGATTCCATACTACATTAGTTTTGAAAATCATTCTGCAAGACCACCAAGTTTGCTTGCAGTAGGGAGACCAAGCTCCACCTAACCCTAAGCTTCCTTCTGATTCAAGAAGAGGGATCAATAACTCCCAAATTCTGTCAGAGAAACTCAAATATCTCCTTAGGAATCACTTTTGTGAATATATCTGCTACTTGTTCCTTTGTTTCTACATACTCTAGTTTTACTTCCTTTTCTGAAACCTTCTCCTCAAAAAATCGTACTTGATTGTAATGTGTTTTGTCCTTGAATGCATCATTGGATTCTTTGAGATGTTTATAGCACTGGTGTTATCACAAATAATAGTGATAGGTTCATCAAATTGAATCTTCATCTCCTTTAAGTTATGTTGCATCCAAAGCACTTGAGTGTGACATGATGTTGCAGTAATGTATTCCACTTTTGCTATGGATAATGAAATCGAGTCCTATTTCTTTCTCAACCAAAACAAAAAATTATCAACAAGAAAGAATGATCCACCACTTTTTCTCTTCTGATCATCTATGCATCCTACCCAATTTGCATCTATGTATGCAATTAGAGTGAAATTTTAACTCTTTGGATAACACAATACAATATAGCCTTCAAATAATTGAATATTCTCTTTACTCCTTTAACATGAGTTTCTTCAAGTATTTCCTCAAATCTAGCAATCATTCAAATTGATTGCATTATATTCCGTCTAGATGTTGTCACATACAAGAATCTACCGATCATAGATCTATACAAGCTCTAGTATGCCAAAGTAGATTCGTCATCTTTACTCAACTTACATCCTATAACCATGGGTGTTCCCACTGTTCCATACTAAATTTGCATAACATCTCCTTTTATGTACTTGTTTTCAAGAAATTAAAATCCCTTTGTTTGATTGTACAATCTACAACTGAAGAAAGAAATATAATTCTTCTATCATAGACATTTCAAACTCATTATGTATTTCTTTCTAAAATATATTACACATGTCATCATTGCTACCACCAAAAATGATATCATCTACATAGACCACAACTATCTACTATTGATCACCTTCTATTTTTATGTACAAATTACTATATGCATTTCCTCTCCTAAAGCCTTACTATAGTAACTATCCATCCAACCTTGAACACCAAGCTATGGGAGATTTTTTGAGAAAATATAGATCCTTCTTCAATCTATAGAAACAATCCATATTGTTAGTGTTGCAATTATGTTGCTAGTGTTGTCATTGATGTCAATAGTTGGCCATTGATGTCAACAATATGGAGATTGTTTGTGTTGTCAATTGCTAGTGCTAGTATGGATGTGTTTTGGTTTGATAAGAAGGTTGTGGTGTTGTCATTAGTGTTTTTATTGATGTCTTGTATGGTTTTTATGAAAAAGTGATGTAGTTATAGTAAGTTTACTTGGTTTCCAAGTTCTTTTGAGAAAAATTGAATAAAAAAGTGTGCAGTTTGATAGAGGTGTGTTCACTATTGTGCTTTTCATTTCTTCATGATTAAAGATATGCTTGTGTGATTTGGATATGATGATAAGAGGTGTTTAAAGGTTCTATATCCAAGTTTTTAGGTTCTGGATCATTCTATAGTGAAATTTGTGTTTGAGAGTGTGTCTATTTGTGTAGAAGTTTATCTCGTAGAAATGAGATTGCTCTGCATTTCTTCGCAGTGAGGTTTCTTGTCTTGTGGATTTGGGAACATGCTTATATTTTCTATATTTATCTTTCCTTAAAGTTTCTAGTGTTGAGTTGCTCTGCAAGTTTAATTCTCATGTTGAAGTTCAGTGGTAGTGCATCTTGACGTGCATGATGAAAGTAATTTTTGTTTCATGTGGTTGTGGTAGTTTTGAAAAATATTTTGATGATACTAGAATATTATGGGATGTTTTGTGGATTCTATAAAGTGTTGCTTTATTGTCCACATTTTTTTTTCAAACTTGGAGAAGTGTGTATGTGGTCTCTTGTAGTGTTAGTTTAGGTTTGGTCGACCTAGCATGCTAGTGCTATTTGTGGAGGTATCTCATGGTTTTTGGATGTGTTGAGTAGTGTGGTGATGTATATTTGTGTCCTAGTTAACCCTTGGCATGGTCTTCCTTCACTTCTTTCCACCACAAAAGTGTTTGGTGCTGAACTATTTTGGTGTTGCAGTTTGAGATGCATACATTTCATTGAGGCTAGCCTAATTAAGATTGTTTAGGTCAAGGATGGTATAAATGCAAGGTGAATTGTTGGAGATGTTATGTGGCAATTTTGATATATGAATTTGATCAAGTGTGGTGATTTGAGTGTGAAATTTAATGCCTATGATTCTAGATGTATTGAGCAGAAGGTTTCTACATTTTTAGTGTGCTTGAAGTTGCTAGAGGCAGTGAACCAAAGGTTATAAATGATGCAAAGTTGTAAGGTGGATTTTCCTATCGCTCTAATATAGTGGATCTATCTGTAACAATTTCTCCTATTCTTCTTTAGTCTTGGAAGTGAGCCTTTCTTCTTTTTTTGGCCAGTGAAACGTTGGTAGTGGGCCTAATTATATTTGGTGTTGCTATTCATATATATGTGAGTTAATCCTCATCATGGGTTTTCCCTACTTAGGGTTTTCCTCATGAATTTGGTGTTCTCTTGTGTATGGTTGTGTTTGCATTGATGTTTCATATGCCTGCATTCTCCTAATGGTTAATGAGGGTTTAAAGTTTGATAAGGGTTTGAAATTTAATGAGGGATTGAATGTTTTAATGTACAAATGATTCATCCCCCTCTCAATTTTCCTATGCATCTAACAATTGGTATTAGATTTTTGGTTCCTTGGAGAAAGCTTAACCGCTTGAGGTAGATCCACATGGAACATAGGAAGGATATAAAAGATCCTATGTTTGATGGAGAAAATTATGCTTGTTGGAAAGCTAGGATGGAGTCCTTTCTAGCCTCTCTTGGATTTGGTGTCTAGAAGTCAGTTGAGAAAGGATATACTTGTTGGAAGTTTGGAGATTTTGGAGTTGTTTGTGAGTTGCTTAGGTGTTAGCATTGATTCCAACCCCTTGTATAAATAAATTATTGGAATGTTGTCAGTTTTGATGATGTCAACCCCTAACATTGGAGTTGGGGAAGCCTAGAGTTTTTGGTATTAATGTCAACACAATGTTTCTTGTTTTTTCATTGATGTCCTACTTTAGTATAGTTGTAGAGGTTGTTGGTAAAAATTGTGATTGTGGAAAATATTGTTGTATTTGGAAAGTGTTGCATGTTACAGATGTTGTAGATGTGTTGTAGAGGTGTTAGTAATGTTGTTGATGAAGTTGGTTCACTTGGTTTCCATGTGCTTTTGAGAAAATTTGAATAAAATAAAGTTTTATGTGACAGAGTGGTGTTAAGTGTTTTTCTTTGCATTTCTTCATTCTTGAAGATATGCCTATGCAGTTTGGAAATGATGATCAAAGGTGTTCAAAGCTGTCTTATCTAGAGTTTTAGGTTCTAGAACATACTGTTATGGAAGATGTGTTTGACAGTATGTCTATTTGGTAAAATAGGGTGTTTAGGAGAAATGAGGTTGCTCTGCATCTTTGTAGAGATGTTTCTAGTGTTGTCAATATCAGAACATGTTTATAATGTTTGTATCTACCTTCCCTTCAAGTTTTAGGTGTTGGGTTATTTGAAAAAGGTGTCTTGTGTGTTGGATATTTGTCCTAGTATGTCTGGTTGCATAGAATAAAGGTGTTATGGAGTTTCAAGTGGTTGTAGTACCTATACAAAATATTTTGATGATGTTGGAATATTATGAGATGTTTTATGAATGTTGTGGAGTATTTTTGTGTGGTTGGTGCGATTTTTTTGGACCTTGAGAAGAGTGTTTGGTTTCACTTGTTAGTGTTAGTGTAGGTTTGGCTCACCTGTCATGCTAGCGATAATTTTTAAGGATAATTGTTGATTGAGGAAGTGTTGAGAAGCACGTTTGTCTAGATTTCAGTCCCAATTAAGTAGTGGCATGTTTTGGCTTCACTTCATTATATTGTGGAAGTGTTTGGTGCTGACCTATTTGGTGTTACATGGTTGAGTTGTATATGTTTCCTTAAGGCCGACCTAGTTGATATTATTTATGGTCACAAAGGGTATAAATATAAGGAGAATTATTGTATGCAATTAGTGTGTGGTGTGTGTGATGCGAAAGATGTTAAAATAATCAAGTGTGCTGATATGAGTGTGAGACTTAATACTTATGACCTCCTAATGCAGTGAGTAGAAGGTGTCTACATTTTAATCTGTTTGTTGAGTTGTTTGTGCTTTAGTGGAGCTATACCTTCGGAATATGAGAGATGCATTGTTAGCAGTTCAAATTGGTAGTGAACCACCCCTTTGTTTTTCTTTCTTCTAGACAGTGAGTCTTTTGGAAGTGAGTCACTAATAGTGAGCCTTTATTTATCTATTTGGGTTGTGAGCCCTTGTAAATTAGCTTTATTGTATTTCATGTTGCATTTCATATATTAGTGAGCTAATCCTCACAACGGTTTTTCCCTTCTTATATTTTCCATGTAAATCTCGTGTTCTTATGTTTTTGATGTGTTTGCATTAATATTGTAGTGTATAAAATTGTACGCTCTTGGAGATGGTACAATTTCACACTTAATCTAGACCTATTTTAGTACACCCTTTCATTCATAACCCTTTAAATAATCATTAATAGACCCATAAGACCCTTTATTTTAGATCTCAAAGCTTATTTCAACTAAAATCTTGACAAAATCAACAAAAGCATTAAATTTTCTAACAACTAGAGATTTCATGTAAGAATGGAATGAATGAAGGTGTTGTCATTGATGTCAACTAGTCAATTGGTTATCAACTAGTTGTTGTTGACTGTATATGTTGAGGATATTGAAAAAAATGTATTGAAGGAAGATTGCAAGTGTTCAGTGGTTGCTTCAGGTTTTGCTCTTATGTTTTTATGGTTTAGATATGTTGATCGTGATTGTCAGAAGTTTCTATATCAATATTTTTGGCTATTGTTTCATTGTTCAGTGCGAGTTATGTTCACCAGTTGTGAAGTATGGTTTTGTGAGGTCCTGGTTGAGGTCCAGGAGGAATTTTTCTGATCTAGGTTTCTCTTTGTTAAAGTCTTATGACTTGTGGTTTGAGAGTTATGTTTCTATGACCGTGATAAAGATAATCTTAGTATCTAGAAGGTTTGTGCTTAATTGTTCTATGTGTCTTACACTAGTTTGGATGAACTTGTGTTAAACACCATCTTCAGAGTTAATGAAGTGTGTGTTTGTGTCACCCTCATTCTAATTCCACCCTAGGATATTTTGGCACCATCCTAATTTGAATTTAATGTTTGATGGTTAACTTTGGATAGGTTTCAAAATTGAAGATGGTATAAATACAAGATAAGTTAGTAAAGAAAGATGAGTGAGAACAAAGGAAAAGAGACGAGAGTGAAAAGAGAATAGAAATAAATGTGAATCAGTATGTGTATATGATGTGAGTGTGGAAGATCAGTGCAAAGCCTAAATGTTGAGTTTCTAGATGCAGTGAGCAGAAGGTGTACTCTATCATTCATGCATGTCTGTGAGTTATTGTGGTGGATTTCTCTATTGCATTGATATTTTTGTATCTCTATAACATATCTCTTTTATTTTCTTCGTATATTTGTGGCAGTGATCCCTTTAGAATGTTAGCCCTATTGGACAGTGATTTCTGTTCTAGATAGTGAGTCCTTATTTTGGTAGTGAGCCTTGTTCTCAAGAAGTGAGCCCCTTGTAATCAATTTTGATATTCTATATAGTGTGAGTTAATCCTCATTGTATTTTTTCCCTTTTTTTTTTTTCCACGTAAATCTAGTGTTCTTATGTTTGTGTGATGGTTTTCAATTTTTACACTTTCACTTAATGTTTAATCATTTAAGCAGTGCTATTGATTAGTTCGGGTAATTGGATGAAAGGTTTAATTCTGTCACAATTAATTCACCCCCTCTCAGTTGTCCTATTCAAAAATTGGTATCATATCTTAGTTCCTTGGTGAATAGATTAACCACTTGAGGACACTTGAGGAAGGTTCGGGATGGCTGGAAAAATGGTTTATGATTACCTGAGGTTTGATGGAACTAATTATGCTATCTAGAAAATATTGATGGAAGAATATCTAGAATATTGTGGATATGATGTGGAGAAATATTACATTAATCCTTACACTCTTCCTTATAATGGTGCAAGCACGAATGATGAGATCAAAGCACATGAAGTGAACAACAAGGAGAAGTACATTTTGGAGAACAATCTAGTACATTATGAGTTGATTAAAGTTCAAAATCCAAAGACTAGTAAGGAAGTCTGGGATGATTTGGAAAGAGAACATGAAGGTGATGAAAGAGTCAAAGAGGAATTTTTTTATAATTTGGAAACATAGTTTGAGCTTGTACATGTCTGAAGATGAGAATATTCAAGTTGATGTACACAGATTGGATGAGATTGTGGCCAAAATACGAGGACTTGTTGCTACTATAGATGAAATCAAGATTATAAAGAAGATTCTTAAAACTATATGTGATTCTTATAGTGAGAAGTGTGTGCTATTGAATAGAGTATAGATTATAAGACCTGCACTAAAGAATTGTTGTTGGTATTTTTGACATCTTATGAGATGAGGAATCTGAATCTAAGGAATGGATGTAAATTAGAAACTACTTTTAGGGCAACAAAATTTGAAGATCCAGATGAAGAAATTCTTGATAAAATAGAAGCTAACTTTGTAAGAAGGATGAGGAAAGGGTCTATGAAGTATGAAGGTAAGTTACCATTTAAATGCTTTAGTTGTGGAGAAATATGTCATTATGCTGCAAAAGGTACCAAAATAGCTAAAATGAATAAACTAAGATATGAGAAAAAAGAGAAAGGATAGAAGATTAACATAGCTTATTATGTGAATGAGAGTGCTACTATATATGATGAGGATTCTGATTATGAAGATCCTCATGACAATGAATTCCTTTTCTTAGTGATAAAGGATGAACCTACTTCTGCTAATTCTTAAAAAATAGGTAAAGGAAAGCCCTCTAAAGAAGGAGAAAAAAATGAAGGTACTATTATCTCTACCATACATGCTAAACAAGAAAATAACTATTGGGTTGTTGACCATGGTTGTTCATATCACATGACTAGTGATAAAAGTAAGTTTGTTCAACTTGAAAAATATGATGGAGGCTTGGTTATGCTTGGAGATGATACTAGTGCTAAATTTTGTGTGATAGGTTTAGTAAGTTTTGATGGCAAGCATAATATTGATGATGTATACTATGTTAAGGGTTTAAGTCATAATATTTTGAGTGTTGGATAGATGTGTAGTAAGGGATATGATCTTTTTTTTAAGGATAAGAGATGTGAAATTTGGAAAGGATTTAGAAAATTGATTGCTACGGGAAAGAAATCTGAAGGAAATATCTATCAACTAAAGGGTGTTGATGGATGATGCTTTATGACAAATTACTGAAAGTTGGTTGTGGCATCATAGAATGTGTCACATGAATTTTGATAACTTGGAAAGAATTAGTGTTGTCCAAGATGTGAGATATTTACCAAGGATTATAAAGCTTGTTAATTCTATTTGCATAAATTGTTAGTTTGGAAAGAAAGAAAGAAGTCATTATAGATCAAAGGAACAATCTACTACTAGAATACTAGATTTAATTCCTTCTAGATCTATGTGGTCCTACAAGAGTGAGAATTATACTAGGTGAAAGGTACTTTATGCTTTTGATTGATGATTATTCAAGATATACATGGGTTACATTTCTTAGAGAGAAATCAAAAGCATTAGATAGCTTCAAGACATTCAAAGCTATGGTTGAAAATGAAGTGAATTTAAGGATAAAACGCTTAAGTTCTGACAGAGGTGGAGAATTCACCTCCCATGAGTTTAATATGTTTTGTGAAGTGCATAGAATAAAGATATAGTTTTCTGCTCCACAAACTCCTTAACAAAATAGAGTTGAAGGAAAAAAATAGAACAGTTCAAGATGCTACTAGATCAATGATTACTAAGGTTGGTTTACCAAAAGTTTACTAGAAAGAAGCTATCCATAATATTGTTTATGATTCAATCATGTTCAAGCAAGAGAAAATATTACAATGACTCCCTATGAGCTATGTCATGGAAGAATTCCTACTGTTAAGTATTTGAAGGTATTTGGAAGAAAATGTTATATCAAAAGAGATGAAGAAAATTTGGGTAATTTTGATGCAAGAAGTGATGAAGGCATTTTTCTTGGATATCCTACTAAAAGTAAAGCATAGAGATGTTTCAATAAAATACTGAGAAATATTGTAGAGAGAGCTAATGCCAAGGTTGATGAAACAATGAAGAATTGTATTGATATTGATGGATATGTATCTGATGAACCTGATTGTGTAAGAATAGAAGAGATTATGGAAGAAAAAGAAAAGGATGACCAAGAAAAGTAGGATGAACATAATGAATGAGAAGAAGATGCTTTGGTGGTGCTCCCTAAGACACCTAGGTATGTATAGAAGAATAATTCAGAAAATTAGATTATTGGAGATAGGACAAAGGGAGTATTGACTAGAAGTAGAGCTACTGCTGAAGTAAACCTATGTTTACTTTATGAGATTGAACTAAAAATTGTAAGTGAAGCATCTAAAGATGAACATTGGATGGAAGCTATGAAAGAAGAACTTATGCAGATTAATAAGAATCAAATTTGGGAATTGGTCCCAAGACTGACAGATAAAATTATTATTGGATCAAAGTGGTTGTTCAGAAATAAGTTTAATGAGAATGGAGAAGTGGTTAGAAACAAAGTGAGGCTTGTGTGTAAAGGTTACTCACAAGTAGAAACCATATATTTTTAGGAGACCTTTTCTGTGGTAGAAAAAATGGAAGCTATAAGGATGTTCTTAGCATTTGCTACTCATAAATATTTCAAGGTCTATCAAATGGATATCAAGTCAACATTTTTGAATGGTGAGCTAGAAGAGGAAGTCTACATGGGACAACTAGAAGGATTTCAGTTATCAGATCAACTGAATATGGTGTGTAGATCGAAGAAAGTTTTATATGGATTAAAGCAAGCTCCTAGATTTAGGAATGTGACGTTAGATAGGTATTTGAATCTGCAAGTTTTCAACAAAGGTACTGCAGCTAGAAATCTATATTTTAAGATTGAAAATGATAAAATCTTGATTGTGGTTGTATATGTTGAAGACATTGTCTTTGGAGGAAATTAAAATATGTGCAAGATATTTACGAAAGAGATGCATAAAGAATTTGAGATGTCTATGTTTGGAGAGATGAATTTCTTTCTTGGGCCATGGATCAATCAAATAGAGAAAGGAATTTTTATTTCATAGCCTAAGTATGCGAAAGAGATGTTGAAGAAGTTTAGGATGGATGGTTCCAAACCGGTATGTACTCCTATGGTGACTGGTCACAAATTGGGTAAAGATGATGATTCACTTAAGGCTCATTAGAGAAAGTATAGATCTATGATTGGTGGACTATTGTATTTGACTACTACTAGACTAGATTTTATGCATGATGTCTGTCTTGCGGCTAAATTTCAAGAAGATCCTAAGGAAACACATGTTGCTTTTATATAAAGAATTTTTAGATATTTGAATGACACTCTAGATTATGGGTTATGGTATCGTAGAGATATTGACTTTACACTAAGTACTAAATCATAAGTAGATTAGGCTGGATGTGTAGATGATAGAAAGAGTACAAGTGGTGGTGAATTTTTTCTTAGTTGTAGATTGGTGGAATGGTTAAGTAAAAAGGAAGATTTAGTTTCTTTGTCTACTATTGAAGCTTATTATATTGCTATTGCATCTTGTTGTACACAAGTTCTATAGATGAAATAGACATTGAAAGATATCACAATGGTGTATGATGATCCTATCTCCATCTTTTGTGATAACACAAGTACAATTAACATTTCAAATAATCCTAGGATGTACTGAAAGATAAACCATATATCTATCAGGTATCATTTTTTGAGAGAGAAGGTTTTAGAGAATGAAGTAAACCTTGAGTATGTTTTGACGAAGGATCAAATTGCTGATATATTTATGAAGGCTCTTCCTAAAGATACTTTTGAGTATCTCCAAGAGAAGTTAGGGGTCATTTCTCCTCCTTTCTTGAACTAGATGCATATGGAGATGCATCAGTCCAGTGGATCTATCTATCTATCTTTCTTCTGGACTGATGTTTGGTGGCTACATCTTAGGGGGAGCAAGTACTTTCATGTGTTATCATCATGAGCTTTTTTTTTGTTAAAGGAGAAATCAATGTAAATATATTTTTCCCATGCCATTGATGTCAAAGGGGAGAGGAAAGGAAGAATGTGAAAATAGATTATCTACTAAGGGGGAGAAACAAAAAAAAAAATCTTGAGAAGTATATTCAGAGCTAGTATGTTGTCTTTGATGGTTTTTCACATCATGTGTTGCCATTAATGATAAAGGGGGAGATTGTTAAAATAATGGAAGGAATGAAGGTTTTGTCATTGATGTCAACTAATCAATTCGTTATCAACTAGTTGTTGTTGAGTGTATATGTCAAGGATATTCAAAAAATTGTATTGAAGGAAGATTGCAAGTGTTCAGTGGTTACTCTGAGTTTTTCTCTAAGTTTTTCTCCTATGTTTATGTGATTTAGATATGTTGATTGTGATTGTTGTAAGTTGCTATATCTAGAATTTTGGTTGTTGATTCATTTCTTAGTGTGAGTTATATTCAGCAATTGTGAACTATGGTTATGTGAGGCTCTAGTTGAGGTCTAGATTTCTCTTCATTCAAGTCTTATGACTTGTGGTTCGAGATTTGTGTTACTATGATCATGATAAATCTAATCTTGGTATCTAGAAGGTTCGTGCTTAATTTTTCTATGTGTTTTACATTGTTTTGGATGAACTTGTGTTAAATACTATCTTCGAAGTTAATGAAGTGTGTGTTTGGGTTGCCCTCATTCTAATTCCACCCTAGGATGTTTTGGTGTTGACCAAATTTGAATTTAATGTTGGATGGCCGATTTTGGATATGTTTCAAAGTTGTAGATGGTATAAATACATGATAAGTTAGTAAGGAAATATGATAAAGTATAAAGGAAAAGAGACAAGAGTGGAAAGAGAATAGAAATAAATGTGAACCAGTATATGTATATGATGCGAGTGTGGTAGACCACTACAAAGCCTAAATATTGAGTTTTTGGATGCAATGATAAGAAGGTGTACTCTATCATTCATGCATGTCTAGAGGGTGATTTTTGTGGATTTATCTGTTACATTGATATTTTTGTCTCTCTATAACATAGCATGATTACATGGGAAACATATCATAGCACAAAAACCATACCTATATCAAAACACCAATAGGGGTCACGAGGGTCATCTAGGCACAAATAGCATGATTACGGGGGAAAAAATCACAACACATACACACATCTAATCCAAAGATAAAGAAGAGGCCTCCCTCTAGCACAAATCAACTAAGAGGTCATCCACTTCCCACTCTAGATCATCGTAAGGGGAAGGAGGATAAGCCTACAATGGTGGAATGTTAAGGGGAGGACCTTTTGACCCTCCTGCAACAAGTGTTAAGGAAGAAGGACCCGTAAGGTCTCCCCTACTTAGCTCTTGTGGATCTAAGGTCAATGGATTCACAAAAATTGCTAACAAAGTGAGAACTTCATCTATTGAGTTAAACATGCACTTAATAGGAGTTCCATTTTTCACCTCGATAGACAAAGGAGATTGCACCTTAGGTTCACTCCTAAACTCACCAAGCAATTCGGGAGTAGTGACAAACTCAGGAGAAGATGGGACTAGTTTCGTCACTAGGATAGCACAAGCCAACATGGGGCCACCTTTTAGAGAAGGTGGGCTCCTCCTATATCCTATGTTGTTGGAAGGACCACTCTCTACCTTCTTCTTCATCAGGGGAGGTGAACTCCCCACGAATGAGTCAAGAAGGGAAAATGAAGAGGAGGAGAAAATAACTGCAGTAGATATGACCAAGGTGTTAGTCATATCTATGGGTTTTGGGAAAGGAAAGATATTCGAAACATGTAAACAAAGGTGGCTCCACCAAAGGAGTGATGAAAACTTGCACCTTTTTGGGGTCAGGTGCATTTACACTTGTGGCACAAGTTGGAATCAATACAAAGCTAGTTTGAACGGAAGCAAAGGGTAGGAGAGAGGAGGGTGCGATAGGAGGTATTGATACAGAGGTGGTCATCTCCTCTTCCTTCCTATGTAAGGTAGCCTACTTAGCCAAGAGATACTTTCACTAGTGCTTGCGCTCATGCACAAGGCAATTTATGTGACTCTTTTAACTAGAGGTCGGAGGTTGTGAAGGAATGGAAGGCTCATGCTTAGCCATGGGAGTGTCCTCCATAGCTATTTCCAGTGGAGGGACAATCTCTTGAATAGGAGTAGGAGGGGTAGGTTCAGAAATAGTGAGGGGAGTCAGCTCTAATGCCTAAAAAACTGGCCTTTTCCCATTCATTTCTTTAGGAGCAGAAGCAGTAGGACGCTATGGAGGTCGGGACATAGAGGATTACCCACTGGGGGACTTCTTCCTACCATACAAGTACTACCAAGGTCCAAGTGGTTTAGTATGAAGATCTGCTATCTAAATCTTAGGCCTATGCCAAACAAGAATCATTGGATTGAAAAATCCAGGAAGACTCATCCAACACTCTTCTCTAGAAAGAGGAGAGTCCTCCTAAGGATGGGATAACTTCTCCTTTCCTTTTTGAGAAGAATGAGTGTCTGGTTGCTAACTTCAAGAAGGTTTAGATTCAGCTCCCCTTTTCCCCCAATCTTGTACCTCACATAATTCTTATAAAGTAAGTTCATTCTTGGAGGAAGCGGTCCAACTGGGGTAGTCCAAAATTGATCAAATGAATATCCCCCAGGAGATACCCAAGGTTGATATCCAGTATCATGTACCACATGCACAACACCTTTGTGGGAGAAATTTAAATATTTTTGAATAACAGAGGTGATCCCATTCATGGAAGCTAGCCAAGGTATACCTAGCTTCACCCTGAATAGATCTGACTCAGGAATAACATAAAAAATCATGTCTACATTCCTAGGTCCAACCAGGATGGATAGAGTTATCAATCCATATGGTTTGAGAGCAAGGCCATCATGTGTACAAATGATGGACTTTGTATTTTTATACTCTTCACTTTGTAGGGAGTTCAACATAAAGTCTCTTATGTGATGACATTCACTCTACTCACGGGGTTGACTAAAACTCCTGTCATAATGTTGCCATAAAGGTGAGTGGGAATGTAAAGTGAAGAAGGTTTGTTATTCGTCAATAAATCTTGTGAAGTGAGCATTACATCCGGTGAATCGATTGCAAGACAAGGAGAAGGAGTAACAATAACCATGTTAACATATGCTTCAAGCTAAGTAATAGAGTCAGACAAATTGATAACCATGTTAACAGAATGTGAAAAAATTGGGTTCGTGTATATCTGCAATTCACTATTAGCTTTGACCATTGATTTGTTCATACTTTGTTTTCTTCCATTAAGATGAATAGTATTGTCCTCGATGTGATCCTATATCTCATGTTGTAGGTGCATACAACATTTGGTATCATGTCTATTAACTCGATGTTATTGAAAATAGGTATTCATGTCATGCCAACTAGGGTAACGTTCCTTAATGGGTTTAGGGTTTGGCAAGGTTATGATCTTATCCTTCAACAACTTTTGCATGATAGAGGAATAAGATTCTGATAACTTTGTGAAATTTTGATTGTGTTTGAGGTCATTGTCATCTACAGCGACTACCACATTTGCAACCTCTTCCTTTTCCAAAGATCGACACAATGGACTTCCCTTCAAGACTGGAGCACGAGGAAGGTCCCTCGAACTGAACCACCATTTGTTGATACTCTCGTAGGCCTGCACATAAATGTGTAAAAGAAGTGTATTTCATAAGGAAAAAATTCTCTTGCCAAAGCCTTTGTAAGCTCCCTATGAATACCTTTTGTACATCAGAATCAGGTAACAAGTATGAGATTTGAGGAAAGAGCACTTGATATCATGCTATAAAATTAGTAATCTTCTCATTATCTCCTTGCTTACACCAGACAAGATCAGAGAAGGTCATCTTAGGTCTGATGTTGGCTTGGAACTATCATAGAAACTAGTTCACAAGCTAATCAAATGTGAAAATGGAATTATCAGTAAAGGAATAGTACCACTCGAGTGTTGTATCCTTGATAGATCTAGGGAATAGTTTTTCCATCAATGCATCGTGATGGAAGAAGTCTGTACACAAGGAATTAAAGGTGGACACATGCATTTGTGGGTCCCCTTTATCATCGTATATCTCAAACTTAGGAATCTCCATCACTTATGAGAAAGGAGTGTTTAAAATTTCCACTAACAATGGGCTATGCTAGAAGAAGGGCTAGAAGATAGGTTGGGGAGAATCTTGGGAGAGATTCGCTAGTTGGTTTTGCATCTTACCCATATTCTGAAGAAGAGTGTTCAAAATCAGGTCGTTAGAAGATATATGATCGATGGAACCACCACCAAAGCCACCTCTAGAACCACTTCTGAAACAACTTCCACCAGTTCCATGTCCTCCACCAAAGCTACCACCACCACCAAAGCCTCCCTCGATCATCTTGCCAAATCATCCACTATTGGAGGTGACAGGAGGGGTGAAGTGAAAACCCAAAGGCATTTTGTTTACTTTGATAGTTTTGGAGCTTTCATAAGTAGTGAGGATACTGATTGAAGGAACCATGTTAGCATTTACATGGATATGGGAGGCATCAACACTCCTAACTGTCTCTCATGTTCTTTGAAGGGGCCACCTTGTATAGTGTTACTATGGTTCAAAGGGGTGCACACTTCAGTCATACTAGTGAGACTAGCTAGGAGCTCTAAGCCTATTCGGTCTTTTCCTGCCATATACTCTATTTTGCTGATAACCTTAGTGGCCCTAGCCAGCTTCAGGTTTTTCTCTAGGTGATTCTCCAAAGCACCCAACCCTTTGCTAAGACTAGCGACATAGTTAGAAGGGATATAGGCAAATTCATGCTCATCTATGGATGATGATGTAGGGGACATAGGAGGAGTAGGGACACAGTCAGTTTCATCAAAGAATCCTAACTCACCCCATGACACCTACTCCTAAGTAGCAAGGCCAACTGCAGGACCAAAGAAAAGGCCTATAGAGAAAATAGAAGTGACCTCCGTCTTCTCCATTGGAAGGTGTTGCACACTTCTCCTAATAATATACCTAGAGATCATGGACTGGGTTGTGATGCTCATAAACCTTCACAACACTCAAGGGTAGAATGATCAGAGGGTACAAGGGAAAATATTAAACACCAAAAAATGAGTAGATTTTGGTTCATGTCAGGCTCACCAAAAAAAGTAAGAGAGGGGGACCAAACACGTCAAGGCCCCAAGTCACGGAGGGCCAAGAGAAGAAGGCTGCTCTAACTTACCTTAACTTAAAGGAGTGTTAGGAAATGTGGGACAAGAATGATGAGGAATATAAGGTGCTTCAATCACTTTGCAAACCTGAAACTCGAAATCGGGCTAGGTGAGTCAATGTTTGGGGTCAACACTGTGTCTCAGGGAGCTCTCTACCTGAGGATGAAAGCACGGCTCTAAGATGATAGCTTGATGCGTTGGCATCTCTAAGGTGTGTTGGAATTTGTATGACCCGAGGAATGAAGGGATGATGTTGAACATGAGAAAATAGACTAACGACCTAGCTAATTACTTCCAAATAGCCAAAATAACAATATAAAATAGGAAAGACATGTAGGAATGTGATAAAGTAAATACACAAGAGTGAGGGTGGCAAGAATGATCTCACAAAGGTACTTGTTTGCCAGCTAGCTCTAAGAATACTTCCACCTAGACACAAGAGAGAGGAAAATTGTTGGGGGTCTGTATAGGGGTCTACCTCAATCAAACCCCCATTTTGGTGTTTCCACCTCCACAAACAACCAAGATAACGATAATGGAGAAAAGTATGCTAAAGTAAGAAATAAAGTAAAGAGCACAAAAGCAATACAAAACAATGTTATGCTACTCAAAAAAATCATAGAGGAGAGGAGTAGAAAGATTACCACCTCCACCAAGAGCTCACTAGCCAGTGGGGGAGAAAATGAGAGGACTCAAGCCTCTGCTGCAATGGTGTTTGTTCCACACTTGCTATATGGAGTTGATGGAGTTTTGATGTTTCTGCTATGGAGTGTAAAGCATTGCTTAAGAGTGATGGATTGAATGCTTCGAGGTGAATACAATGCTTAGAGATGAACTAAATTCTTGGAAGGTTATAACGAAGAAAGGAATAGTGAATTTGAAGGAGAGAATGAAGAAAATGGCCATATTTGGATTGGTTGGTCGAAGGGTGCATTACAAATTGACCTCCAATGGGAAGTGTAACACCTCTGTAGGCTTTAGAAATGGGAATCTTCTAGGGACGTAAGCACATCATGTAGGTGTCCCTAACAGTTATTTCTCTATCGGCACACAAAATAGATGCCAAGTGAAATGAAGGCAGCGGGCTTATGTGGAATTTTTCCTTTGGATTTGGTTTTCTAAAGTGAGGATATGTAAAAGGGGAATTTGCATAAGGGGTACAAATTCAATCCTATACAAGAACCAATTCCATCATCATCGGAGATTGGGGTCATGTTGAAATCTGAGTCATCTGAGGCACTAGAGATGACATCATTGATTGTGAGTAGCCTTGTATATCCTAGCCTCTGGGCACTCCGCACTAATCACCTGAAGAATGACCATGCTACTGGTAGCACCTATATCTATCCAAACTACCTCATGACACTATCGTAGTAGAATGGTATTACTACATAATCATGTCTCCCCAGTAGAAACCTATCCCTCTACACCCTCCTCAATTATCAGGTCTCATCTAGCCACTGTTGTATCAACTAGTAAGGTCTCCAAAGAAACTCCTCCTAATCTAGTCGTTCAAATCAGACTCTCCAAAAATGAAAATATCTAGACTACCACACTTACCTCAGTGGATAACTAAAGGAGCGTGGATAGCCTAGGGTGGATATAGATGGAAATCCTATCATCCTAGTGCATGTGATATGCTTTAGGCACCAAACTTGTAATAGCATACAATGTACCATGCTCTTGACCTCACGATAAGCAAACCATCCAAGATCATAATACAAATGTGCAAGCATGCTATGACCTAAGGAATAGAGGGTCTGGTGATGCTCCATCTCTCATATCATGTGAAAAATGCCTCCATCCATGTGTGCTCCACGACCATCTAGGACTAGTACTAGTGCTATAGTGAATATCGTAATTCATCTCAAAAGTGGTGATCATGCATGAAATAGCCATTGTAGCCCAATATGTGGCCCCACGATCTCATCTCAAATTGGCCCTCCAAGGTAGTATTGAATGTCATACCTCATCTCATGGTAAGATCGGTCCTCTACAAAATGGACTCTCTCACCTCGGATGGGATCTCAAAGAATGTAATGCACACCCTACAAGGTGATCATCATCTCACCTGTCGGGATCCAAAAGGTATAAGTGTCTACATCCCATCTCTCTTCTAGTGCCATTAACATGACATCATGGTACCTCATGGAAGGCATGAGGTATGCCCAATAAAACTTGGTGGCTTGTAAGGTCTACCTATCATCCTCGGACAGTGTCATGACAAGGTCTCATAGGCAACATAATAATCATCCATCGAGACATTATCCCACGATCACGAAGGAATGTAACAAAAAAAAAAAATATCACATATAAATATTCTAAAAATCTTAAATCTATACATCAACAGTTAAAAATTGTGCTAAATTTTCTCTAGGGTACTTTTCTAAGTGTCCTAGACACTTTATTCCCTTTTTGGGACACTTCACGAAGAAACATGACACTTTGCGAAAAAGTGGGACACTTCACAAAAAAGTGGGACACTTCATGAAAAAGTGTTCATGAAAAAGTGGGACACTTCGCAAAAAAGTGGGACACTTCATGAAAAAAGGGGACACTTTTTGAAAAAGGGATTCTTTGCAAGTTTATCTTCCAAGGTCCTAAATCTATCTAGAAATACATAAAAACATAAAATAAATGTGAAAAAATGAAGCTAAGGTACAAATTAATTCACTCACAAGACGTTGTAGATTAGCTCATGCCACCTCCTCATGAAGGATGTTCAGTCTCGAGGCACATATGGTCATACACTCAGTGTTCTCGCTCACTCTCCACCAAAATCAAACTAGAAGAAGGTAAAGGACAAAATGATTACAAATTACTTCACTTTTTACTCATATGTTTAAATTAGGTCATTTGCATATAAGGGTTTAAAGTGCTTTTTCATTCAACCTAGTGTAATGCTAAGGAAAAATAGAAGACAAGAAGGTTAAGCAATTCTACATGTAATAAACTCTAATCTATCCTATGCTAACAACAAAGAACTATGAAAACTAAAAAGCATAAATACAAAAGAACAATCTCATCGAACATCTATGTAATTCCTTGAATAACCTCGATTGCACTTCTCCATTTTTGTTGTTGTAATATAATTTCCCTCAGATTTTAACAAGTATGCAAGTATGTCCTATTGATTATTGACTTAGCAAAATATTGAAGATTATTGAATTCGCTTCTTAAAAGTATATAGATTTCAGGAGGAGGAATAATGACGAAGGTCAAGCCAATTTATAGAAAATTGATTTTCGAATGACAGACTCAGATTAAAAAGATAGATCGACGATTGAGATTAATGAATGCCATATGATAGAGATTCAATGTTAGCAATAATGCGAGTGAAAAAGTGGAGATTAAACTAAATAATAATTTAATCTTTAGTTGAGACTGTTCAAAATTCTGAAGAATAAAGTTTGCATGTGAAGGATAAAGATTGAAATAGAAGAAAGTTTGTGTTCGAATGCACAAATGAACTATTTAATTAAATAAAGTTATTTAATTAATAACAATTTGCACGCAAGAGAATAAGGCTGACTAATTAAACTAGAAAGTTTGTTCATTAGTAACAATCATATAATTAAATCAGGAGATAACTGACTGATTTAATTAAATCTTGACTTAAGTGGTAAAAGATTAATCAGATAACTAAGCGATTATCCAATTATAGAAGAATATGCGAGGAATAATTCCTTTTATGAATTAATGTTTATTTAATTCAACATTCGAAGTTTGGGGATTAAATTAATTAAATAATGATTTATTTAATTGACTGGCGAAAAGATTATAGAATAATTAAATAATTCGAAATGAATATTTAATTATAGTTGAAAATGTGATGAGGGTAAATTAAATAATAATTTATTTAATTTTAGAAAAAGGATTAATTAATTAGTGATGTAATTAAATAAATTACATTTATTTAATTAATCAAGATTGAATAGAGGTGATAATAAATTAATTAAATAATTAAATTTACTTAATTAATAGAAGATAAATGACTTTAGACATATAATTAAATAATTGACATTATTTAATCATGAGCATGAACATTAGAAATATGTCAAAAATGGTGTCGCATGCCTAGACCAATTTTCAGTGTCTACAGTTTGTTCCTCTTTGACACAATGTCATTTCATCTTTGTGTCAAAGAAAATCAGTTAAAACATGCCCCAATCGTGCCTCAGTGTGAAATATGTTAGGGTATGCCCCCTAGGGAAAAATGACAATTTTCAAATTTTTTTTGAAAATTTGGAAATTGTCCCCATTAGGTAATTTGATAGTTAGAAGTTCGATGGTGGTGAAATAAATTGATTTTGAAGTGGTTTGGAATGCGAAATGGATGTCAAAAGTTGGAAAATAGTGCATCTAGTACAGAAGGTTGGAGAAAATCCCTCCAAAACCCTAGATATAAATAGGATTTGGGGTGAAAAAACAAATCATTTGCACCCTTAGACTTTGAAAAACATTGATTTTTTTCTAGAGCTCGCAGAGAAGATTTCTCTTGTTCCGTACACACAACATTGTGGTTACCATATCCAGACCTTTAGACACCCGGTATGTACCCCTGAACCGCCTTTTGAAATTTTAATTTTCATGCTTTTTTAGGTACTTAAAGTTTAATTTATATATGCATCATTTTAGAATCAACGCATATGGATTCGTACATGACACATGTGCTCACCAAACAACACATATGTGCAAACACGCCTAGGTCCATTTAGGTCATTTAGGTTAATCAAAACATTTGAATTTGTTTGCACCGCATGTGTAAAAGTGCATCACATTTGTGATTTACAACGTTGTATGTAGGCTAGTGCAGCACATGTGTGCTAGATCACAACATTTGCATGATAGGTAGGTTAGTATTTATACACCGCATTTGTAAAAAAATAATGCATATGTATGAAAGTTAGGCATGTTTGGCTTTGTGACATATTTTTTCTAAAACAATGCATCTGCATGTTTAAATAACACACTTGAGTTTTTCCAACGCATGTGCAAATTAGAATGATGCATGTGTAATATTGCACCGCATTTGATGTTAAAACGATGCATTTTCCTATCAATTTTTTGAAATTTTTTGTGATGTAAAATTAAATGTTCTATATGCTGACACAAAGTATTTTGATGCATTTGCAAACTGTATTGGATCCTATATACACCCGTGAGTTGAGGTCGGCCACATATGAGCTACGATATCAGTTGGTGAGTGTTGAGACATGATTGATATGGAGTCTAGGGTTGCATCATGTTTGCACTATGCCTACCATTCGGGCTAACAAAGGTATGTTGACTGCTCTTTGTGAGCAATGGCATTCTAAGACCTCTTTTCACCTGCTTACTAGAGAGGCTATAGTTACTTTAGAGGATGTTTATAGGATTTTGAGATTTCCTATTAGGGGTGAGAGAGTGATGTATGAAACCCAGAGAGGTTAGAGTGAGATCGCCTGATTTTATGTTTATGATGACATTAGACAACTCAACATCAAGCACTATGAGATTAGATGGCATGTACTAGCAAAGAGATATAAGCGGATTGATTGCATGTTATGTACATTGATTGTCGGGATTGTTCTTCCTGACCGTCGAGGTCATGGTTTTCCTGTTGGGTGGGGAGAGATACTAGTTGGGATGTTAGAGCATCAGGTAGTAAATGCATGGGGGCCATATTTACTAGCCATGTTATATTTTCATTTACATGAAATTGCATATAGAGATGCACAGTCAATGAGCTATGGCAGTTCCTTGCTAATGATTTGGGTGTGGGAACACATTGTTGTGTTCCCTCCCCCCGTGACATCGGATCTAGATGCTAGATACCCATATTTTTTCCATTATGTGGAGACCATTATCTAGAGTCATGTTGGTGACACTAGTTATTGGAGACATCCTCTAGACACACTTGTTCAGTTTATTTGGACACATATGGATTGTGCGCAATGGAGAGAGGAGGATAGACACTTACCATTTTGCAGACATACATAGTATCTGATTGGTAGGACTATTTTGAGTGTGCATATCATTGAGAGACATCTTCCAAACTATGTATTGAGACAGTTTGGGGAGGTTTAGGATGAGCCTCGGGGGTGAGTTGAGTTTTCTTAGTCTTCAAGAGAGGTTCCATTGTGGGGGCCTATGATTCTTTTGGTGACAACGGAGGTAGATATTTAGGCTTTACAGCCTATGCAGTGGGGTTGGAGGGGTGGGAAAATAGATTCAGGCACTACAACAACATATGAGGCTTGGTGGGAAGTGCATAGGCCTATTTCGTATACAGATCGAAATCATCCAGCTCTAGCTAAGAGACGGGGCACATGACCTACAGGTCGCCATGGTGGTAGGGGTGGTGATAGAGGTGGCAAGGGTGGCAAAGGTAGAGGTAATGATGGTAGAGGTGGTCGAAAAATTTGACAAGGGAGGAGAGGTGGGAGAGGACACAAGTTTTCACCCATCCGTGAGGAGGAGGGTGAGGGAGAGGATGTACCAATGTTATATTTTGGTGGTGGAGGGGAGGCAGAGATAGAGGAGAGCATGTAGCTAAGGAGGTCATAGGGGAGGAGCATGCAGAGGAGGAGGCCGTTGGTGAGGAGATGGAGATAGATGCCCCCATCTATGAGGAGGAGGGTGAGGGAGAGGATGTACCAATGTTATATTCTGGTGGTGGAGGGGAGGCAGAGATAGGAGAGAGCATGAAGCTAAGGAGGTCATAGGGGAGGAGCATGTAGAGGAGGAGGCCATTGGTGAGGATATGGAGATATATGCCCTTGGTATTTTCGCGGGCTATTTGGATGAGGAGGAGGAGGAGGAGGTGATGGGGGAGCAGGAGAGAGAGCTTCAAGACAAGATTGTAGAGGATTGGGATGCAGAGGTGGGAGGGAGACCATAGTGGGAGGAGGAGGTTCCCAAGGATCCGAGTTTAGAAAAGTTACAGGCCCAAGTAGAGGCCTTGGAGGAGAGGGTGAGGGTAGTGACTGTAGAGTGAGATGCAATGCAGATGGAGAGAGATAGTGCCTACATTGACAAAGATCAGGTAGTGGCCAGGAGGCAGGAGATAGAGCAGTGGTTTGTGGAGTTGAGGGTCCTATGTACTAGATCGGTTGCAACTTTTTCTCAAGAGTTAGTTAGAGCAGGTGACCAAGAGAGATATTATAGAGATTTATATGAGGCAGAGGTACCGCTTGAGAGATGGGCTCCTAGTTACATATAGGAACATAGTGGAAATTATCAGAGCAACTCTCATAGTCATTCACAAAGTATAGATGATGTGGTGGGTCCACCCAATACAAGACCATATGACAGGCCTCCTTCTGGTCAGTGAGTACCTCATCGATACTCACCCCCTTAGACACCTCATGTAAGTAGTGGGAGTACTTCTCAAAGACATATTTATATTTGTAGACATTGTATTATGATCATAGAGCCTACGAGCTCCATTTGGATTGATACACTCTGACATTGTACTGACACATATTTTATTTTGAGCAATATATATATATATATAATTTTTGGCAATGATTATATGATTTGAAGTTATTCTATATGATTATGCAGTGTTCTATCTATGCATGCACATGTTATGGATGATGATGCTTACATTATGCTGTTTTATTTCTTATGATGATGTGTTTATTCTATGTGATGATGAATGCACAATATTTATAAATTTTAGGTATTCTTTCTATGTTTATGATAATGAGATGCAATGTAATTTTATTATGTATAATTCCATATGGATGTATCCATAATATATACAATTTGTGATTGAAAAATGAATGTATGTCATGATTATCTAGATGCGATGGATATGCATATTTTTGTGTTTTTTTGAAATGCAACATAGGTGTATGGTGTACTATATATACATGACGATGTCTACATGATGGTTGTAAAATGAATGCATATGAAGATTACCTTAATTTTTTGTGTGTCACAGGACTCCATCATTATGTAGGATAGAAGAGATTTTAGCACAGATTGTACCGAAATGTTAGTATTTAAAAATGGTTATTAGAAGAATTGAGAATCTTCAATATTTTTCCAAATACAAACTAAGCCTTGCATTAAATCATAATTGGGTGGTACATGACACAAATGGATATTAAAAACCATGATATGAGATAGACCAAGGTGTACAAATTCATCCACTTGTGAAAACAAAGAGTTGCAGACAAGGAGTGTCCTGACTCATACTTAGGACAAAATTGCCCCAGTCTTTTTGTCAAGACAAACCACAAACAACAATCAAAAGAAAAAGACAAATTCAGGATACATTTTTTCTCCTCTAAATCCTTCATGAGACATTCTCGAGAAAGCTAGTAACCTAGCTTGAAAACCAAGTTAAAAGATAGTCGATAGATAACAGTCAAAGAAAAAGAGTCTCGAGACATCCTTGCTTCTCTAAATCCTTCATGGGACATCCTCAAGAAAGCCAGTAACTGGACTCGAAGACAAAGCCAAATGTAAAGATAAGACAAAACAAGCCATAAAGTCAAAATCCAATAAGAATATTTGCCAAAATTTGATCTGTTGTTTGTTTGATAAGATGATTGTTTGATAAAGCCTGATTTCAGGGATGACACATACTGTATAAGATGTTGAGTCTAGTTTTGATTTTGTGACTATCTGTGTAAGGCATGATGAAGCCTGGTTTCAAAAAGACATCTACCATATAAGACATTGAGTCTAATTTCATTGATCTGACAATCTGTATAAGGCTATGATGATTATTTTCCTAAATGATAATGTCTGTTGTCAAGAAGGACACATCTTGTATAAGACATAAGTTGATTGTTTTGGCAATTTGTTTGATTTGACTTGATGACATTGTTGACTTGTTTGTCTTATTGATGTGTGACTTGTCTTGATGTTATGACCATTGTTTGTGTGTGATGACAATGTATGTGATAAACCCTAATGGAATGATCTAGTGCAACCTTGAGGGCTCATCCATTAATGGCCTTGCCTATGTTATACACACAAAGACCTCATAGTTTGACTAGAGTTTGACTGACATAACTGATTGACAAAGAGTTTCTCAAGTTGATGATATATGATGTGTGTGATTAGTGAATGTGATAAATCATAATGGATTGACCTAGTGTGGCCTCAGGGGCTCATCGATTGGTGGCCTTTCCTAATTTATACATGTAGAGACCTCATACTTCGACACGACCAATGACTTTGACATGTACAAAGAATGAGTCATGATTTTATGTGTGTGATACGTGACAAACCTAGAAAGATGGACCTAATGCCTTGGGGGCACATCAAGTGATGGCCTTGCCTACGTCTAGTCGTAAAGGAAACGTAGTTTGACTATGTCTATGACTAACTTGACACAATAGACTCTGACTCTATTTTTGGGATTTTTGACATGTTTTGAGTTTTTGTCTTTTTGGGGTTTTATGATGTTTTTTGGATTTTTTTAAGACATTTTATGACTTTGGAACAACTACTGGAAGGTCCAAATGATGTAGGTCAAGGATTTTCCCCTAGTCAGGTATAAGACCAATAGGATGGAGTAGGGAAACAGAGTGGACTTGATGTCAATTGTTCCAAATTATGGAAAGGGCAACCATTTATTATGGGTGATGGTGAAAAATTCCAATTCGAATGATGGTAGATGAAGGAGCAAAGTCAACTACACATGACACCTGTTTGCTAGGTTTTCACCATGGTACTTATCCAAAGCTCCACTGGAGTGGTTTTCACTATTGGATGAATTATTTCTCTTTACTATTTTATTGATTTTTCAATTTTTTGGTGTTACAAAGATGCCTGTTTGCTAGGGTTTCATTAAGGTAACATTTTTTTGTATTTTTTATGACTAAAACAAAAGCTCTCAAAAGCTATGCATAGAACCTCTTCAGGTGAAGACTGTTGATTGGTGATGATAGTGATTCTCCTTCAGGGGTAGAGAGTTGATACACTCCTGATCCAAAGGCTTTTGTAACAATATAAGGCCCTAACCAGTTTGGTTCAAACTTGCCTAGTTTTTCTCTTTCATCTTGATTCTTTGGGTTCTACATTAAGACCAAGTCACCAATGTCAAAATTTTGATTCAAAACTTTCCTATTATAGCTATGATGAAGATAGTTTTGATATGCTTGAAGATGATCTAGTGCCTTTTATCTTTATTCATCTAGGAATTCTAACTCATGTAGTCTTGATACACATTACTCTTCATCATAAATATGATCTTTCAAAGATACCCTTAGGGATGTAATTTTGACCTCAATAGATAAGATAGCTTCAAAACCGAATACCAAGGAGTATGGAGTGGCATCGGTGGGAGTACGAATGCTTGTGCAGTAAGCCCATAAGGCAAGATTAACTGTAAATGCTAGTCACGACTAGTGTCATTGACAGTCTTTTTGAGGATCCTGATGATTGTTTTATTAGACACCTCAGCTTGGTCATTACCTTTTGGATAATATGGAGTGGAAAAGTGATGTTGGATATGGAATTCTTCACAAAGATGGTGAACTTATTGGTTTTTGAATGGGCAGCCATTATCTATGATAATGGATTGAGGAACACCATATCGACAAATTATGTAATTTAGGATAAACTTGGAAATTTGTGTGTCGGTAATATAGGTCATAAGAATAGCCTTGATCCACTTGGTGAAGTATTTGGTTGTAGTTATGATGAACTTATGGCCATTGGAAGATGGAGGATGTATCTTACCTATGAGATCAACTCCCCATTGCGAAAAAGGTCATGGTGATGTTATTGGTCGGAGCTCCTGTGCTAGCATGTGTATCAAGTCTTCATGTACCTGTCAATGTCGACATTTCTTAACAAAGATATATGAGTCTTTTTCCATTGTAGGCCAATAATAGCCTAGTATCATATTATTCTTGGCTAAGGTAGGACCACTAGAATGGGATCCACATATTACCTCGTGTACCACACATAAGGTTTCTTGTGCTTCTTCAACATCGAGACATATCAACAAGGTACTATCTAAGGCAGCATGTCTATAAAGGGTATCTCTGATGATAGTATATTTGGAAGACTTATGGATAAATGTCCTCTATTTTTTGTTCGACAGGTCTAAGGGTAGGATTTGGGCATGAAGATAGTCATATATGTCCTTGTACCATGGCGAAGTGGGACCAACAAGTTCACACACCATCGCAAAATCTGGGATGTCATAGGCAGGGACCAAAAGTTGTTCTACCAAAAACTTTAATTTAGGCATGTTGCTAGATATATCCAATAATGAACCAATGGTTGCCATAGCATCCGTTGCCCTATTCTGAATGTGAGGTATTTGTTGAAAGCTGATGTTATCAAAAAATTGCTTAAAAATGTCTACCATGCGCTTGTATGGGGCAAGTTTCTCATATTTAGTTTCATACTCATCATTAACTTGTCAGAGTACCAACTGAGAGTCTCCATAAACTTGTAAATGCTTAATCTTCCATTTGAGTGCCATTTTTAATCCTGTTACAAGAGCCTCATATTCTATTGTGTACATTAGAATATATCAATTAAATCTAATCTAATACACCAATGAAACATTAGATTGAAGAAAACTAAATAAAATAAAACAAATGCAAACTCTTGACAGTAGCTTCTTCAAATTCGTTCCATTATCGTCTATCTCCAAGGATTCACTTCAATATTTTTGCTCTCAGTTGTGCAAACAAAACTTATAGAATGGCACTTGAGAGAATGAGATTATTATGAATGCATATGCATCTACAAGATTGAACTATTGAATTAAAATGCTATGAATTGCTAAGATTGCAACTATAATAACTACGCATGAAAGATGTGAGATTCGAGGTCCTTTTTAGCTCATGAAAGGGTTGTATTTATAGATTTTTGAAGGTAGGAATTCAATTGGCCAAGATCGACGGTCGAGTTTGAACCTGTTGAAATGAACGGTGAGAGATCGAGAATTCGAAAAGAGGTGGAATTCTGAGAGACAGAAAATGAAGAGACCATTTGAAAGGTATCTCTCATAATTAAATAAATAAATATTTAATTATGTGTGAGAGAAACATGAAAAGGCTTTTAATTAAATATTGTAAATATTTAATTATGAGAAAAGAAAAAGCCTTTTAATTAAATATTAAGAATATTTAATTTTGTGAGAGAAGTGGGAATTTGGAAAATGATTTAATTAAATATTGAAAGTATTTAATTAAATGTGGAGGGAAGAATATCGTTTAAATTTAGAATTTAAACTTTGATAATTAATGTAAATAAATTGTAAAATTTATTTAACTTAATTAAGAGAAAGGTAGCATTAATTAAATAAACTTATTTATTTAATTAAATTAGAAGAATTAGAAAATGAACAATATAAATAAATAATTAAATTTATTTATATATAGAAGACTTAAGAAACATTAATTAATTGGGACTATCAATTGGGTGGGGGAGGATCTTGGAGGACATGCTTCTCCACCGTACCAGATATGCATGGGGATCATGCATGCTTGCCCATCTGTACCATGACCTTCATCAGGTCATGTACATAGATAGGAAGAGTCTTTCTTGTGGAGTGACTCTTTTACAGATATTTGTATGAGAGCATTTTGTGATCACACAACCCATTGTCAGGAGAGATCGCCCCCTCGGATTTCCATATGTTTATGCATACACAAGGCCCCTTGTCCAGTCGAGGTTGGGAAAATTAGAGTAGTGGCGACGGGTACTGGATGATTTCGCACGGTCATCTGGTGACCGTATGTGGATTGCGACCCGTGGCAAAAAAATGACATAGAGTTGCCATATGTCATGAGGCCCAAATACTTGATTGGACGCACCCCCTTCATCATCGAGAGATTTTTGGGTTGAAGGGTTCTGAGGCATTATGGATGGGTTCAGATGATGCCCTAGGGGATGGCACAGTATGCCAGGCATTGGGGAGATGTCCCAGAGTGGGGGCCAGTTTTGACTATTGAGGCCGTCAAAGAGGAGTACTTGGAGCTGCAGTTGGATGATTGGACCATTCAACCAGAGGTCACAGATGCAGGGATGACGGATGATTATGCCGCATATTTCTACACACATCCCTTTCCTCGTTTCACTAGTCTAGATGAGCCTGCCCCATTGATGGGAGGTCCAGTTATCCTGGTAGGGTTACAACAGCCACAGGGACATCTTGTAGCAGGGCAGCCATAGGATCAAGGGCAGCCACAGGCAGAGCAGGTGGTAGATATCGGCGGGGTAGCCATGGAGGTGGATGATGAGAGCTCCGAGGCTGAGGAGACAGATGAGGAGTCAGATGACTCCGATGATGAGGATGATGGAGGTGGTGGGAGGCAGAGATTATTTTTTGACATTCCCTTCAAGATGAGGCCACAGACAACTAGAGCAGTGGGTCAGGGCAGCACTTCAACGCCACAAATCACTATCAGGGCTCCGTCATAGGGACATTTGGATGCCTTACAGACAGAGGTTTAGACTCTGAGGAGTCAGCTAGCACAAGCCTAGATGACCATCAGTTAGCTACAGAGACAGATAGCGTAGTCACCACCTCCTGATCCACAGATAGCGCAACTTATGGTTGAGAGGGACAATTTTTGGGAGAGATGTGTACAGGTTGAGGGGGTAGATGAGAGGCTACTGAGATCAGTGGAGAGCACATCTATTGGAGAGGTTGTGGCAGAGGGTTTTGAGATTGCTTGGGAGGCCGAGTATTATAGGATGTGCTACTTTGAGGCAGTGCCACCTAAGCGACGGATAGCCTTCACTCAGTCAGGTGCTCGAACTCGAACTCACTCACACAATCACTCTAGGAGTACGAACAGGAGTGTGGGCCAGCCGGTCAGACAAGAGATCTAAGCCTCCAGGAGCAGAGATCTAGCGAGACCCACCACCTCCGATGCCAGCAGTAGCCATGATCCACAGCCAGATGCCCCTTAGCGATGAGCATTTATTTATACATATTGATGCCATTGTATGATATATCTTTTTGAAACATTTGATATCCTTGTATTTTTGGACATGTGTTTTGATGAGATCTATGATATGCAGTGGTGATTTGATTATGCACATGTTATGGATGATTTTATTTTTATATGCTATGTCATGTATGATGACGCAATGATGATATGATCTAAAAAAATTCTTTTCTCTTATGATGTATGCAATGAATGCAAAATTCAAGATGTAAATGATTTATGATTTATGATGATGATGATGATGATGATGTAATGAAAATGCACTCATGTAATGATCTATTGATATATGATGTAATGATGTGAAAAATATGAATGCAATTTTCATTTTATGAATGTGTAAAATATGCAGATGTATATGTTAATGAATGATGAATGATAACCATGCCTATGATGTAATGAATTCCTATGATGTAATGATGGAAAATAACATGATAAGGAATATGATAATGATATGAAATGATGATGATGAGATGTAACAAATGTCCAATCTTACTCAACCATTGTCGAAAAAGATATTTAAGAATGTGATCCACCCTCAAAAATCTATTTTAAAAAGAACCTCAAAATGCAAATGAATTATGAAATCCTAAATGAATTATGCAACCCTAAATGAATTATGCAACCCTAAATGAAATAACGAATCATTCTCCTTGTTGCCATTTCTTGCTGTGTTTAGTTATCATCATTGAGCCTTTTGATATGTTGAAAGTTAGCACCAATGATGACCTTAGTACTGCTTCCATGATGTTTAATGTAGCAAGTTAATACAAGCATCGAGATATAATTGAACCAAGATGGCCTGAGTATTGCTTGCATAAATAGACAAAAGTTAACCATTTTCCTATGCAAATTCTGAAATGTCATTAATGTCCCATTGTAGAACATGTCCCATGACCAATTTGTACAATACTAATGATTAACTTACAGACAACAATCAAATAAAAATCATACTTCTTCCTTGTGATTCTAGTTCAGTACATCATTGAACCACTCCAAAGATATGATGTCATCAAAACAACAATTTGCAACTTTAGCTTTTAAGTTTTTTCATTCATTTTATTCAGATTAAGATCCTCCAATTTCTTTTTAAATCATCTGTCAAGATAATCATGTAAGCTCATAAACTATTGTTTCAAACATTCTAATGTTAGACACATGTTGCTGACTACCTCCTAGAAAAGCGAACTGCCCCCTAGTGACCTTGTACTCTGACTCTTGCTAGACACAACTGTTGCGATGGATAAACCTCAAATCATCAAGCCATGATGAGACCCTTGTCGCTCCAAGGAAAATGATGCGAATGCGATAATGAGGTGTGTGATATTGATGCGAGGATGCATATGTAGAATGAATCCTAATAGATGAGAGAGCTAAATAAAATCACAAACAAAGCCTGTTTGCCAGGTTTTCATTGTTTGTTTTTATTGCACTTTTTCCTGATTTTATAATTTTTTTGTTATTACCAAGATGCCTGTTTGCCAGGTTTTCATCAAGGCAATGTTTTGAATTTTTTTTTTTTATATTGTTTTTGATTTTTTCAGGTGTAGAACCTTTTTAGATGAATGTTGTTAATCGGGTCTTCAAACAGGTCCCCTTCTGCTATTGACAACTGATATGCCCCCGATCCGTAGGCTGCAATGATAATGAACGAGCCTAACCAGTTGGGTTTGAATTTTCCTTTCTTTTCCCGATCTTGTTGATTTTGAGGGTTTTCTCTAAGGACCAAATCACCCACTTGAAAACTTCGTGGTTTGACTCTATGATTGTAGCTACGGGACATGATTTTTTGGTATCCCTTCAAGTGATTTACCACAGTTTGATGTCATTCATCAAGTAGTTCCAACTATTGCAACCTTGATACTTTGTAGTCTTCATCATTGATTAATCCTTTGAGTGATACTCGAAGCGACGAAATCTCAACCTCAAGTGGCAAAATAGCTTCTGCTCCATAGAACAAAGCATAAGGAGTAGCTCTTGTCGACGTGTGAATGCTTGTTCGATAGGCCCATAATGTTGGATTTAATTGGACATGCCAATCACGACTTGCTTCATTCACTATTTTCTTCAAAAATTTTAGAATTGTTTTATTTGTAGCTTCAGCTTGACCATTCCCCTGTGGATAATAAGGTGTGGAATATCTGTGTTGGATGTGAAACCTCTCACATAGTTCATTAACATCTTGATTTTTAAAGGGTCTACCATTATCGGTGATGATGGAGTTAGGAATGCCATATCTGCAAATGATATAACTCAAGATGAATGAAGAGATTTGTTTACCCATAACAGTTGTTAAAGGAACAACTTCAATCCACTTAGTGAAATACTCGGTGGCTGTAATGATAAATTTGTGTCCATTTGAAGATGATGGATGTATCTTGCCAACCAAATCTAATCCCCACTGAGTGAAAGGCCATGTTGTGGTGAAGGGTTGTAATTCCTAAGCAGGAGCGTGAGTGAGATTCCCATGAATCTGACATTTTGCACATTTCTTCACAAAGGCGAATGAATCTTTCTCCATAGTTGCCCAGTAATATCCTAATCTTACAAGTTTATTTGCTAAGGTTAGTCCACTTGAATGTGTCCCACAAATCCCACCATAGACCTCTTGTAAGGCTTTTTCTGATTCATTGCGTTCAAGACACCTAAGGAGGGTACCATCCAGACCACGCTTGTATAGAACGTCAGCAATTAAGGTATAACGGGATGATTGTCGAATGAAATTTCGTTTTTGATTTCTAGACAAACCTAAGGGCAAAGTATTATCTTTCAAGTAAGTGTAGATTTGGCCATATAAGGAAGATTCAGAACTTGTTAGATGGCAAATGATTTGTGTTTCAGGGTCGTCATGGGTAGGAGAAAACAATTGTTCCACTAGGAAATCGTACCGCTTCTAATTCTCTGACAATTGGAGTAGAGAGGCAATTGTAGCCATGGCATCTACTGCTTTGTTATCAATGCGTGGAATCTATTCGAACTTGATATTAACAAAGTATTTCTTGAGATCGTCTACCATTCTTTTGTAAGGTATCAATTTGTCATCTTTAGTGTGGTATTCATCATTGATCTGATTTATGACAAGTTGCGAGTCACCGAAAACTTGAAGTTCTGTGATTTTACAATTTACTACAATCCTTATGCCGATTATCAATGCCTCATATTCATCTATGTTGTTTGTGCAAGGAAACATTAGCCGATAAGATTTTGGAATTGTATGTCCTTGAGGTGTAATGAAAAGAATTCCTGCTCCTAAACCATGTTGAGTGTAAGAACCATCAAAGTAAAGTGACCATGATTGTATGATTTCTGCTGTAAAAATATTGGCATCAGGAAAATCAACATGTATTGGATATTCTGCTGGCATTGGTGCTTCTGCTAATTGATCTACAATTACTTGTCCTTTTATAGCCTTTCGATCCACATACTGAATATCAAACTCACTTAAGATCATGACCCATTTAGCCAACCTACCAATTAAGGCTGCCTTGCTTAGAAAATACTTGAGCGGATCAAGCTTAGGCACAAGCTTTACCGTATTAGTTAACATGTAGTGTCATAATTTTTGAGAAGTGAACACCACTGCTAAACAAGCTTTTTCAATGAAGGTGTAATTTAGCTCATGACTTGTCAAGGTTTGACTGATGTAATAAACAGCTCGTTCCTTTCCTGAGTAATCTTCCTGTGCCAATAATGCTCCTAAAGATACTTCTATGGCAGCAATATATAATATGAGAGGTGCACCTTGTATTGGTGGAGTCAATACTGGAGGATTCATGAGATATTGCTTTATTTGATTAAAGGCTACTTCACATTTGTTCTCCCATTTGAATGGAACATTCTTGTGCAAGAGATGTGTAAATGGTAAACTCTTATCTGCTAGTTGAGCAATGAATCTTTGAATGGATTGTAATCGTCCCTGTAAAGAGCGTAGTTGACTGATGTTCCTTGGTGGTGGCATATCAAGGATTTCTTGTACTTTAGCTGGATCCACTTCAATTCCTTTTTCTGACACAATGTATCCTAATAACTTTCTGGATTTTACTCCAAAGACGCATTTCTTAGGATTAAGTCGTACTTTGAATTGTTCCATTATTTTGAAAATTTTAGATAAGATATCGATGTGTCCTTCTCTAGTGTTAGACTTGGCAAGAAGATCATCAACATAATCCTCCATGAATGTATGCATCATGTCATGAAAAATTGTTTTCATCGATTGTTGGTAGGTAGCTCCCACATTTTTCAATCCAAATGGCATTATGTTCCAACAATATATACCCCAAGGACATGTGAATGCCATTTTATCCTGATCTTCTGGTGCAATCTTTATTTGGTTGTATCCTGAGAATCCATCCCTCAATGAGTACATTGCATGTCCAGCAGTTAAATCCACAATCATATCAATGTTTGGTAAAAGAAAGTCATCCTTAGGACATGCTTTGTTCAAATCCCTAAAATCCATGCAAATTCCAATCCTTTCATCAGGCTTTGAAACAGGCACAATATTGGAAATCCATTTTGCATAATCTATGGATCAAATGAATCCAACATCTAAAAGTTTCTTTAGTTCCTCTTTAACCAACAATGCGACATGTGGATGCATTTTTCTGAGTTTCTGTTTTATAGGTCTTGCCCCTGGTGTAATAGATAGATGATGCATTATGAGATCTGGATCCAATCCAGGCATATATGCGTAGGACCATGCAAAACTGATTTGATTATCTTTGAGAAATTTTATGAATTTAGGTATTTCTTCATCTGTAAGAGATGCAGCCAATTGCAACACTTTAGGCTTTTCTGTGGTACCTATATTGAGTGCCTCTATCGGTTCAATCAAAATGGAAGATCTTTCTTGATAGTACTCTAGAAGAGTGTCAAGTTTCCCATCCTCTGGCGCCTTTGAAAAGTTTTCACCATCGAATATGCTTTTTATTTTTCTCTTTTCTTGATCTAATACTGGCTTTGTTAGGTTTTCACCATTAGATCTTTCTTTCATTTTTCTTTTTGCTTGACCTAATACTGCCTTTGTTAGGTTTTCACCATTAGGTCTTTCTTTTATGTTATTTATTTCGTAGCTGAGAAACTTGGCACTTTCCTATCAAAAAATCTGATCTGGTGATTCCCTAGTGGAACTTGTTTCAGGATGTGATGAGCAAAGAAATTTTATTATAATTTCATCATTTGGAAAAGTTGGAACATCAATGGGTGCAATTTGTTCCCAATCAATGAGTTTAGGATGAAACAAAGGTAATGGATCATTAGGATAAGTAAGGTCATTGCATGTTAGGGTCATGATGTTATTGTCAATGTTATCATGGGAGAAGTCTAAGATGGTATCCTCCTCAAAATGTTCTATCTCACTTTGAATCGAATTGGTCTCACTAGAGTCATGATCACTTTTTACAATTCATTCAAACGGAGGTCTTGAGCTTTCTCCTTGTAAGAATGCAAGTGAAAATTTGTGTATCACATCCACCTTTTTGTCTCTCTAGAATTTATCATCAAAGATGGTGTCCCATTCATATTCATTGGAGTCAGTGTCAAAATTGTTTTCTTGAATTCGCAGAATTGACTCAGCTATTTCTTCATTAGATGGCCTCCATGTTACTTTTTCCTTAGTATCCTCACCATATCCTATCCCCGTCTTATCTTTTGGGTGCATTGTTTTTAGTTGGACAGGTTTGACAATACCCTCTTTTCTTTTACCTAGAGGGCCATTTCCTTCATAACCCATCTATTGCATGATAGCGTAACCTTTTCCATATTGTTGTGTGGGAAACTTGATATGTTGTATAGATTCTTCTTCATCTTTATAGAGCCAATCGAGAATAGCTCTATCTTCCCCTTCAATTTCTTTGATAAACATCCCATTAAACTTGGTGATGGGGGTTGAAGCTATTGTAGCTTGCGGTGCATATGTTGACAGTTGACCATGAGATCTTGGTGATAAGGGTAGATTAGAGAGAGATAAAGAATATTCTCCTACCCCATTATCTTTCAATTTTAACTTGCTGCCAAAATTGTTTATCATTTCTTGCACTTGTTCTTTGTTTTTGGAGGTAGAGACAGGCAAAGCCTCTCTATTATGTGGGACAAATGTGTCCTAAGTCACTCTTAGGTTAGAACAAGTTTGACTGCTATTGTGATCAGCGGGTATGGTTATTTCCTGTCCATCATATGGAAACTTCAAACATTGGTGATAAGTAGATGGAACGGCTTGCATATCATGGATCCATGGATGACCCAATGATATGTTATAGGTTAAATCCTGATCGAGAACCTGACAAAAGGTATTCTTCACAACAGGTCCCACTCTAATTGGTAACATGATAAGACCCTTTGAAGTTCTTTCTTCATCATCATAGGCCTTGATTGTAATTTTCCTCTGCGGGTCTATAGAGTCTGCTGAATATCCCAAAGCTAGGACCAATTTTAAAGTACAAATATTTAATCCAGCTCCCCCATCTATAAGGACACATCTAATGCGGGCTTTGTGAACCATGACTTCTAAATAGAGTGATGAATTATGCAGATGGGTTATGGATGAATCATCTCTTTCAGAAAAAGATAAACATGCGTTGGAGGAAAAATGCCCCACCATGGCTTGAAATTTATCGGTATCTAGATCAAGAGATATAGTTGTATTGACAAGAGCCTTTTCCATAATGTCCTTATGTGTAGGTGATAACTTTAAAAGCTCCAAGATAGAGATTTGGGCTGACGTTTTTCGCAATTGTTCAACCAAATTGTATTGACTTGGAGGGGGAATTGCTACTTTAGATGAGCCACCTTTTACAATGATTTTGGCTTGTCCCCTTGTAGTAACATTGACCTCTCGATATTCTGGCTTACCTTTGATTCAGATAGCATTGATTTGAGGGTCATCAGTATAGATATGATTGATAATAATGTCTTGGATGTTATTAACATTCTTGCCCTTATCCTTCGAGGACTCCCCTTTGTGATAATTAGGGAGTGGGTTTTTGAATGCTTGATGATCATTATTGACATTGTGTCCCTCAACTATGATGGTATGGTTATCAATCAAATCTTGAACGATACTCTTTAACCCTTGGCAACTGTTTGTCTTATGACCTTTGCATCTATGATAATCATAGAAGTGTGAGTCATTCCATGATGGTGGTTTAACTCGAGGTTCATAATCTCTTTGTGGTGGCAATGTAATAGCGTTTTGATTCAATAATTCTTTGAGAATGGATTCCAAAGATTGGCCCAAGGGAGTGACACTCCACTGATTTGAAAAATATGATGGTCTGGGCGCACTTGAATTTTGATTATTGCCAAAATTATTTCCACGAGTATTAGTTGTGTTTCCTTGATTAGAAACATTGCCTTGGGTGCTAGAATGTCCAGTATTATTGTTATGTTGAGCACCTGACACATTAAGAATGATGGGTTTCAAATTCACATTGTTAGCACCTACTACCCCATCATTTCCAACATTTTTATTTTGAGTCCAAAATCGTGACTTGTCATTGTTGTTATTATGGTTATTTTTGTTGTTGTTGTTGTTGTACGAATTTGAACCTTCTTTATCAACTTTTAGAACTCCACTCTTGATCAATGCACCTTCAATAGTGATTGCGTTTTCAATCAATTTTTCAAATGATGGAGGACAATGAAGGTTTAGTTTATAACTCATTTCTTGATTAAGACTATCGATGAAGATCTCCATCTTTTCCTTTTCAGGAACAGCACGAGAATATCTAGCGAACGTTCTTCTCCATCTTTGCAAAACTGTAGTGAAAGATTCCCCTACTTTTTTTTTATCTTACAAAGATCAATCATGGTTATCTGATGTTGGATGTTGTAAGAGTATTGTGATATGAATTTATTTATCAACTCTTCAAAGGTTTTGATGGGGGGAGTGATCTTTGAAATCCACTCCATGGATTTTCCACCCAAACTTCATGGAAACAATCGCATTAAGTAGGTGTCTTCATGAGTGAATTCTAAATTCATATTTCAGAAATCCCTTACATGCTCAACGGGGTTAGTTTTCCCATTATATCTATCAAACTTATGGATTTCACAATGTTTTGGAAAAGGTATCATTCAAAGATTTCTATCAAATGGATAGGGACATATTTCTTCCAAAACATACTTCTTTGTTGTTTCCCCTTGCATTTCTTTTATTTTCCCTTGTACTTCTTTGATTTGTTGAGTAAGGGCACCAAAATCGTTAAGAGGAGCTTCAGGATTTTCCTTAATCCCTTCTGTGTCAAAATCGGCAGGTAATTTGGTTCCTTGAATAGCTAAAGAAAGGAAGTACCTTTCCTTGTTTCTTTCCAAAATATTTTCCATAAGAGTATGGAATTGAGGATCTTGTTCGGCTTCTTGAAGCTTTTCTTCCATTACTTCTTCAGTATTCAGAATGTTAAAGAGGTTTTCCTCCCTCTCATTATTATCACCCATTTTGCTTACTATACTTTCCTCTTTTTCTTTATGCTTTTGAGATCTTGTGTTAACAGGCATAAGCTTTACTCAAATCCTACTAACTTTGATCAAAGGAATGAAATAGTGCAATGGTGATGAAAGTCAGGATAGAATGAAGATTCTATGACTTAAAAGATTTTTAATCTTTAGTTCGTGATTCCCTAAGTGAAAGGATGAAAATCCTCTTTGTGGGAATTAAACCAAAGATTGAAAAATAAAGGTGATTTTGCACTTTGTGAAGTTTGATCTTAGCTTTGTAGATAAATGAACTTAGTAGATGCCTAAATGTGATTGAGTTCCCTATTGCAGAATTTGATTTGGATGAGAAGTATATGTGATTGCAAGTTGGTGAAAATAAGAAGGATGGCTAAACCCTGATTTTTGAAAACCAGAAAAATCACCTAAGCTTCAGAAAATAGATGCGCCAAAACAAAGATTGAATGCACTAAAATAGAGCACAAATGCATCGAAATAGTGCACAGATGCGCTAAAACAAAGCACAGATGCACCAAAACAGAGCACAGATGCGCTGAAACAGAGCACAGATGCACTAGAACAGAGACCCAATGCACCAAAACAAAGACCAAATATGCTAAAACAGAGACCAAATGCACTAAAACAGAGACCAAATGTGCTAAAACAGCTCTGAGACTGACATGTTTCGACAGTTTGATAAAATTTTCTTATTTTGGATGATTTTAATCTGATTTAAATGTGAAAAACACAGCATAGAAGCAGACAATTGTTTTGTTAATCCTAAAACCTAAACAAAGAGTGTATGTTTTTGAGATTTCCACAGGTTTTTGAACAATATAAGCACTTCAGTCAGACTCACTCTTAATTTGTCAAATAGGTCATCAAAGTAATCACAACCCACATCTTAAAATCGCGTCGACTCACACAGCCTTGTCACCCCCTAGAGGACACCCGTGTTTTTGTCTTTTCCAGGTGCGTACTCAAAGTGACGGAAGTGGATACTGAATCCCTTAAGCAAACAATCTATGACAACTATATGGTGAGTGTCTTGGGGGTAGATTCTTCCCTCCCCTTGCACAGTGATTAAAATGATGTTTGGATACCGACACGGCTGACTACTACACTAGGTTCTTAGTAAGTCTTTCCGTTTAGTGTGACAATGGATATACTCCCTTAAGAGACCTCCCAACCTTTAGAACAAAGGCTTTGGGGATGGTTATCTTGTCAACTACTGTCAAGTTGGATTTTCATCAACAACTTGCTTTTGATTATAGTGGGTTGGAAACCTTGGCTTTAGGTGTTCCCACTTAGGTCGTTCCCATAGGGTGAGTACTTTTTCCCACTACGACAGGCCTTCTAAAGGATGTAATAAAGCATTAAATTGCATAAAACAAAAGGTAAGTCTGGTATTTTGATCACCCAGTTAAGGGGAGAGCATAGACCTATTACCCACAATCACAACATGCAAATAATGGTTCAATTTTAAATCCCAAATTGAAAATTTTTCTATTCTAAGTGAAGATGTTGCTTCACTAAAAAAATGGGGTTTGTTTTAACCAAAGAAAATATGTTTAGTGACTATCTTAGGATTGGTTAATTCCAAAATTAAGTGTCTACCATAGGATTGGTTCATTCTATTTAAAAATAGCATCAGAAAAATTCTATCCACGGATTGCGTCGAAATTAGAATTTAATTTTTTACAAATGGATATGTCGAAACAGAATCTGCATGCGTCGAAACAGGTTACATATGTGCTAGAACAGGACACGTATGCACTAAAAGATCTGGTAAATGCACCGAAATAGTAACCGGATGCACCGAAACAAGGTGTCTATGTGCTGAAATAGGTTATGTATGTGCCAGAATAGTCATCGTATGCGCTGAAACAGACTTCGTATGCACTAAACCAAGAATCGTATGCACTAAACCGTGATTTTTGTTCGTCACCTGCTAAAAAAATCTGCAAAAAAGGAATTAAAATGCAGGGCTTGGCCCCACGGTGGGCGCCAGAAATGTGTATGTTAGAATATGTCAATTAAATCTAATCTAATACACCAATCAAACATTAGATTGAAGAAAACTAAATAAAATAAAACAAATGCAAATTCTTGATAGCATCTTCTTCAAATTCGTTCCATTGTCCTCTATCTCCAAGGATTCGCTTCAATATGTTTGCTCTCAGTTGTGCAAACACAACTTATAGAATGGCACTTGAGAGAATGAGATTATTATGAATGCATATGCATCTACAAGATTGAAATACTGAATTAAAATGCTATGAATTACTAAGATTGCAACTATAATAACTACGCATGAAATATGTGAGATTCGAGGTCCTTTTTAGCTCATGAAAGGGTTGTATTTATAGATTTTTGAAGGTAGGAATTCGATTGGCCAAGATCGATGGTCAAGTTCAAACCTGTTGAAATGAACGGTGAGAGATCGAGAATTCGAAAAGAGGTGGAATTCTGAGAGACAAAAAATGAAGAGACCATTTGAAAGGTATCTCTCATAATTAAATAAATAAATATTTAATTATGTATGAGAGAAATATGAAAAGGCTTTTAATTAAATATTGTAAATATTTAATTATGAGAAAAGAAAAAGCCTTTTAATTAAATATTAAGAATATTTAATTTTGTGAGAGAAGTGGGAATTTGGAAAATGATTTAATTATATATTGAAAGTATTTAATTAAATGTGGAGGGAAGAATATCGTTTAAATTTAGAATTTAAACTTTGATAATTAATGTAAATAAATTATAAAATTTGTTTAATTTAATTAAGAGAAAGGTAGCATTGATTATATAAACTTATTTATTTAATTAAATCAGAAGAATTAGAAAATGAACAATATAAATAAATAATTAAATTTATTTATATGTAGAAGACTTAAGAAACATTAATTAAATAATTCATATTTAATTAGTTAACAGGTTCAATTGACCATGACCATTTTTAGATGTGTACATCTACTATGTTGTTTGTGCATGGAAAGGAAATCTTGAATGACTTAGGAATAGTGTCACCTTGGGGTGTAACAAATACTATGCATGCTCTTGAACCACGATTAGTGTGGGACCCATCAAAGTATAACTTCCATGTCGTTCTTTTGTCTACGGTGAAGATGAACTCATCAGGAAAATCAACGACTAGAGGATGCTCGGCCTTAATTGGTGCATCTACCAACTAATCAGCAATAACTTTCCCTTTTATAGCTTTTCTTTGTACATTTGGATGTCATATTCACTAAGTATCATTACCCATTTAGCCAATCGACTTGTTAGTGCTGCTTTACTTAGGAGATATTTCAAAGGATCTATCTTGGCAACCAACATGGTTTGGTGGTTTAGCATGTAGTGCCTAAGGTTTTGAGTAGAAAAAACTACTGCAAGAAATGCATGCTCTATGTGACTATATTTTAGCTCATATCCTACCAAAGTATGCCTCATATAGTACACTGCTCTTTCATGACCTTCATCATCATTTTGTGCAAGTAAGGCTCCTAGTATTGATTGAGTTGCCAAAATATAGAGTATCAAAGGTCATGTATCTATAGGTGGCATTAACACAGGTGGTGTAAGCAGGTAATCCTTGATCTTTTGAAAATCTTCTTGATATTTTGTTGTCTATACAAACAATGCCCCCTTTTTGAGTAAGTGTTGGAATGGATGTATTTTGTCTGCTAACTGTACTATGAAGCATCTGATAGAGTGTAGTCTTCCTTGCAATGTTCTTAGTTGACTGATGTTGGCTGGTGGAGGCAAGTGCATTATAGCTTTTACTTTTGCTGGGTCTACTTCAATGCCTCATCTAGAAATGATGTATCCTAGAAGTTTTCCTAATTGAACGCTAAAGACATTTTTTTGGATTTAGAATTACTTTGTATGCTTCTAGTCTTTGAAATATCTTATCTAAGACTTGTAATTTATCTACTCTTGTCAATTATTTGGCTATTAGATCATCCACATAGTCTTCCATGAGTGTATGTACAAGGTCATGGAATATAGTCGTCATAGCGCGTTGATATGTTACTCCATCATTTTTGAGCCCAAAAGGTATGACGATCCAACAATATGTTTCCCATGGACATGTAAAATTTGTCTTGTATTGGTCCTCAGGTGTGATTTTGATTTGATTATATCCAAAGAAACCATCCATGAGGGACAGCATCTCATATCCTTCTATTAGGTCCACTATCATGTCAATGTTTAGCAAAGGGAAGTCATCCTTAGAACATGCCTTGTTTATATCTCTAAAGTATGTACAAATGTGGATGCCCCCAAATGGTTTTGTTAATGCCACAAGATTAGAAATCCATTTGACATAGTCTATTTATTTGATAAAGCCGACATCCAATAGTTTCTCAAGTTCAACTTTGACTAGAAAAGCAATTTGTAGATGCATTTTTCTTAACTTTTTCTTGATGGGCTTAACACCTGGTCGTAATGGTATATGATGCAATATAAGGTGAGGATCTAGCTCAGACATGTCGGCATATGACCATACAAAATTGATCTATCTTTTTGTAAAGAAGTCATGAAACTTCGGTTGCTTTGTCTCTGTCAAGGATGTTGCAAAGTAAATTACTCGAGGATTCTCTTCAGTGTTTATGTTTATCTCTACAGATTCTTCAACTAAAAGTGGTGACTTTTCCTTAGCAACTGGGAGAATTTTCAGCCCTCCATCCTTGGGTGCCTCTAAGAGGTTTTTACCCTTGAATGCATCCTTTATTTTTACTGTTTCATCATCCAAAGGTGCCTTTTGGTTTTCACCTAGGGATTTGTCATTTTCATTGTTTTCATTATTTTTATTTTTGTTTTCACTTTTGCGACTGGAGGTGTGAATAGAATCCCCAAAATATGCCATATTATCCAAGTCTATGGTAAATCCATCCTTGTGGTCACCACTAGGTATATCATCTTGAAGTCCCATGAACTCAGCTATTGCTTCATCATTCTCAAATATGTCTAATATGGGGGTACCTTGTTGATACCGATCGATAATTTGGGGATATACGAGGGGCATGTCATCATCAAAGTTATCAAATGTGAAGGCTGACAAAGTGAGGATAGATTGGTTGAAATGGTCACATAAGTTTTGGACTAACTCCTTTTTGTTCTTTTTCCTAGGGACAAGTAGACTATGAGGTGGGACCACTATAAGGGCTAGGTCATCAGAAGATGGTTCGTTAGGTGCCCAAGAGGCAGGATCAAGGGTTTCCCAATAATAAAGCTTAAGCCATTCTTCTTTTGTCAAGGAATTTTTAGGACGAGAGTCAGATGGATTCAAAGAGGGGTTTAGCATTTGGTCAAGTTCCCCAAATAACTTATCTAGGTCCATTATGTTGGTGGAGGAAAGGGAATCCCATTCATATTCGTTTGAGTTAGGGGAGTCACAGTAAAATTGTTTGGATGGTTCATGAGATATCTTGATGTCTTCAAAAGCACTTACTTCCTCTTGTGATGGTGCCAAGGTACTAGGAACGCCAATCCTAATCAGTTGAAACCCTAGCCCTAGGCATTTTGGTTGTTGAGAGACAATGATTGGTTTAGTCCTTCCATTCTGATGTAGTCCTAACCCACTCTATTTGTCATATCCTTTCTTTTGCATTATAATGAAGCCATTTCCATATTGATCTTTAGATATTTGAAGGGACGATGGAAGGTTTTTATAGTCTTCATTATATAACTAGGAGGTGACATCTTCTTGGTCCATATCTTCTTTACTTAACTCTCCCCTTTTTGTGAAAGTCATTGTAGGAGGGACATGCATTGTGATAATGGACTGTCTCCTATCTACTGTGGGTAAACTGTATGACTTAGGAGGAACCAACTAGTTGACACAATAGGATGATTTCATGTGATATTCTCTGTAGCCGTTATCTTGGATCTTGACCTTAGGAATGGAATATGGTGATTGTGATGCAATGGAATTGGAAAGAGTTGATGGATCAATGTACAGGGATAAGGTGGAGGATGAAGCCTCCTGATTAGCAGGCACCTATCATTGTGGTATTTCATGTAGGCTTGTGTAATATTGGAAAGGATCTAGACCGCCATCAATTGTGATCTCGGTGCCATTGTACGAGAACTTAAGAAACCGATCATAGGTGGAAGGTATGACTTTCATAACATGTCTCCAAGGTCTGCCCGATAATAGATTATAGGGAAGGATGAGATCCAAGACTTGGAAACTAGTGTCCATAACCATAGGGCCAATTCTGAAAGGGAGTGTTACAACTCCTTTAGATGATATTTCCTCATCATCGTATGCCTCGATGACTATACTCTTAGTGGTGTCCACATTTTTCTGAGAAACCTAATGCCTTAACCAATTTCAATGTGCAAAGATTTAACCCTGCTCCTCCGTCTACCAAGACTCATCTGACTTTGGTTTGATGAAAAATAACTTCAAGGTGTAATGGGTCATTATGGTTTGTCTTCTTAGTTGAATAATCCTACTAAAAGAAGGTAGCATGATGAGAATTTTTTAAGTTTCCTACCATCTCTTCAAATTGATTGACATCTAAGCTAGTGGGGACAATTTGCTTTGTAAGGATTTGTATAGAATGGCTCAATGATTAGGTGATAGGGTCAACAGTTCCAAGATGGATATTTGTGTTGGGGTTTTCCCCAACTGATTAACTAAATTATACTTACGCTTGGAAGACTGTGGTTGTGGCTTTGATGAATGACCCATAATGGTTATCTTAGTTATGCGTGTATTGACAACACATTTAGGACTCTTCTTTATGGATATGATTGATGATAGTACCTTGGTTATAGTCATACTTGGTATTGGCATAATTGGTCGAGGTATTAGTCTTAGTTTTAGAACTGGAGGACTTTCCTTTCCCATGGCCGTGTAATGGATCTGTGATGACCTTATGGTCACTATTTTTGGTATTTTTTTTCCCATTGATTTATATGGTTCTGTTTTCAACAAAATCTTGGATAATGTTCTTCAGTTGTCGGCATTGTTGTAGGTTATGTTCCTTTATTTGATAGAAATTAAAAAAGGCATTGTCATCCCACCATGAGGGTTTAAACTGTTCAGGATCATATTATTTTGGCTCTAAAGGTTGTATGAGTTTATGTTTAATCAGTTCTTTAAAGACTGTCTCGATTGGTTCCCTTAAGGGAGTAAACTCACATTTTGGAAATATCCTTTGTGGTCGTTGTTGTTGTGAATTTTGGACAAGATTGACACTTTGATTAGTACTATTGGATATTTCATGAGAGGGATTGTATCCTCTAAGCGTGATGACTGATCTTGCTTGTAGGGTCTTAGCATTAACAACACCATCATTAGTTGCATTTTATTTCTGGACCAAAATTTGTTTCTATCATTGGGGGCATTTTGGTGTTGAACAACTGGATTCCTACCTGACATCTTAATTTACCCTTTTTCAATGAGGGCTTTCTTGAGTATAATGCCTTTTTGCACTAAGTCCATAAAAGAGGTACAACAATGTACTCTTAAGTCACTTCTTCGCTTTGGATGAAGATTTTCAAGGAATATTGTGACTTTTTGTTTCTTTGGTATCTCAACAAGACACCAACTAGCTCAACTCGTCCATCTTTGGAAGAAGGTGGTGAAGTTTTCTCCATCTTCTTGTGTGGTGTGACACAAGGTAGCTATTTTGATTTCATTGTCAATGTTGAATGCAAAGTCTTCCACAAATTTTTCAACTAATTCACCCCATGATTTTATATCGCATGGAAGTTTAGAGAACCATTCAAATGCTATCCCAACAAGGGTTCATGAAAAAAGTCTCATAAGGTACATGAGGTCCAATGAGATGTCCATGCATGTAGTAGAAAATTCCCTTATATGTTCCAGAGGGTTCCTCTTCCCATTATACTTAGGCGATTTTTGTATAATATAATCATATGGGAAGGGTGTCATGTATAGTGCTTTGTCAAAGGGACATGGACATAAATCTTGCATTGAAATATTTTGTTTGCCTGACATTGACATCCTGTCCATTTTCTATTAGAGAGCTTGCATTTGATTTTGCAGAAAATCTACCTGTGTTAAAGATGTGTTGGTTGCATTGTTAGGATTGATGTAAGTGTTGTGAAATGCAATATTTTGTGACAGATTCTAATTTGGTGTGGGTATATGTCCTATTTGTATCACCCCTATTTGCGGAATGGTAGTATTGGTGTTGATCTATGGTATGGCATGTGTTGTGTTTATGCCAATTTTTGACGTTTTACTTTCGGTATGTGTACCAAAGCGGTTTGATGATGATGCTCTTGTAGTAAAATTTAGGCCCTGTGTTATACCAAATGGTTTTGTATGTACTGTTTTAGAAATTTGAGTAGGTATGCCAGATGGTATGGTTGTAGTAATCTAAGGAATAGAGACACTTGATGTCATGGTGTTTGTTCCTTGAGTAGATGAAGTTTTCAAAGTGTGGATGTCAAATCCTGGAGATAACATGGCAGCTTAGACTAATAGCTTTGCTAAATACCTTTGAGGATCATTTGCCAAACACTCATCTACAAAGGATGCAAATTCAGGATCTTGAACAATAGTGCCTATGTCTTCCAAATAAATCTTTCCATGTGTGTCTCTAGTGAGATTTTTTTTGAGCAAGGATTTGTGAGGTCGCGTTGTTCCTGATGGTATATTCGAGAAGGGATTGGTGAAATCCTATGAATCGATCATTTCTCTATGTTTCTTTTTAGACCTTGTTTCGACCATGAAAAATGTTGCTCAGAATGAGGTGATGCAAAACTACATCTAAGAATGATATGTTCTAAGCTATGTTTTTGGGATATTTTGGATATAATCAATGAATGATGCTATTTTTTTGGTATTTTTCGGTAAATAAGGAATGTCTAAAATGATGATATGCTAGGATGATAGTGTCTAAGTATGAAAAATTCTAAGAAAACTTCTAAGGTAATGAATTCTAAATGATTCTAAAAAGAGGTTACCTACCACGTATAGTTTAACCAATGCTATAGTTTGACTTTGTCAAGGAACCTATGTAGGACTAGGACCAAAAGATGAGGTGAACTCCCAAACTAGACTAATGAGCTTGAAGGATTCACATTTAGGACAAAAGATATGTTGACACATGACTAGGTTCAATGAAAATATTTGTTGAAGCAAGGTTTTTCCCAAAACATGGAAAGTTATCCTATTCTAAAATATGCAAGGTAATTTTCCTAAGATGCAGCTAAATTGTGTAACTAGGATGCCTATCACCAAAGCTAAATGATACCTAAAGGATGCTATTATGCAAAGTATGTGAAAAATTTATGGTTTCTATACAAGGATGACTATACACAATAGAGACTAGTATGACTGTTTGGTTTTAGACTATGATATTGAATTCTTGTTTTTTGGTTCTCAGGAAAATGCGGTTTAGGTTTATAGCTGCGTTGGAGGATTTAGAAAATGCGTTTTAGAGGGTCATATGCAGTTTTTTGCTAAATTAGGTCTCGGTTTTATGATAGGAGAATGTGATTCACTATGACATATGCTACTAACTTTTAAATAGATGTGACTCACTATGACAGATGCGACTCATTATGACATATGTGAATCAATTTTTTTGGTAAACTACAACGAACTTAGTTTCGACAGTTGTAGGTTTTTGGTTAACAGATGCAACTTAGGTTAATAGATGTGGTTTTCTAATTAACAGATGTGACTATGTTTGACAGATGCAGTTTTTTAATGAATTGGATTTTTGACTGACTCTATTTCATGATCAAATTTTGGAAAATATAGATAATTTGAAAACAAAGTGTTTTGGTTTGATAATCAAGAATGTGTATAATTACAGAAAACATGTACAATCCTAAGGTTGGCAATGCCAGTACTTGCTAAATTCTCACTTGGGTTTCCCCAACTACACTTATTCAAAGTGGATGAATAGAAGCTCGACCATACTGGCTCCCCCTTACATGGTACACATTTCTTAGGTCAACCAAAATTTAGTTCCCAAAACTCTCCCATGACAAAATTTTCATCTCGACTAAGAACCGTATGAATGTGAGATGACTTCAGAGGTCTGACCTCTTGCACCAACAAATAGGGTTTTTTGGTTAATTAGTATGGAACCTATTTAGAAGGCCACACGAGAGGAAATATTATCCTAGTCTACAAAGGTTACACTCTACAAGTTTTGACATGCAACTAAGGTACTGAGGGAATCAATTGCTGGTCCATAGGAGCTTCTGTAATGCCAAGTTTTCCTCAACGTTAAAATTTCTATACTAGTTGCGAGTAGCTTGGCTTCAGCTCATCATCGATTATGAGTCACTTTGTGGTGAGTAAGTTTTCCCACCATAGTAGGCCCAAATTCTAGAGTCACTAACCATTTCTCTTACACCCAGGATTACACAAATGTGCAAGGGGAGAGGATACTTTTGCTACCGAATCGAGTTCTAATCTAACAAATGTGCGAATGCACCAAACATAGAAGATAATGATTCTTTTTAAACCCAAATGATAGCTATCTATTCTATTCAAGTAATTCATTTGTTTTAAAAAATTTCCTTCGAATTTGGTCTTGCAAATGAATTGTTAGTAGTTTTTGCAAGATTCTTCGACAATGGCTCTATAAGACAAATGATTAGTAATTTGATTTCTTTCTTTGTCTTTGTCAATCATCCTACAAAGGAGTTTGTATGATTGTCTTCTATGAATCGTCCTACAAACACTATGTTAACTCCCTTTAAACACACGTTGCAAACTCAAAATTAGCTAAAAAAAACAAAAACGAAAACACAAAATTTTGGAAAACTTTATTACCAGTCAGATGCATCACAGAAAAGCACAGATGCATCACGTAATGTCCTATATGGCTCAAAGTGTCAATTGCGTTGTTTTGTACTATAAATGCATCAGATGACACCTGTACTTGCAAAATTCAAACTTTCTACAGATTTTGAAGACAATGTCTTCACGTCGGGTTCACCAATGTAATGTTAAGGAAAAATAGAAGACAAGAAGGGTAAGCAATTCTACATGCAATAAAATCTAATCTATCCTATGCTACCAACAAGGAACAATGGAAACTAACAAGAATATATACAAAAGAACAATCTCATCGAACATTTTTATAATTGCTTGAATAACCTCGATTGCACTTCTCCATTTTTCTGTTGTAATATAATTTCCCTCAAATTTTAACAAGTATGCAAGTATGGCCTATTGATTATTGACTTAGAAAAATATCGAAGATTATTGAATTCACCTCCTAAAAGTATATAGATTTCAGGAGGAGGAATAATGATGAAGGTCAAGCCAATTTATAGAAAATTGATTTTCGAATGACAAGCTCAGATTAAAAAGATAGATCGACGATTGAGATTAATGAATGCCATGCGATAGAGATTCAGTGTTAATAATAACAAGAGTGAAAAAGTGGAGATTAAATTAAATAATAATTTAATCTTTAGTTGAGATTGTTCGAAACTTGGAAGAATAAAGTTTGCATGTGAAGGATAAAGATTGAAATAGAAGAAACTTTGTGTTCGAACACATGAATGAATTATTTAATTAAACAGAGTTATTTAATTAATAATAATTCGCATGTAGAAGAATAACACTGACTGATTAAACTAGAAAGTATGTTCGTTAGTAACAATCAGATATTAAATCAGGAGATAACTAACTAATTTAATTAAATCTCAACTTAAGTGGCAAATGATTAATTAGATAGCTAAGCGATTATCCAATTATAGAAGAATATGCCAAGAATAATTCCTTTTACGAATTAAATGTTTATTTAATTCAACATTCAAAATTTGGGGATTAAATTAATTATATAAATATTTATTTAATTGACTGTCAAAAAGATTATAGAATAATTAAATAATTTGAAATTAATATTTAATTATAGTCGAAAATGTGATGAGGGTAAATTAAATAATAATTTATTTAATTTTAGAAAAGGGATTGATTAATTAGTGTCGTAATTAAATAAATTACATTTATTTAATTAATCAAGATTGAATAAAGTTGATAATGAATTAATTAAATAATTAATGTTATTTAATTAATAGAAGATAAATGACTTTAGACATATAATTAAATAATTGACATTATTTAATCATGAGCATGAACATTAGAAATATGTCAAAAATGGTGTCATAGGCCTAGACCAATTTTCAGTGTGTACACCTAGCATACTGGGGTATAGAGAGCACTGTTTTCACTGACGTTTGTTGCCTTGGATTTGTGATTCCACTCCCATTCTCATTAAATATCTATTATTATGTGGTATGGTACTTGGAAATACCCTATAATATGAATCATGTGACTCAATGTAGTTAGATTGCTACCTTGATTAGACCTCCATAATGCAAGCGAAATCAAGGGGGGGCATACATCTACCCTTGAATTTGATTTTGTAAGAAAGAGAGTATTTTTGAATAGCTATCAAATCGGTTTTGTAGGATGTGGTTACTAACATTGTGGTTTTGTAGATAGCTACAATGGGGGCTTCATTCTCCCATGCTCGCAAATGAATCCATATGAGTATCCTTTTATGAAATGAAGTTTACTATTTGAATTCCTTTAGCTTGGATATGTATGTAGAGTCATATGGGTGCTAAAGTGGGGGTTGAATGTAGTGTAGAAGATTGTATACTCTTGGAGATGGTACAATTTCACAGTTAATCCAGACCTATTTTAGTACGCCCTTGCATTCATAACCCTTTAAATAATCATTAATAGAACCCTAAGAACCTAAAATTCTTAATAAAATCAACAAAAGCATTAAATTTTCTAACAACCTAAAATTTACTCATCCCAAAAAGTTAGGATGGGACTGATATGCCACCTTGGGCATATGAGTCACCCTAGCTGGGACCCATACACCACATGTGGTGTATGAGTCTTGTGTGATCCCTTTTTAGGGTTTGAGTAGGAAATTAAGGTTTTTAATTCAAATTTTTGGTTGATGTCACCATTTGAGATCTAATAAATGGTAAATTAGATGAAGTTCCTATAAAAGAAAGGTTTCAAATCATTATTTTCTAGAGAAAGCAATTCAAGATCTAAGCATTCACAAGCACTCAAGAATTCATTCACAAGAGAATTCAAGAGCAAGTAGCAAGAAAAGTTGAAGTCTTGGAGTACCATTGTATTGTTTTTTCATGTATTGAAGCTCACTTTCATTGAAGATCTATCATTTTCAAGGATTGATGATGATTGTCTATAGCGAATCATGATGGGTTCTAGGTTAGGGAGATGCAACTATCCATCAAGCCAAACCTAATGACTTTTTTCCTAAGTGATTCCATCCTCCATTATCACTCTACTTTCAATCTAAAGGAAGGTACATACATCATTGTGACTTACTGAGGTGATTAGAGATCTCCCAAAGTGATTCATCAACTTGATGCTTCATTCATGCATCTCATTCTAGCACATTAGCATAGGGTTGCATTGCATTTAAGGTTTCCTAATCTTAGAGGCATTTAATATTAGGGTTTATATTCACATTTACTTTTAAGATTCATTCTTTCTATCAAGTTTTAACTACCGAACTAGGGGCTTGACCAAGGCAAACCCCCCATTAGAAAATCAACACAATATTCTTTTTTGTAGGTCCTTTTTGCAGGTTCGGATTCAAAAATCAAGTTTAGAAGGAAGATCAAAGATAGGAAAGCAGAGTCATGTCTTAACCTCTCGAAAAAGTAGAGAAAGAATGATATGCCACTTGTGGTTTATGAGTCCTAGTACAATGCTTATTCTAGATTTCAGAAGTTCCAGACTTGTCACCACTAGATTGTAGTTGTTTCCCAAAAACCTTAACTGGGACTAAATCACTCCTACTGGCATATGAGTCATAGTGTGCATCAAAATCAACATTTTTAGGATTTTAAACCTTTATTCCAACTTCTTCAGGTTTCCAGGTGCACCTCTATATTATTCCAATTTACTGTTTTGATTTGCATTCATTTTTAGGTTATTTGCTTAAGTTTTGCATATCACTAGGTTTTATCATTAGGTTTTGCATGTTACTAGTCTTTCCAAGCCATAGCTTGGTGGTGAACCCCCTTTTGTGTCTTTAATCAAACCCTAGGACACCTTATTGCAGATCTCTTTCTCTCATTTCTATCCTAATATTGAGATCTCTAAGGTTTCCTTGAATGAAATGTGGCAAAATTATTCATCTTATACCCTAAATATACAAGCGTACTATTTTCAACCTTTCAAATACTTTACATGTTTACATTCTATTAATCCATGTTAAGGGTTTAATGTTGGATAAGGGTTTAAGAATTAATGCAGATCTAAATGTTGATGAGGGTTTCTGATATTTTAAAAGTATACAATTGATTCAACCCACCCATCTCAGTTGTCTTGTGCATCTAACAATTGGTATCAAATATGTGGTTCCCATTAAGAATCTTAACTTCTTGGGGTAGATCTAGATGGTACACAAGCAAGGTTTCAAATCCCCCTTATTTGATTGAACAAATTTTACCTACTGGAAATCTATGACAAAGTCTTTCTTATTCTCCCTTGGATTTGGTGTTTGGCATTCTATTGAAAGAGTTTATACTATGCATGTAAATGGACCATCAACTAATGATGAGATAAAGGCATATGTGAATAATGGAAAATGAAGGAATGCAATTCTAAGTGGTCTTGTTGATTCAAAACTTGTGAAGGTTATAAGCTAAAAGTCTACTAAAGATATCTAGATAGAGTTATAAGGAATCTATGAAGGAGATGACAAGGTCAAACAATCGAAGATTCATATCTACAAAGCCAAATTTGAAACCCTGAGGATGTATCAGGATGAAGATATTACTGCCTACATGCTCAGAGTTGATGAATTTGTCAAGGACATCAATGGTCTTGGTGGAAGGCTAGATGAAAGAGAAATGGTGAAAAAGGTATTAAGAACTTTGCCTAAAGCTTAGTCATAAATTTTATGCTATTGAGGAAGCTCAAAATTTGGATAATTATTCTAGAGACTAGATGTTTGGTCCTTTAAATTATTTTGAAATGAGAGAATTTGGTAAAGATGCTACAAACAAAGATACTACTTTTAAAGTCTACAAAGTGGAAAAGGATGATGGATTAGATCCAAATGATCTTGATGAGATGGAAGAAAAATTTTGTGAGCAGCTTGAAAAAGGGTATTGGAAAGTACAAATGTAAGCTACCTATCAAATGTTTTAATTGTGGAAAGATACGTTATTATGCATATAAATATCTAACAAAATTACTAATGACAAACAAAAGGATCTATTGTGCATTTTTTGCACACACACCCCACTGAAGGCAAGGACCCTTCTTTTTCTTTTGCATCTCTACATCTTGGCTTTGTAATTTTTTAGTTTTTCTCTTCTTGGGAGATTATTTTGAGATTAAGTCCAAACTTGATTTGATGAAGGCAATATTTTGAGGCACCTTGAGGGTCTGGGAGAAATCCACCTGCCTTGGATTTTGGAAATGGGGATTTTGAAGTGAATTTTCAATGTCATATAAATATTTTTTGCACCCATGGATAGAGGATGAAAAATTAGGTCAGGTTGCTTTTTGAACTTTTCAAAAATTCTTTCTAGAAAAAAAGTGGAGTTTGGGGAATTTTGACCTATCATGGACTTTGGAAAATCCGAGGTAGCTTGGATTTTCATGGTTTAATTCTCATGGAAAATCTGAGGTAGCTTGGATTTTCCTAGGTTTAATTCTCATGGAAAATTAGAGGTAGCTTGGATTTTCCTAGGTTTAATTCTCATGGAAAATCTGAGGTAGCTTAGATTTTCCATGGTTTAATTCTCATGGAAAATCCGAGGTAGCTTGGATTTTTCATGGTTTAATTCTCATGGAAAATCCGAGGTAGCTTGGATTTTATCAAATCCATGACAAATCAAAATTACCAAAATTGTCATTTTCGGAAAATCCAAGGTCCATCAAAAATCCTGAAATTTTCCCAAAATGGAATTTTTTCCTAAAGATGAAAACTTTTCCCAAAAATGGAAATTTTCCCAAAATGTATTTTTTCTCAAAACAATTGTTTTCCAAAATGGAATTTTTACTTGAAATTTTAAAATGTTCTAGAAAATGAAAAAATAATTGGAATGGAAAACAAAATGAAAAAAAAAAATTCCAAAAATAAAAAATTTCCAAAAATGGAAAATTTTCTTAAAAGGTCAAAATTATATTCAAGTTTAATTTGGATATTTTATGGATGGGATTTTTAACATATGAGCTACTAATGATGATATATGTTTTCCAGGATTAAATAAATCAAAAGGAGACTTGCATATGGATTCATGCCAAAAATAAAATCTGGAAGAGTTCAACTCAAATATTAAATGTGGGGCCTACATAAGAATTTGTGCCATAGTTGTGCCAGCTAGGGAAGATGTCTAGAAGGTTCATGATCACATGTGAAGCTGTTTTATTTCCCCAATCAAGTTTTTTATCAAGATCGAGGTGGTAGATTTATTTTTTCTCATTACTCCATAATGTAACTACTTGAATGTAATTGGATGATGCTATACCACATTTGTTAAAACCTAGCTAATGTAACTTCTTGATGCTTCTAGAGGATTGATCTCAACCCTTGGATTGATTTAATCTTGGCCTTTGATTCAAAAATGAAAAATCTATAAAAGGCCTTTGTCTTCTCATTTGTAATAGGTTAGAATTAGGTTAGAAGCTAAGGTTAGAAAAACCATAATTGGCTATGTTAGGAGAAGTCAGTAGTTGTAGGAGAGGAGAGAGCAGGAAGACTGTTATGTAAATGCTGGAGAAGATAATGCAAATGGGTTGTTGATTTGAAAAACATTGTGTTATGTTTGAAAGAGTTCTATGGTTTCTTGTTCTTAATTCTAAGTGTTAGATGTTAGATTTCAGTTCTTTTACAATGATTGTGAGATGTGAATGATGTTTGATTGATCTCTGGTCCATAATTTTAGCAATTTGTTGATTGTAAGTTGTTGTGTAAAGTTAGTTTGGGCCCTATTTTATGCTAAGTTCAACTATGAATGCTTTTTTACATTGTGCAAGTTATTGGGTATGTAGATGAATGTTCATAGTCTAAAAATCTTCCAATTTCCTTAAAAGATTTCATTGTTTCTATGTAGTTGCAGGCTTGTCCTTGATCAAGCAGAGATTGGTTTTATTGGGGATCTATCCATTTGCATCTTTCATCACTGTTGTGATTGATCTTAGGAGTTAGTTTTAAGATATCTTTCTCTAAATCCTCATCTCTTTTGATTTTTCTTTGAATCTGGGTTAGTTTTAGGATTGAAGGTATCACCATATTGTTACATCTGATGAAAGTATACTTCCAACATTGTTCATTTGTAAGGCCCCTTGTGATTACCAACGTTTTCACATTATCATTGAGATGTTTTATTGCATTTTTCAAGACCTCACATTAGAAACCTTGGGGTTATCCCTTGAGGCTTGTTGATAGAGGTTTACCTTTCAAGCAAGATAGGATGCTATATTATGTCTAAGTTAATGTTGTGTAGAAAACACCATCAACAAATTGGCGCTAGAAGGAGGGCTTAAACATAAGTGACATTGTCGGAGGTTGAATGAGCCCTTATGTTGAAAATTTGAGATATGATAGATATCTAAATCTGAAAGTACAAATTTTGAGTCAAGATGGAAAATTAGTCTTATGTTTTTCATGATGGGAATAGTCATCAAATTGATTTTCCTCAACTTTGTGAGTCTGTGAATAAGAGATTGGATCTCTGGAATAGTAAGGGTTTGCATCACTATACATTACCAGACCAGTGCAGAATCCACAATAACCCTAGGCATAATGATTTTGAATGCTTAACCTTTTTGGGTAAAATCGAGATAGTTTTGCAAAGGGATATTTTCATGCAAAACCTACCTGAACTACTAGACTCCACAGATCTAGAGTTTGTTGATGTTGCAATTGGGATGTTCATAGAATTAGTTAAAGATCAACCTGGTGGTGGTAAGTGTTTGCAAGATTTCATCTCATCTAAATGGTGCAAAGTTCATAATGCATCTCATTCAAAATTCACTTTCCATTCATGTGTGGACATTATCATTAGACTTTGGAGATATCTAGAATGGAAATAAAAGTCAAGGAATATACTATGGAGAAGACAAATGAATTTGGATAATGTGCAATAGGTGTTGAGCCATCCACAAACCAAGCAACATGCTAGAAGGAATAATCTGAAATCTTCAAGGAAACAGAGGTAGCTGATGACCATTTAACTGAAGAGATTCTAGTAAAGATCAAAGAGGATGTTCCTACAGAAGCTAACCAAGAGTCTGAAATGGAAAGTACAGTTGAGGATGAACCACAAGAAGAAGAAGTGATACATCAGATTTACTCTATTCATGATGAAGATTCAATACAACCTCAATATGAAGAGTTTTTTGCCAAATTTATGAAAGACTGGGCAAGCTTGACATACAAAGTCCATCTAGAAGAATTATTGCTACCAACTTGATGCAAGATACATGAAGAGGAGCATTCTGAATTCACATGTTTCCAATGCCAAACAACAATTAAGGAGGTGGAAGAAATAGTGTAGGTGTTGAACCATACTGAGGATGCATAGAAAGCTACATCAAATGAACCTTCAATCAAGGAACTTCAACAAATTGCTGATGGATGTCTCATGGAGCAAGCTGAAGGAGCTGATGTTATTGATAAAGAAGTTGATGTTCTTGATGGCTACAGTAAAAAATCTAAACCAATGGCGATAGAAAATGAATTCAAGGAGTTCTCTCATTTATCAAATTCTATTTTTCCTCTATCTACTGGTGAATTGAGCATTGAAAATTCACAAAATTTATGCATTAATGATGAGATAGCTAATGTGGTTCATATTGATGTGTAGGAAAAATTGAATGATGTTGAAAACAATAATATTATAGTCATAATTGATGGGCTTGATCACATAGTTGTGGGTGAAAGTGTTGTTGAAGATCAATCTGTGATGCCTCCTGATGAACATCATGTTGAGATTGTTGTATAGGACAATGCTTTTGCACTTTCATCTTTGATCCCCTATGAAGAAACAAAAATAGGTGAAATGTTGCATGCTAATTTTGAGTTTGTTCAATCATAATTTCACCTAGGGCTACTTACTGATGATTAGGACTCTTTTTTCCATGTTTCAACTGCGAGAGGGATACTACACCATCAGTGGAGACTAGATGACAACATGGATATTAGCTCCTCATGATTGGAAGATGATAAACACAACATTTAGTTTGAACAAGCATCACACCAGGTTGTTTCTTTCCTTACGATAAATTATGAATCTTATCAATTTGATTATGAGAGTTTGGGGAAGACAACTTGCATATGGGCTGATCATGGTCTTAATGAGTTACCTCAGTTGTTAATCACTCTTGATTATAATGTAGAGTCTGAATGTTGCATTGTTGAGGTTTAATTTGTTGAATATAGGGATGAATTTGTATTCTTGAGGATTGTTACTATCACCTTATTGATTGTCCATATATTGATGAGCCCAATAGGGGTGGGTCTCAGTTTGCTTTGTTTGATTATGAGTCACTTTGAGTCACTTTGTACATAATGCTGATTTGAATAAATGTAGTTTACTCTGCTTTCTTTTGCTTTTGGTTCTCTTTGGTCTATTTTGTTTTCTTTATGATAGATTACTCTTGGTTTTCTTTAATTTGGGTTAGTTTAGGTTTACTTTGGGTTCCAGTTCGGTTGTTGTTTTGCTTCTCCAGCTTGGGTTCCCTTTTTTTTTTGGGAGTGTCTTATTCACAGAGCAACAATTATTTTATCTAGAATTGTTTTAGGTATTTATTTTACAAACTCTGATCATTTTTCTAGGAGCAATGGTGGAAGTCTTCTATTCAGTGTCACATGTGCTAAATATTTAAAGTGGAGAAGTCATTGGATTGAGTTAGCTCCTGAATGTACTGAAATCTTATATTTCTTACATACATCTTAAGAATCTTGAGGTTGTTGTTTGGTTCCTTGTGAGGTCTAGTTAAGTGAAAAATATTATATTTTTCTTCAGTGCCACTGTGATTCTCAGCTCTGAGTGTGAGCTTCAATGCTTACAGGTTAAAATGAAAAAAAGCAAAAAAAAATATCAAAAAGGAAAGAAAGAAAAGAAAAGAAAATATTGAATGTCAAAAGAAAGTGAATTCAACTTTTCAGTAGGATCCAAATATCTCTATTGGGGCTATGGACTCCTGGCAAGCAGTAGAGGTATGTTTGGGAGAATCACATCGATAACCTCATCAAGGCTATGGATGCCTAACTGGCAGTGTGACTCTATTTAGGTTTCTTTTGAAGTTAGAATCTTTATGTAGCTTAACTTGACTGAACTTGTTTCTTGTAGTAGCTTAGGGAGGGAAATTTATACACTTGCACACACTTGGATTTCTAGTACAAGAAGGGCTAGCTTGTTCATTTATTTTGAGCCTTTAATTTATTGGGTGACCTGATGTGAGGATCGAAACTAGAGATTTTGGGTTCTTGATTCCAGTTTGTCATTAAAATGCTCTAGAGAATTTCCCCAATAGGAGTCACCATTTGTTGTGCAATTTTTCCACACACGTTCCCCTAAAGGCAGGGACCCTCATTTTTCTCTGTCATCTCTACATCTTAGATTTGTCAATTTTTAGTTTTTCTCTTCTTGGGAGGTTATTTTTGGATTAAGTCTAGACTTGATTTGATGAAGGAAATATTTTGAGGCATCTTGAGGGTCTAGGAGAAATCCACCTACCTTGGATTTTGGAAATGGGGATTTTGAAGTGAATTTTCAATGTCATAAATAAATATTTTTTGCACTTATGGATAGATGATGAAAAATTAGGCCAGGTTGTTTTTTGAACTTTTCAAAACTTCCTTCTAGCAAAAAAGTTATTGAGTTTGGGGAATTTTGTTTTGTCATGGATTTCGGAAAATCCGAGGTAGCCTGGATTTTCCAGGGTTTAATTCTCATGGAAAATCTGAGTTAGCTTGGATTTTCCCAGGTTTAATTCTCATTGAAAATCAGAGGTAGCTTGGATTTTCCTAGGTTTAATTCTCATGGAAAATCCAAGGTAGCTTGGATTTTTCCAAGTTTAGTTCTCATGGAAATCCGAAGTAGCTTGGATTTTCCTAGGTTTAATTCTCATGGAAAATATGAGGTAGCTTGAATTTGTTGGAATAATGGATGTTGAATCATCCAATGAAGCTGCACACACTTCAAAGAGGACCTGCTAAGAAGAAATTCAACCACACAGAAAGTGTTGCAACAAAGGGCATGCAAATAGAGATTATCTGATTGATATTCAGAATATATTGAATTGATTACAAAGAGTACAAATGCCTGATTATATAGGCAAGAGAAAAACCTAAAATGCATAAGATGTTGCCAAGTGTACAAACCATAGTTCATGTGACAACATGAAACCCTAACCTAGGGAATGATAACAAGATGCAGATAACTTCCAGAAAAGACAACTCATCTTCTAGAAGGGAATCTTATCTCAACACCATTATTAAATGATAAAAAGTAACCTAGGACTAATATGATTAAATAACCCTAAGTTAACTTATGCTAGTGTAATAATTAATTAATTAATTACACTAACACCCCCCCATAAGTGCAACTTAGGGAGGAAATGAAAATGCAATGATTATGCATGATGATGATGGGTCCCAGCTGATGGCCATATTGGGTACCCATGTACATAGGATGAAAATGCAACTAATCTCCCACAAATGGAGAAAAGAGGAAAAACCCAGTGGGAAGAAAACCCCTCTCCAAAAAAGGAGATGAAATGCAGAAAGGTGATGATTGGAGGACTCAACATCATGGACAACAATCATCACATGGATATAATACAATCAATGGGCCCCCCATACGACAGAAGTAGAGAGACTATATAGCCCCCCCAAAAGATGTGATCACCTGCAAGAATGGTAAGTGTATGTAGACAAAATATGATCCAATGTCGACAAACAACTTGTCTCCCTTTCGAGAGAAACAAAACCGGGTGCAAGTGTAGAGATGCTTCCCATTCTGGATAGGAATTGAAGGAAGGAAAGGAATAGATGGAGACTTGATTGCCCCCCCATAATGAAGTGTCCTGAAAACCACTGAAAGAAGACTGAATCCAATCTAATGGTAGATGCAGAAGAAACTCCGATGAAGATGGAGGAAGTCTCATATATGAAATATCTGAATAGAGGAGTGATACGTCCTCAAAAATGTCCTCCAAACCTGTAGAAGTAGCCAAGTTAGTGATACCTGAAACAAAGCCATCTTGTGATGTCAAGTTTGAAAAAATGCATGTGTCCTGATGAATGATGATGATGGAAGCCTTAATCAATGACTCTGGACAAGGAATCACTGAATGTGAAGGGATACCAACTATCTCTGATGGAGAAGAAGAATCATCTGAAGCAACCTTGCCAACCTCTTCGGAAGAGTCAAGGCAATCCAAACAAACAACCTCCTGCATAGCAATATCATCATGGGGTACTTGATCTGAAACCTGACATTCTGAATCATGACCATCAAGGAAGGGTGGAGTATCTGAATCTCCATATATCTCCCAAATCTTAGTCCAAAGGATGTGAGGACTATCACAATGATCAATAGATTCCAAAATATCACAATCAACATGCATTGCAATCACTGCTAAAACATTATATCCACTGCAACTCCAGGAAAATTTTTGAATACCTTGACCTGGATAGGGAACCGTACCATACAAATGTGGCAACAATTCAAGTGTTTGGAGATGGTGGATGATCCCATCTCGCCATTGTTTATAGTTTCCCTTGTGCAACATAGTTAGAGAAGGATAATATGCAAGCCCCATAATGTACAAACAAATTTTTTCAAAATACAAAGATAATGACCTTCAATATCAAATAGACACTTCCAAAACTGATATGCAGCTAAAGTGATGCCACCCAAAACAAAATACCTTTTCCCAAGCTTTAGGATATCCAAGTTATTGAACAAATGCAAAAAGTTGAACAAAACAAATGCAAGAGTACCTGGAGCTGAAACTAATCAAAGTGACTGGACTAATGAAAAGATCTCAGAATTACCTTCCTGATGCCGCTAGAATCACTGAATTTCGATCAACGGTTGCAAAGATATGAGCCTTTATGTCCAAATTAGGGTTTTGACTTCAGTTGACTGTAGAATTTTTTGGAAGCAAAATTTCCTAGAATGGATATCACCACTAGAAAGAGCACTAAATTCCCTTTCCGACGGTATCTCGTTTGCAGATTTTTGATACCCTAGTGAAAAGATATGATAAAATGAAAAAATCTGCCCTATTAGGGCCTTCAGGCTAAGTAGGTGCAAAGATCAAGCACCCCTGGGCAAAAAAAAATTCGGCCCTCGGTCGCTGATATGACCACAGGGCATAAAGTTGGCAAAAAAAAATGCGCCTCGGGATCGGGTGGCGTTGGAGTAGTGGACAGGTGGAGATCTCGGGCGGTTCCGAGGCTGCGCCGCTGGATGGATCAGAGCCATCGGTCGCTGAGGTAACCGACACTGGGGCCGGCCGGAGGATGCTCGACGGTCACGGATAGGACGGGGGCATGGCGGTCGGCGGGAACACCGGTGACAGGCGGCTGGATGTGACAGCGGTCGGCCAATTGTCTGCAAACTGGTCGGTGGGCCGACCAAAGCAAACGACCCTCGAAATTTTTGAATAATGCCAATATTGGCAATTAAAAAAAAACCGAATTTTTTTTTTAAAAACCTGCAAAAATATTAATGCCGACCAAACCAAAAAGCAATAGTCCATGGAAAAATATTTATTCCGACAGTATAATAAAATGCCAGGTCGCCCGCAGATGAAATAGTCCATTTTCAGAAATAAAAAATGCCCAATGACTTAAAAAAAATTTGCCATGATGGAGGACTGACAGGAGATATTTTATTTCTGCAAAAACTGTACGGATCGTACAAAAATGCAAAAAACCCTAGATACCTCAAATGGCTCCCGGATGAAATATGTCCAAATCGGACGAATGGGAAAGCGATCTATAGGTTTTGAGGCCTTCTGAGCGCAATGGAGAGGTCAGATAGAGCCTGATTTGCACCAGAAAACAGCTTGGTCCCCGGGTAGAACCAACTAGCCTGCAAAGAAAACCTTCAAGCCTGCAAGAATCTCTGTAGCCCAACTTTCTTGATACTGGGATGAACCTTCAATGGAATGGCTCTAATACCATGTTGGAATAATGGATGTTGAATCATCCAATGAAGCTGCGCACACTTCAAAGAGGCCCTGCCAAGAAGAAATTCAACCACACAAAAAGTTTTGCAACAAAGGGCATGCAAATAGAGATTATCTGATTGATATTCAGAATATATTGAATTGATTACAAAGAGTACAAATGCCTGATTATATAGGCAAGAGCAAAACCTAAAATGCATAAGATGTTGCCAAGTGTACAAACCACAGTTCATGTGACAACATGAAACCCTAACCTAGGGAATGATAACAAGATGGAGATAACTTCTAAAAAAGACAACTCATCTTCTAGAAGGGAATCTTATCTCAACACCATTATTAAATGATAAAAAGTAACCTAGGATTAATATGATTAAATAACCCTAAGTTAACTTATGCTAGTATAATAATTAATTCATTAATTACATTAACAGGATTTTCCATGGTTTAATTCTCATGGAAAATCCGAGGTAGCTTGGATTTTTCCAAATCCACGACAGATCAAAATTACCAAAATTGCCCTTTTTGGAAAATCCAAGGTCCATCAAAAATTTCAAAATTTTCCAAAACTAGAAATTTTTCCCGAAACATAATTTTCCCATAAAATGGAAAATTTCCAAAATAGAAAATTTTCTTGAAAGTTTAAAATGTTCCCGAAAATGGAAAATTCTTGAAATAGAAAAAGAAATTTGAAAAATAAAAATTCCAAAAATAGAAAATTTCAAAAAATGGATTTTTTTCCAAAAATGGAAAGTTTTCTTTAGAGGTCAAAATTATATTCAAGTTTAATTTGGATATTTTATGGATGGTATTTTTAACATTTGAGCTACTAATGATGATATATGTTTTTTAGGGTTAAATAAATCAAAAGGGGACTTGCATATAGATTTGTGCCAAAAAGAAAATCTGGAAGAGTTCAACTCAAATATTAAATGTGAGGCTTGCATAAGAATCTGTGCCATAGCTGAACTAGGGAATATGTCTGGAAGGTTCATGATCACATGTGAAGCTATTTTATTTCTCCAATGAATTTTTTTATCAAGATCGAGGTGGCAAATTTCTTTTTTCTCATTGCTCCATAATGTAACTACTTGAATGTAATTGGATGATGATGTACCACATTTGTAAAACCCTAATGTAAATTTTTGATGCTTCTAGAGGATTGATCTCAGCCATTGGATTGATTTAATCTTGGCCTTTGATTCAAAAATGAAAAATCTATAAAAGGCCTTTTCCTTCTCATTTGTAAGAGGTTAGAATTAGGTCAGAAAAACCAGAATTGGCTAAGTTAGGAGAAGTTAGTAGTTGTAGGAGAGGAGAGAGAAGGAAGACTGTTATGTAAATGTTGGAGAAGATAATGCAAATAGGTTGTTGATTTGAAAAACATTGTGTTATGTTTCAAAAAAATTTATGGTTTCTTGTTCTTGATTCTCAGTGTTAGATGTTAGATTTCAGTTTTTTTGCAATGATGGTGAGATGTGAATGATGTTTGATCAATCTTTGGTCCATACTTTTAGCAATTTGTTGATTGTAATTTGCTGTGTAAATTTAGTCTGGGCCCTATTTTTTTCTAAGTTCAACTGTGAAATCTTGTTTACATTGTGCCAGTTATTGGGTATATAGATGTATGTTCATAGTCTAAAAATCTTCTAATTTCCTTAGAAGATTGCATCGTTTATGTGTAGTTGTGTGCTTGTCCTTGATCCAGCAGTGATTAATTTTATTAGGGATCTATCCATTTGCAGCTTTCATCATTGTTGTGATTAATCTTAGGAGTTAGTTTTAGGATATCTTTCTCTAAATCCTTATCTCTTTTGATCTTTCTTTGAATCTAGGTTAGTTTTAGGATTGAAAGCATCACCATATTGTTACATCTGATGAAAGTATACTTCCACCATTGTTCATTTGTAAGGCCCCTTTTGATTACCAGCATTTTCACACTATCTCTAAGTTGTTTTATTGCATTTGTCAAGACCTCACATTAGAAACCTTGGGGTTATCTCTTGAGGCTTGCTAATAGAGATTTACCTTTTAACAGAGATAGAATGTTATATTATGTTTGAGTTGTTGCTGTGCAGAAAACACCATCAACAGATTGGCTCTAGGAGGGCTTGAACGTAAGTGACATTGTTGGAGGTTGAATGAGCCCTTATGTTGAAAATCTGATATATGATAGATCTATAAATTTAAAAGTACAAATTTTGAGTCAAGATGCAAAAGTAGTCTTATATTTTTCATGATGGGAACAGTCATCAGATTGATTTTCCTCAACTTTGTGAGTCTTTGAATAAGAGATTGGATCTCTAGAACAGTAAGGGTTTGCATCAATATGTATTACGAGACTAGTACAAAATGCACAATACCCCTAGGCATAATGAGTTTGAATGCTTAATATTTTTTGGTAAAAGCGAGATGGTTTTGCAAAGGGATATTTTCATGCAAAACCTGCCTGAACCACTAGCCTCCATAGATCTAGAGTTTGTTGATGGTGCAATTGAGACATTCACATAATTAGTTAAAAATAAGCTTGGTGGTGGTAAGTGTTTGTAAGATTTCATCTTATCTAAAAGATGCAGAGTTCATAATGCATCTCATTTAGAATTCACTTGCCATTCATGTGTGGACATTATCATTAAAGTTGGGAGATGTTTGGAATGGAAAGAACAGTCAGTCAAGGAATGTACTATGAAGAAGACAAATTCTAGATCTAGAGAATGTCCAACAGGTGTTGAGCCATCCAAAAACCAAGCAACATTCCAGAAGGAAGAATCTAAAATCTCCAAGGCAATAGAGGTAGTTGATGACCACTTAAGTGAATAGATGTCAATAAAGATCAAAGAGGATGTTCCTACAGAAGCTAACCAAGAGTCTGAAATGGAAAATATAGTTGAGGATGAACTATAAGAAGAAGAAGTGATACGTAATATCTCCTCTGTTCATGATGAATATTCAATACAGCCTTGATATGAAGAGTTTGTTGCCAAATTTATGAAAGACTAGGTGAGCTTGACATACAGAGTTTGTCTAGAAGAATTATTGCTACCAACTTGGTACAGGATACATGAAGAGGAGCATTCTGAATTCACATGTTTCCAATTCCAGACAATAATTAAGGAGGTGGAAGAAAGAGTGTAGGTGTTGAACCATACTGAGGATGCACAAAAAGCTACATCAAATTAATATTCAATCAAGGAACTTCAACAAACTGTTGATGGATGTCTCATGGAGCAAGATGATGGAGCTGATGTTATTGATAAAGAAGTTGATGTTGTTGATGACTACGGTCAAAAATTTGAACCAATGGTGATAGAAGATGAATTCGAGGAGTTCTCTCCTTTATCAAATTTTGTTTTTTCCTCTATCTAATGGTGAATTGAGCATTGAAAATTCATAGACTTTATGCATTAATGATGAGATTGTAATGAAATAACTTTCACAAGAAGAATATAATATGAAATATGCTGAAAATACTTGATAATAATATGCCACTTCGAGGGGGCAACCTTCTAATCCACTTTGAGGGGATACCTCCAATTGTCTTCAATAAGAACACAATACTCAACATGATGATAAAATAAGACTCACAACCTCCTATATATACCTATTTATGCCTAGGATATGACCTAGGCTGACTTAGATAACCCTATATAAGTCTAAGGCTGACCTAAACAACTAAATAATAATATACTAATGATAATATGACTTAATTAGGAGTTAAGATAGCCACAAGATGATTATTCATAACCCATGTACACCAATATTAAGGGCATAGCATGCCCCCCCTCTTCAATGAAGCATTGTCCTCAATGCTAATCAAGTGTGGATTATTTTGAATGAACTCCTCATCCTCCCATGTGGCATCTTCAATTGGTAAATTCTTCCATTGGATGAGATACTCGGTGATAGTTCTATTCCTCAACTTCTCCATGTGTTTTTCATGAATGCACTCTGGTTCCAAAATGATCCTTCTTCGTCGAGCTCTGGTAGTGATTTTTGAGTTGGAATATTATGCCCAATTACCTTCTTCAAACAAGAGACATGAAAAACTGGATGTATCTTTGTTGTTGGTGGCAACTCTAGCTTGTAGGCAACACTACCAATCCTTTGCATGATTTGGTATGGCCCATAATACCTTGGTGACAATTTATTATTCTTTTTTTGTTGCTTCAGTGAGATTTTCTTATAAGGTTGCAATCTCAAGAAGATCCAATCACCAACTTCAAAACTTCTTTCACTATGATGTTGGCCTACCTATTGTTTCATTCAATTTTGTGCCATGGATAAATTCTCCTTGAGTCTTGAAAGTACCTGTTGTTGATGAAGCAAGTGGTCCTCTACTGCCTGAACTCTCGGTGACACCTTTAATGATGATGTGATGGAAGGAGGATGATATCCATAAAGTGCCAAAAATGGAGACATTTTTGATGAGCTATGAAAAGAAGTGTTATACCACCATTCTACAAGTGGTAGACAATCTACCCATTGAGACTATTTCTCTAAAGTGAAACAATGTAGATATCCTTCCAAATACTTATTAATGACCTTAGTTTACCCATTTGATTGAGGGTGATATGAAGAGCTATGAGCCAATTGAGTACCCAAACATGAGAATAAATCTTTCCAAAAGTGACTAGTAAAGATAGGATTGTTGGCCCACAATTTTCATTACACCAAAAGATTGACCTATTAATGCTCGATACAACTACCAGAGTTAATAGATCCATGAGAGGTGGTTAGTCCATGTCATGAATCTCGAGGGGAGTTTTGACCATCTACCAACAAACTCCCCCTCAACATTACCCAAGGGGATTTGAACCTGACAACTTTGGCTCTGATACCACTTGTTGGCCCACAGTTATTGTTGCACCAAAATATCGACCTGTTAATGCCCGATACAATTGCTAGAGTTAACGGATCCACAGGAGGCAGTTAGACCATGTTATGAATCCTGAGGGGAGCATTTACCATCTACCAACAAGGATCATGATCACTGACAATAATCTTAGGTGTACCATGTAGCTTTTGAATATTCTCCAAAAAAACTTTTTCCACTGTACTTGTTGTAAAAGGATGTGATAATGCAATGAAATGAGCATATTTAGTGAGGTAATCAACTACTACCATGATGACATGATGACCTTTGGATTTGGGAAGCCCTGTGATGAAGTCCATGGATACCTCTTCTCAACACTGGCTAGGAATAGATAAGGGCTACAAGAGACCTGGTGTCTTAATCATCTCCCCTTTATTCCTTTGACAAACCAAACATTCAGCCACAAATTTTTGAATGTCACCTTTTAGCCCTTTGCAAAAAAAGTCTTGCTTGACTCAATGATATGTCTCCAAAAATCTTGAATGACCACCAACTAGAGACTCATGTAGTTCTGTGAGAATATTGTGTTTAAGAGTGGAATTCCTGCAAAGATACAAGCGCTCTTTATACCAAAGAGTATCTCCCTTCCAACAACACTTGTCTAAACTACTAGGATCACTTTTTAATTGTTGGATGAGATTACTTTTTGCAACATCATTTCACCACTCTACTTTGGCTTCTTCCACCCAATTTGCTTGTAATATTGAAAGAGAACACAATAAGGCTTCATCTTTCTCATCCTTCCTAGAAAGTGCATCTACCACAATATTTTTCTTCCCTTTCTTATATACAATCTCAAAGTCATATTCTAAGATCTTAGTGACTCATTTTTGTTGCTCTTAAGAAGATAATCTTTGTTCCAAAAAATATTTTAGCCTATCATGATCTGTCTTAACTGTGAATTGTCTACCCATTAGATAAGGCCTCCATTGTTTAAGTACATAAAGAATTGCTAGAATTTCCTTCTCATACATAGGATTTAGCTGATTCTTACCCTTTAATTGGCGACTCTCAAATGAAATTGGTCAACCTTCTTGTATGAGAACTGATCCTATCCCATTTCCAGAAGTGTCACATTCCATAATGAATTCCTTGGTGAAGTCAGGAGTGGCAAGAACTAGATTTGTACACATAGCCTCCTTCAATCTCTCAAATGTTGCAAAAGCGAACTCATTCCAATGAAAACAATTCTTCTTCAATAGAGTGGTGAGGGGTGCTGCTATACAACCATAATTCTTCACAAATATTTTGTAGTACCTTGTCAATCCTAAGAAACCCCACAGTTTCTTAATGATTTTTTGAATAGGTCATTCCATGATAGCCTTAATTTTGTTAGGGTCCACCTTTACTCCTTCATGTGAAACTATGTGTCCCAAATACTCCACCTCCTTAAGACCAAAAGCACACTTGGATGGCTTAGCATAGAGTTCATGATCTTCAAGTATTTTTAGGCTTGATCTACATGCTACAAATGTTCATCCCAAGTCTTTCTATAAATCAATATATCATCAAAGAACACTAATGTCGTCCTCCTACAATGATCTTAATAACTAAGCCTTTATAGTCACGATTCAAATATTGGACATCTAACCTAAATAGCCATTTTAACCATCATGAAGGTACATTTAAATTGTCAACCTAGGGACATGAACTTGAAATGGGTCAGCACAGTATGTGCACTAGGAACTTCAAAGTAGTCATCTGAATTCTACAACAAAAAAATATTCGATACTGAAAGTAAATTGCATGGAAAGGAACAAAGAAAATGTTGAACATCACTCACAATTAAACTAAGTTGAACATGCATGACAAGAATGAGAATCTAAACAACAAAAAGGGAACTACTTTGTCTACTTTGGTTGTAGGAACAGTCACAAAATGGAATTCTAGTGGCTATAAGAACAGTCAGTGCTAGATTATGAACTAAGCACTAAACAAAAACTAATAACTAATCTAACTAAACTAAGGAACAAATTACTCACCAAGTGGCCCCCCTTGGATAAGTATCCTCTAAACTAATGTAAACTCAAATGCTCAACTCAAAACTTCATCTTATTAATTCAGAAATGCAATTACAAAAGAGTAGCATGTCTAGAAACGCTTAGTAAACTATCAGATATGACATCAACAACTTGGTAACCTTTAGACTCTCAAAATCCTGAAGAAGGAGATTCTGAACCTTATTCATCCAACCCACTAATTGGGAGGACGCCATTTAGGGAAAACAAAGAAAATAATAGAGGGCAGTTACACATGCAGGGAATCCAGCTAGACATGCAAGTCCAAACGTAGACTCAATCACTATGGTAACACCCGCGGCTGCTCAACATCGTGTGAGATCAATATAAGGAGGTTACATTTGGTTTTCAAGGGGAATCTCCACCATTTTTCTCCAGTTGATCTTCAAACACCTTCTCGGTAATGATGAGCTAGCAGCTGCACTCCTCAAATTAGCATCCTCAAGTGTATCTGCATGGCAATGTTAGTACACATAATAATTGAAAATCTAAAACTACCTTAAAGAACATTCATCAACCACATGCAAAATTATTATAGATAATCCACATAATAGCTAATGCCATTAAAATTGGTAGAAATAGAATTAAACTCAATGTCTATGGTTTGAGGGAAACATTATAGAAATACCAACATTAATTATCAAAGTACATTTAAACTTCAGCAAATAAACTATGGATTCTACCCAAATTAAGACCAAAAACTAGGCTCATCACCCCCGCCCCCCAACTTAATGTTTTGTTGGTACTCCAACAAAAGAAGAGTTGTTTTTTTTCCTGGTCAAATATCAGTGTCTATTGAGTATGAGTCAGGGTCCCAGTAGAATCCTCCCATTCTGTCAAGTCTTTTCCATCTTTTCCTTTCTTCAGTAATGTCATAATGGTAGAATCTGAAATTTGGAATAGGCCACAAGAGGATAGGTGGCTGAAAAGTCAAGGGAAGCCACTCTTGGGCCTTTACTCTCCTAAGATGAATGTACCTTTCAATACTCTTTATTGCTACATGATAGTTTTGGATGGAATGAGGTTCAGCTAATTTCAACTCATCAGTCAAAGTGTTCCATCTCTGTGATAGATATCCTTTCATGGTGTCCTCTTTTGTTGTTGTCTTTACCTCATATTCACTATAAACTGCATCAATCCAAGGCATACTCTTGTTACCATAACTAGGCCTAAAAATCTTTTTTTCCATTCTCTATAAATATCCTTGGGGTTTCTTTATTCTTCTCTAATTGCCAAAGGGATATTGGATTCCATCTTCCTATAAGCATTGTATTATTACTCTCCCCAGCGGATCTCATTTTGTACACAAGACATGAATGCTCTTAGTTGGATATATCCAACATATAGTAATGCATTCCAATCTTGGTCTTGAGTTACAACAAAATTATGTAAATAAAACTCACATAACAAATTTTTCATTTCAGAGGAGGAAATCCTATAAACATTGAAAAATTCAATGGGGGTCTCAATTGAGGGATTCAAACTTGAGATGTGCTTTGATAGCTGAAAAGAGAGATATTTTTCCTTCAGGTGCAGAGCATAAACCCTTAGAGTTTTTCTACATTCTAAAATCTGTGGCACCAAGGTTTCAATGTTTCCCACCCTCTCTTTTAGAGAGGCAATCTCCTCATTCTTTTCTTTAATAGTTTCATCCCTCTCTTCAATTTCCTTTTCCAATCTTCGCTTATCCTTTTTTCATTCTTCCTCTCACCTTTGTATCTCTTTCCATAAATTTAAAATTGTTGTATGCACTGAAAAATCAGGAGGATTATGAATTCCTACCAAGGTTTTTATTGATGGCTATGCCCTATATAACACTATTTGCATAGATTCAGGCTATCTTACTAGCTCAGGCTAGGGAGGTAAAATTTCTTCTCGCACTTCTTTGTGCATGGCCTCTTCTTCTTGTTCCTATAATTACTACAAAAACTCCTGATCTAACTCTTGGTCTTGTTGCAGGAACTCCAGATTTTCCTCATGTTCTCAAATTTCAACTTCCTCAGCAATGGCAGCAAGATCCGCTAGGGTCATTTTTGCTGCCTCTTTGAATACATTATTTTCTTTGACATTTTCCTGCCCCATTGGAGCCTCTATGCTCTCATGTGATGTCCTTCCATGCTTAGGGTTTCTCTGTGAAGGCATATCAACTACTAGTTTTGATTTCTTGAGAGGGCTTTCACATTTTCCTTTGGTTGTAGGATGAACAGTGTTAGCCTTTCTCTTATTAGGGCTTAGCACCTCTCTTTCCACAGGTTGTGTTTTGGCTTTTCCTTTTCCTACCTTTGCCTTCTTATTCTATGCCCTAGTTCTTTCTAGGGTTTCTAGTGGAACATCATCATCAAAGTCCGATGAAAATATTCATTTTCCATAGTGCCCTATTTTAGAGGAGCTAACGTCTCTGGCCCCTTTTGCTACAGGAGAATTTGTACCAAAGACATCACAAGTGGTTGAAGCACCAAGGGTGGCTTTAGTCATGCTTAATCTCCTACTAGACCTATGTGTCTGAGGTAAAGCCCTAGGTTGTGGCTGCTCAGGTCTAAATTGGTTAACATTTACAAATTACTCCCAGGTCATCTTGGGTGCTACATCATGGAAATATTTTTCAACTGACAATTTAACTAGTCAATGGTGTGAGACAGAGTTGTCCTGAACTTTCTATGTTTTGGCTGCCATGATGGAGAGAAGGTTTTATAAGACATTAGGCACATTCATCCTTCTTCCATGCCTCATGTCACTCAACATTTTGAAATGCACTAAATGTAAATTTGACAATCGACCTTCACAAGTGAGGTACCTGATAATGTAGATGACTGCTTGTTTCCATGGTTTTGGTAGAGAGGTTCTAATGGCACCCTACTTGTCTATGTTGATTGGAGGGTCACCATGTATTGTGAATATGGCCCTTGTTGACCTAATGTCTCTAGAAATAGGGTAATGCTCACCGTCAGCAAGTAACCCTGTAACTTCTGCAATTTTCTCATTCATTGCCACAACTTCTAGTCCTTTTACTATAGTTTTTCCCTTTGAGAATGTTTGGGTGAACTCAAGTGCAATTCCTTCATCAAAACCATCTAGCTTTAGGAAGTAGTCCAACCAACCACAGTTTTGAAATTTAGTCAGGCACTATGCATCCTACAATAAGGTATCATGAGCCGAAGGTTCATTTCAAATTAGTTTGCCTCCCATTTTATGTAATCACTGTCACTCTACAAAATTATTTTCCTGAAATTCCTATCTGAGATCAAATTCCTTTCTGCAGCACTTGTTAGCTAAAATTTTCTTGCACCAATGTTGACTGAATTTTCCTTTTCTATTTTCTTCCTTTGCAATTCGATATTACGATAGGGTCAATAATGGAAAAGATGAGGTAATAAAAGAAGTTATGATGAAAATGAATGGTTTCAGAAATTTAGTGTCACATCACAGATATGAGCTGTCCCTTATTTCATATTTTAAATTGGCTCAGCTAGATTTACTGACGTAGATAAATCATGGATTGACATGTGGGCAATGTACCTACATCTTTCCTTCTCCCCGAACCTAAATTTGGACATGTGTCCACACATGTGGGATGGCAATAGTGATTTGATAGGGGGTATAAAAATTATGTGAATGTCCATACTAATCATAAAAATGATTAAATAAATGCACTAAAAAGGTAATTAAGAGAGCAATTAATGCTCACATACCTGAATTTGTGGAGGATACGCTGCAAATATCATGGAGAAAGTATTGTTCGCATTTCAAGGAAATAAATTGAGAAATCAATAATGATGAAGTGGAATGATGTGAGGTGGAATGAAGTGATGGAAGAGAGAGAAAGGTGGTATAGATGGGTGGATGGGTGAAGAAACGAACTTCTACAAAAGTAGAATTCTTTATTATGATAAGTACGTACCTTAATTAGCTAGAAGGAGGGACACTAGGTCTACTACCTTCAGCTGCAGGAAGCTCGGGTGCTACAAGTTGGTTGAATTACTGTAGGAACTCTTCTTTGGAAGCTGGTTTGTGATACAATATGAGATGATGACCATTGACTAGTAATTTGAATCTGACAAGATCAATGGTGGTGAACTAAACAACTCCATTGGGAAAGACCTCAGCAACTTCATATGGTCCTAGCCACCTTATATGAAATTTTCCTACATTGTGCTGATATCGTGAGTCATAAAGCAACGCCCAGTCTCTTGGCTTAAATTTCTTCTCTTTGATAAATTTGTCATGCTATTTGATTCTTTGATTATGCATAAATTTAGTGTGGTGCAAAGCTATCTTCCTCATCTCATCTAAAACACTCAGCTACATGATTCTTTCTTTTTGTGCCTCATAAATATTCATCCCTAAGTCCACTACAATCTTAAGATTTTTGTGTTTGAATTGAATAGGCATCATAGCTATCTTCCCATACAATATCTCAAATGGAGTGAAGCCTATAGTATTTTTCTAGGTGGTTCTATAGGCCCAAATTTTTTCTAATAATCGGTTTTCCCAATCCTTCTTGTGAATGGTCACTATTTTAGTTAGGATGGCTTCAATCTCTCTGTTGGTCACCTCAATTTATCCATTGGTGTGGGGGTGATAAGGAGTAGATTTCCTATGCCTTATGTTATATTCATTGACTAGTGATGTAACAAGTGTTGAGGTAAATTGAGCTCCCTGATTAGTTACTATTTCTCTTGGCACTCCATATCGTGTGAAAATTTCTTCATAAAGAAATTCTGCAACTTTGTTGTCTCTAGAATGTTTCATGTCCTTGGCTTCTACCCATTTAGTTACATAATCAGTGCATACCAACATATAAGACTTACCATTTTATGGGGGATCAATTGATCCCATGAAATCCAATCTCCACTTGTCAAAGGGAGTGACTACAACTTGGGGATAGAGTGGCATCTCATCTGATTTGTTTGGTCTACCCATTCTTTGACACCTATCACATTTCATTGTATATCTTCCTAGATCCTTGTGGAGTGTATGCCAATAGTAATTTGTGTTTGAAATCTTCATTGTTGTCCTTTTGGCTGCAAAATTCCCTCCACAAGGTTAATCATGGAATGCATGAAAAATGTCATATGTCTTATCTTCCCTCACACATCTTCTCATAACATGATCTGGTCCAGTATAAAACAAGCATCCAACAATCCATGTAAAAGGGAAAGACTTTTCAATGAGAACTCTTCTCTTTTTTGGAGATAAGTGAGGAGGAAATCTCCTTATCACAAGGTAATTTGCTATGTGAGCATACCATGGTGTGTGTACAGTAATAGAAAATAGATGCTCATCAGGAAATAAGTCATCTATGGCTTGATTGTCTTATGATGTGGTCAGTTTGGAAAGAAAATCTGCAACAATATTGTCTTTCCCTAGTTTGTCGATAATGGTTATGTCAAACTCCTTCATCAGCAATAACCATTTGGCTAACCTTCCTAAGATCAGAAGTTTGTTCATGAGATATTTGATGGTTACATGATCAATGTGCACAAAGATTTGGTAGCCTGTTATGTAGTGCCAAATTTTTTTCAAGGCGTAGATTACTACCAACATTTCTTTTTCTGTGACTATATAATTGAATTCAGCTCCTTGTAATTTTTTGTTGACAAAATAAATGGCATTTTCAATGGCTCCTTTTTGTCCTAAGACTGCTCCTATAGCATAATCTGATGCATGAGTGTAGATGTGAAAAATAATTTCCCAATTAGGTCCCTTAAGTATAGGAGCATGAGTCAAGGCTACCTTCAAGTCAGAAAATGTTGTGGCACAATCTTCTGTCAACTAAAATTCAACATCTTTGGTCAAGAAAGTATACAAGGATGTTGCTATTTTATTGAAGTCTTTGGTGAAACACCTATAATATCTAACACATCCCAAGAAAATCCTAACATCTTTTTGTTTTGCAGGTGTAGGAAGATTAATAATTACCTCAATTTTTGCGGGATTTACCTGAATTCTTTTCTAGGAAATGTGGTGGCCAAGAACTACACCTTCTTACATCATCATGAAGCACTTTTCACTATTCAAAGAGAGATTTTGGTCTTCACATCTCTGTAATACTTTTTTGATATTCTCCAATGCTTCATCAAAATTAGCACCATAGGTGGTAAAGTGATCCATATAGATTTCCATGCAATTAAGAGAGATATATGAAAATATGTTGATGATTGCTCTCTAAAAGGTTATAGGTGTGTTGCATAAACCAAAGGGAAGTACTAAATAGGCATATGTACCCCATGGGCATGTGAAGGTTGTTTTCTCCTGGTCCTCAGGTGCAATTTGAATATGATTGTAGCCACTGAATATGTCAAGGAAAGAGAAGGACTACTTTCCTGCAAGTGAGTCCAGCACTTGATCAACAAAAGGCAAGGGAAAATGGTATTTCTTAGTAGCAACATTGAGTTCTCTGTAATTAATATAGACTCACAATTTTCCTCCCTTCTTGGGCACAATCACTAATGGGGACACCCATTGGTTGTCTGAGATAGGATAGATAAAGCCTACATCTAACAACTTTTGCAGCTCTATTTTGACAATCTCCCTCAATGTAGGGTTGATTCTTCTTTATGGCTACCTGACCGGTTGACACTCATCCTTGATATATCCTATAGGTGCAAAGCTTGGGGTCTAGGCCTTTCATATCATGGTAATCCCATGCAAATGCATTTTGGTGGGCCTTCAACAAATTTATCAATGACTGTTGTTGCTTTTCTCCCAATTTGCTATTAATATTCAAACATTTTGCCTCAGACACCTATACTTGTGTAGTTAACTCTATCATAATTGTTTCATTAATACATGGTACCTTAAGTTCATATGGCAGCATTGCATGGAACATACCTGTTGCTATAGGAAGTTTGTCTGCAAGAAGAGTGGTTGCAGGAAGAGTGGCTACATGAAGATCGGGTAGAGCAAACAAAAGTATCTTCATAGGATTAGCAAAACTAGATGCATGAGAGGGTGGAACCTCCTCTATCTCACAATGGTTATGAATTATATTATATAACACTTCATTTTCATCTTGAAGTTGTAGGAATGGGCTTCTACCTAACATCATAAGCTATGTTGCATAGTTAGCTTCCTTGGCCTCTTCACCTACATGTGGCCATACAGGATTATCCTCAACATGGGATAGCTGAGCAGGAGGATAGAGAACAAGTTTTTTGGTTCTCCTACCATCATAAATGGTCATGTCACATAATTGACATCCAATATAAGCATATGTTGTTGCTAACCATGGCCTTCCAAGGATGATATGATACCTGCCTAGTGTAGCTTTAGGAGAAAGAATCATGAAGTCGGCTAGATACTCCCAAGAATCTAGAATCACAGCAAGGTCCTCTACTATTCCATCAGGCTTAACAATGGAACTATCAACAAGTTACAAGACAGTAGGAGTGGATCTCATACTCACAATGTTTAGTTGTTGCAGGATGTCCTTAGTCATCACATTTATTGTTGCACCCAATTCAATAAAAGAATTATTTATGTGTGTCCCATTGATAATAAATTCAACCACAGGACTACTTGGATCATTGCACTTGGGGATAGTCACATTTCCAAGCATGATGTCAGTGAACTGTCCCACTACATGAACTGTAGTTGGGTCTTTTTTTTTCCTACCTGGCTTCTTGAGGCATGCTTCTTTTATTGCTTTGCCATATAGAGGGACATATTTTATGGCCAGGAATAAGGGTATCTGGACACATATATGCTTTAGCTGGACTAGAATGTCAAAAGTGGTGTCCTCCTTGTCTTCCTTTTGTTTGGCAGCTTCCAGTATCTAGGGAATGGTGGTTCTTCTGTCATTTTTCTGGCTAGAATTGGTTGAAGATTTGTAGGTGCACTAGGCTAAATGGGAACATTCAGAGGTTCTTCTTCTTCCACAAGAAGATCAGTTATGATAGGTGTGAAAGGAGTTGGAAGAGTGTCTCCTAAACTAAATGTATGTTACTTAAACTCACAACATATGTAGGAAATTGATTTGGATCAGCAGAGTATACAGGTTATTGTTGTGCTTTATTATTTGGGTTAGGTGTGGGCTAAGCTAGTAACTAAGTGGGTTTAGGCACATTTGGGTTGGGATTGGTAGGGGGAGGCATGATAGCAATTTGATGGGGTTGAGAAGGTGGCTGCATATAACTGGTTATCTGAATTGGCCACTGTTGTCCACCTCTCCATTAGGATGCTTGTTGCCAGTTTTCTGGAGGTGGCTACCAAGGTCAATGAAACTGCTACCAATTCCCTTAAGGTTGCTGCCACTGAGGTGAAGCATTTTGATAATTGGGACAAGAATTTGGAGAGTTAACCCAAGATTGTGATGGATATCCTCCATAGTTGGATGGACATGGAGGCTACCACTAGCTACCAGATGAATAGGAATTAAAATATGGCCCAGCAGAAGATAGTGGATCTAGTGGCATACCTTATCTTGGAGCCCATGGCATTTTCTATGCAAAAAAGTAGACTTGATTTTCCTCAATCTGGATTGGTTTGAACTCAAGTGGAATCTGCTTGCTGTCAATTTCAGCTACCATCTTGCATCTGCAGTCCTTGTTTTATCTGCAATGAGGGAAATATTTTTTCAGCATTGCCTCTTCCTCCTAATTTTTTTTCTTGGCCTAAAGTGTATCCAGTTGAGTAGCTATATTTTTTATGATATCTTTCTTGAAATCTACCAGAAAATGAGTAATCTCCATGCTTGAAACTCCACTGGTGGATGACTTACCCATAGAGGATTGGTAAGTTCTCCCTCTCTTTGAGGCTACTCTAGAATTATTTTGGTATATCTTCTTAATATCCTCCCAAGGAACTGGAGTTGCATCTCCTCCTGCCATCATGTCCAAGGCATCAGTGCAGCTCTCATTAATTCCTCTCAAGAAAATAATCTTCTATGAGTTTTCATTGAGTGTATGGTGTGGAGATTTTTGCAAACAAAACATAAACCTTGAAATAAAATCCTCTAGGATTTCATCTTCCTTTTGCTACATTCTAAAAATGTCTCCTCCTCTCATATCACTGCCTCTGCAATACTCTTTGTATTTCTCAAGGAACTTAGTCTTCATGTCATCCCAAGTCTCCACAGTATCTCTGCCAAGGCTCATAAACCATCTTAATGTAGCTTCTTTCAAAGTGGTAGGAAATAGCTTAAGCCTATGGGCATCAATGGTATAGTCATAACTTCTACAGAGTATATCAAACTAAAACAAGAATGTATCAGGATCTTCTATGATGAGCCCATAGAATTTAGGAAGTATTGAAGCAGGCATATTTTTGAGTTTGTCTAATTCATTTTGTTGAGCAATGGTAAAAGGAAAAGTTGGTTGGTTCTACCTATTAGGCTTGTTTCCATTTGTATCAACCATGCCTGCTTGATGAAGTTCCAAAGTAAAGGATTCTTCAACTAGATTTTGATCTTCAAGGGAAACTCCAGAATTGGTTAAGTCAGAAAATGTATTAGCAAAGGGATGTGTCTCTTCTCCTTCTTTGTTTCTAGGAAGATTTGGAAGCTCTACTAGCTGAAATGGTTATGGATTATTAGGAAGGAATCTCCCATAAGCATCTCTTCTTCTTCTATGCATACGGTATCACTCAACTTCAGTCAACTCACACAAAGAATTGGTGAAATAATAGTGGATCATAACTTCTAAACACTAAGAGAAAACTCCAGAAAATACTGCAGTAAAAAGAAAACTAGCAATGGCTTCAAAGACCTCCCTAGTTTGACAACATCCCTAACAATGGTGCCAAAAATGTCGGTCTCCTAGAATGATCTTAATAACTAATCCTTTATGGCCGTGATTCAAAGATTGGACATCTAACCTAAATAGCCATTTTAACTATCATGAAGGTTCATTTAAATTGTCAGCCCAACGACATGAACTTGAAATGGGATAGCATAGTATGTGCACTAGGAACTTCAAAGTAGTCATATTAATTCTCCAACTAAGAAAGATTCAATACTAAAAGTAAATTGCATGGAAAGGAACAAAGAAAATGTTGAACATCACTCACAATTAAACTAAGCCGAACATGCATGACAGGAATGAAAATCTGAACAACAAACATGGAACTACTATGTCTTTTTTGGCTGTAGGAACAATCACATAATGGAATTCTAGTGGCTATAGGAACAATCAGTCCTAGATTCTGAACTAAGCACTAAAAAAAAACTAATAACTAATCTAACTAAACTAAGGAATAGATTACTCACCAAGTTGGCCCCCTTGGATGAGTATCCTCTAAAAAAATTGAAACTCAAATGCTCAACTCAGAAATTCATATTGTTCATTTAGAAACACAATTAAAAAAGAGTAGCATGTCTAGAAATGCTTAGTAAACTATTAGATACAACATCAGCAACTTGGTAACCTTCAGACTCTCAAACTCCCAAAGAAGGAGAATCCGAACCTTATTTATCGAACCCACTAAATAGGGCAATCAACTCCCACTAACTGGGAGGATGGAATTTGTAGAAGTTGAGAAAATACAACTTCACAAAACCCCAAAGATCACCTGCATACAAATAACCTGCCACAAAAGAAGAGATGGAGACAAACAAGCAAGGGTTCTCTGAAAACTGAAAATGTATATATCAGAGAGAATGAGAGAATGAATTGATGTGATAATACAATGAGATCAATCCTTATAAAAGGAGATCGAGAAAACCTAAAGTGTAACCCTAAAAGAAACCCTAAAAGGAGAACATTTAATAATTAATATAATTATTAAATGTCACTTTATGCAAACTAAAGTGAAATCTTAAGAAGGGAATAAAGGTAACTTAATCAACATAATTAAGTTAAAACCTTTACTCTAACAACCCCTCTTAAGATGAGAAAAAGTGCAGCTACAAACAACTACAAAAAAGCAAAGGTAACTGCAATGCAAGAAGGCAAACATGGGTCCCAACAACTAGGCTAGATCAAGTACCCAAATACAACCAAATCTCTGTAAATTGGAGAGATAGAGAAAACATCATGGGAAAAAGCTCTACTCCAAAAAGATATGCAGAAAGCCAAGAAGAACATCACTAAAGCAAAAGAAGCTGCAACCAACTATCGAAAGATGACTGTTATGGTGCGGAAGAACCTCCTCTGAAGATAAGATGATCAGGAACAAGAAGACAACAATCTGCATGAGTGCCCCAAATGACACTACTCGAATAAGATGGCAAACAAAGGCAAACAACTAGAATGAAGATACAGATGGCACAAGTACCAATAGTCTGAAACATTGATCAACTGAGAATGGAAGATTCCTTCCAAGGCAGAGACAAGGAAGCATTAGCACAAATAGTACAATACCCCCCCATAATGCTGAACTAGGAGAGCTTGACAGATCCACTGAAATGGTGTGTAACACCTTGTATTGCATGAAGGAGAAGAAACAACATCTGAAAGTGCACAAGAAAGCACCTGCAACTAAAAAAGTGGTGTGCAAGAAAAAGCACACATGCATGAGGCTAGAATCATATGGATCCATTGTCGTCATGGAGGGACACTCACCGGACAAAGGTGTGATGGAAAACAAAGGCAAACTACACAACCCCCCATGGCACTTTATGATACAATGCGAGTACAAAATATGGAAAAACTACATCCGACGAAAATAAATCTAAAAAAAATATTTTTTTTTACCAGGAATTTTCTCCAAACCGCACGCAGATGGATGACCGTATAGTCGTACTTGCAAAACAAATTTGCCCCAAAATTCAACTTTATCCAAAATGGATGAATGAATAGTCGATTTAGAGGTTTTGGACCACTGCGGATGCAATGGAAAGATCCGTTTGAGCTCAAAATGCTTTGAAATTGCAGGTATGCCCTGGATCAAAAAAATAGACCCCAAATCTTTGAAGCTCCAAAAATATTTAAAACAAGAACAGAAAGTAGCAAGTCTGGAGCTCTGATACCATGTAGAAGTTGAGAAAATACAACTTCACAAAACCTCGAAGATCACCTGCATGTAAATAACTTGTCACAAAAGAAGAGATGGAGACAAACAAGCAAGGGTTCTCTGAAAACTGAAAATGTATATATCAGAGAGAATGAGAGAATGAATTGATATGATAATACAATGAGATCAATCCTTATAAAAGGAGATCGAGAAACCCTAATAGGAAAAACCCTAAAAGAAGCCCTAAAAGGAAAACATTTAATAATTAATATAATTATTAAATGTCACTTTATGCAAACTAAAGTGAAATCTTAAGAAGGGAATAAAGGTAACTTAATCAACATAATTAAGTTAAAACCTTTACTCTAATAGAATTTAGGGAAAATAGAGAAAATAATGGAGGATAGTTACACATGTAGGGAATCCGGTCAGACATGCAAGTCTAAATGTAGACTCAATCACTGTGGTAATGCCTGTGGTTGCTCAACATCTTGTGAGATTAGTATAAGGCAATTACATGCAGCTGTCAAGGGGAATCTCCACCATCATTCTCTAGTTGACCTTTAGATGTCTTCTCAGTAATGACCAGCTAGCGGCTGCATTCTTCAAATTAGCATCCTCAAGTGTGTTTGCATGGCAATGTTAGTACGCATAATAATTGCACATGTAAAACCACCTTAAAGAACATTCATCAACCACATACAAAATTAATATAGATAGTCCACATAATAGCTAATGTCATTAAAACTGACATAAATGTAATTAAACCCAATGTAAATGGTTTGAGGGAAACATTATAGAAATACCAACATTAATTATCAAAGTTCATGTCAACTTCAACAAATAAACTATGGATTCTACCCAAATTAAGATAAAAAACTAGGCTCGTCAACTTAACAAACTTTCTCAAGAACTTCTTAAAAATGGAATTCATCAAACTTTGGAATGTGGATAGTGTATTGGTAAGACCGAATGGCATCACAAAAAATTCATAATGACCCTCATGAGTCTAAAATGTTGTCTTACAAATATCTTCCTCCTTAATCCAAATTTGGTGATAACCAGATCTAAGATCTAACTTGGTAAAATACATAGCTCCATTCAATTCATCTAAAAAATCATCAATAACTAGAATAGGGAACTTATCTTTAATGGTGTACATGTTGAGAACTCTATAATCTGGACACATGCACCAAGTTTCATCCTTCTTACATACCATCACCATCGGAGAGGAGTAAGCACTTTAGCTATGCCTAATAATTCTTGCCTCTAGCATCTCCTCAACATTTTTTTCTATCTCACTTTTTTGTATGTGTGGGTACTTATAAGGTCTGATGTTCGGTGGTTGGCTCCCTAGAACTAGTTGTATGGCATGATCATGATCCCTCTCAGGAGGAATTCCTTTAGGCATATCTCCAAGAACAACTAAGTGGCGATCAATTATTGCTTGTAAATCTAGATGATTAGGAGCATTAGATTGAGAGACTTCTAATGAACATAGTTGGGCCGTAGATCCATCCACTCCATTCTCAAGAAAAATTTTCATTTGATGAGAGCTAACCATCTATGGTAACTATTCCTTCAACCCCCTTAGCTCTACTACCTTTCCGTTTGATTGAAATCTCATGAATAGTTCTTGGAAGTTCATCTCAATTGTTCCCAATATAGTAAGCCATTGTACTCCCAAAACAATATTTGTTGCACCCATGGATATCACATACATTGGGGTATCAAGTCGATAATCCCCATGGATAATTTAATGCTATGACACTTCCCTGAACAACTAATTGTACCACCATTTGAGTCAATCAACACTGTTACTTTCTGCTTCTTTAAGAACCCCACTACCTTGAGAGTTTGTGGAGCACTAAAACTTGAGAGTGCATGAAAATAAATTACTGGTTGAGAATCATTTGATTCCTCATTTGACTCATTTTCATCCTCTAATATGGTTTCCTCCTCTTCTTCCTCACTTGGCCCTTCAATATAGAACAATTTCCTTTCACTACATTTATGTCCTCGACTGTATTTGCTATCACAATTGAACCACAACCCTTTTGCTCTTTTCTCCTCAATTTGTTGTGGAGTCAACCTAGTAGGTTGAGGAAGAGAAGGTGTTGAATATCCTTTCTCTCTTGTCACATTATCCCCTTGCTTCTTAGGAATCAAATACTTCTCCTCTACCTTGTGTGCTAGGGTAAATGACTCATTTATTGAGCTAGGACTAAACATGCGTACCTCATGTTGAATTTGATCCTTGAGACCACCCAAGAATAAATCATTCAAGTTCTCCTATGTTATTGTATCCACTCTTAAGGATAGATGGTGGGACCCTTTTTCCTTTGATGAGTACAAAGCCAATGAAACAAAATGAATTGATCTAGTTCTAGATATAGGGAAGCCATTGTGACCTTTTGTCCATTTGGGATTTGATGTACTTCAAAAAAATTCTCCATTTGGTTTATCCATGTTAGAGGATCCTTGCCATGAAACTTGCGCATATCCACCTTTGGAAAAAAATTCCTAGATCCCATAGGAGTATCAAAATTTGTGTCAATATTAGCTAACCTAGAAGTTTCACCTTGGTTGCTTGAGAAATCCTTTCTTGGTTCATTCATATAGGTGCTTAACATGGTTCGTATATCTGATATATCTCCTCTTAGATCACGCACATCCATCTTTATTGAGGAAATTTATTTCCTAACCTTACTTATTTCCTCATTAGGATTAATATCCCCTATTGTTCCCCCATCCCTATCAAGAGTCTTCCCCGGCCTAACAACATTCTTTTTACCCCTTGTTGCAGGCCCCATCATGATGGGAACCAATAATTTTGAAATAAATCACACAAATGAGATTTAAATTCTATGAAATTTTTACTGTAATGTTCTAGGACCAAAATACCTCTCACCTAGAAAAATCTCCAAGAAATGAACAGATTTGCAGCCTTGAGAGTGATATTTGTGGAAACCCTAATTTTTTAATAACTCACTTATTTGTGATAAAATTTCTACAAATTTTTTACTGTAGCCTCTTTTAGTATGCCTCAAAAAACCCACTAACAATCAGGCTCCAATTCAAAAGGATTTGAGAGATATACATATTCCAAATAAATTGTGTAGAAACCATAATTCTACAATAATTCGCTCCATTCTGCTCCAATTCGTCTAAAATCTGTACTATAGCTTCTTTAATATTTTCTTCAAAAACCCTTTAAAAATAAGAAAAAAAATCACTAAAATATGAAAGATATGCTCTTCCCAAAATCACCTTCAATATTGAGAAAAACCTTGCCTCTACGGTGCCAAGATCATGCTTTGATACCACTTGCAATGAAATAACTTGCACAAGAAGAATATAGTATGAAATATACTAAAAATACTTGATAATAATATGCCACTTTGAGGGGGAAACCTCCTAATCCACTTCGAGAAGGATACCTCCAATAGTCTTCACTAAGAACACAATACTCAACATGATGATCAAATAAGACTCACAACCTCCTATATATACTTATTTATGACTACGATATCACCTAGGCCGACTTAGATAACCCTATATAATTCCAAGGCTGACCTAAACAACTAAATAACAATATACTAATGATAATATGACTTAATTAGGAGTTAAGATAGCCATAAGCCGACTATTCATAACTCAATGTACACCAATATTAAGGGTGTAGCAAAGATAGCTAATGTGGTTCATATTGATGCACGGGAAAACTTGAATGATGCTGAAAACAGTAATATTACAGTCATAATTGATGGGCTTGATCACACAGTTGTGGGTGAAAGTGTGCTTGAAGATCAATCTATGAAGCCTCCTAATGAACATCTTGTTGAGAAATTTGTTGTACAGGACAATGCTTCTGCACTTTCATCTTTGATCCCTTGTGAAGAAACGCAACTAGGTGAAATGTTCCATGTTTTTAATTTTAAGTTTGTTTAATCCGAGTTTCACCAGGGACTACTTACTGATGACTCTGACTTTGTTTTTCATGTTTCGAGTGTGAGAGGGATACTGGGTATGTGTAGGATCATGATGGGCCAAAAAGTGACGATATGTAAGTGATATGATGACCCATGTGGCTAACGACTTTTTTTTTACCCAAAACTGATGAAACGAAAAGGGTTTTTAAAGGAGATTCTCAGCTTTCCACCAATATAAATTATGCTTTACTTTGAATTTAATAAATAATTATTAATCATTTTATATTTCAATTATGACTAAAGTCCTGATTGATAGGATGATTGAAAAACATCTATAGCTTTCAAATGGTATCACATTTTTTGAATCCAAAACATGCGTCACATTCTATGCTTCACATACTATAGGATTAAAAAAAAAAAAAAATGAATTTCATAAATTTTTTACCAAGTTAAGGTGGTCAGACATACGAGTTTTTATGTTTTTTAAAAGTTGTAATAAAAAAATCATAATTAATTATTTACTTGGAAAAAAATTACAAAAAAATATGCATCACATCGGGACATGAGTCCTCTACTTATATATAAAATATTATAAGAAAATATTATCATTTTATTGTGGTTAGGGTGGTTAGACAAACATCTACTTCTTATTTTTTCCCTAAAATTTAAGTACTACTGCATTGAAATTTCAAATTTTCACCAAATAGATTTTTTTATTTTTTAAATAAACCTAGTAGTTAAAAAACTACATTCAATTTGCTACAGATTTTATTCTTACATATTTTTGAAATAATATAGAAAAATTATTCAATTTTTTATGTCAAGTTGCCTAACTATGATTTTTCTGAATTTTATTGCCACTTAAGGGCCTGTTTTTTCCATGATGATCCTGCACATACCCTACTGCACCATCAGTGGAGACCACCTGACAACATGGATATCAACTCCTCATGATTGGAAGATGATAAATACAATATTCAGTCTAAACAAGCATCACACCTGATTATTTCTTTCCTTACTATGAATTCTGAAGCTTATCAATTTGATTATGAGATTTTGGAGAAGACAACTTGAATATGGGTTGATCATGGTCTTAATGAGTTACCTCAGTTGTTAGTCATTCTTGATTATAATGTAGATTATGAATGTTGCATTGTTGAGGTTTACTTTGCTAAATATAAAGCCGAATTTACATTCTTGAGGACTGTTACTATCACCCTATTGCTTGTCCATGCATTGATAATCCCAATAGGGGTGGTTCTCAGTTTGCCTTGTTTGATTATAAGTCATTTTGAGTCTCTTTGTACATAATGTTGATTTGAATAAATGCAGTTTACTCTGCTTTATTTTTATTTTAGTTCTCTTTGGTCTATTTTGTTTTCTTTAAGATAGATTGCTCTTGGTTTGCTTCTATTTAGGTTAGTTTAGGTTTGCTTTGGGTTTTAGTTCAGTTGTTGTTTTTCTTCTCCAGCTTGGGTTCCCTTGTTTTTTATTAGGAGTGTCTTATTCACACAACAAGAATTATTTTATCTAGAACTATTTTAGGTTTTTTCTTTTACAAATTCTAATCATTTTTCTAAGAGCAATGGTGGAAGTCTTCTATTCAGTGTCACATGTGCTAAATATTTAAAGTGGAGAAGTCATTGGATTGAGTTAGCTCCTGAATGTGCTCAAATCTTATATTTCTTAGATACATCTTAAGAATATTGAGGTTGTTGTTTGGTTTCTTATGAGGTCTGGTTAAGTGAATTTTTTTATATTTTTCTTTAGTGCCATTGTGATTCTCAGACCTGAGTGTGACTTCATTGCTTACAGGTTGAAATGAAAAAGAAGCAAAAAAAATATCAAAAAGGAAAGAAAGAAAAGAAAAGAAAATATCGGATGTCAAAAGAAAGCGAATTCAACTATTTCGTAGGATCCAAATATCTCTACTGGGGCTATGGACGTCTAGCTGGCAATAGAGCTATGTTTGGGAGAATCACATCGATAACCTCGTCAGGGCTATGGATGCCTAACTGGAAGCGAGGCTCTATCTAGGTTTTTTTTGAAGTTAGAATCTTTATGTAGCTTAACTTGACTGAACTTGGTTCTTGTAGTAGCTTAGGGAGGGAGATTTATACACTTGCACACACTTGGATTTCTAGCATAGGAAGGGCTAGCTTATTCATTGATTTTGAGCCTTTAATTTATTGGTTGACCTGATGTGAGAATCTAAACTAGAGATTCTGGGTTCTTGATTCTAGTTTGTCATCGAAATGCTCTGGAGAATTTTCCTAGCAGGAGTCACCATTTGTTTTGAAATTTGTGCACACATGCCTCGCTAAAGGCAGAGACCCTCCTTTTTCTTTTGCATCTCTATGTCTTGGCTTTGTCAATTATTTAGTTTTTCTCTTCTTGGGAGGTTATTTTGGGATTAAGTCTAGACTTGATTTGATGGAGGCAATATTTTGAGTTATATTGAGGGTCTGGGAGAAATCCACCTGCCTTGGATTTTGGAAATGAGGATTTTGAAGTGAATTTTCAATGTCATATAAAAATATTTTTTGCACCTATGGATAGAGGATGAAAAATTAGGCCAGGTTGCTTTTTGAACTTTTCAAAAAATCTCCTTCTAGAGAAAAAGTTATGGAGTTTGGGGAATTTTGACCTGTCATGGATTTCAGAAAATCTGAGGTAGCTTGGATTTTCCAAGGTTTAATTCTCATGGAAAATTTGAGGTAGCTTGGATTTTCCTAGGTTTAATTCTCATGAAAAATTCGAGGTAGCTTGGATTTTCCCAGGTTTAATTTTCATGGAAAATCCAAGGTAGCTTGGATTTTCCTAGGTTTAATTCTCATGGAAAATCTGAGGTAGCTTGTATTTTCCCAAATCCACGATAGATCAAAAATCCCAAAATTGTCATTTTTAGAAAATCCAAGGTCCATCAAAAATTTTGAAATTTTCCAAAAATGTATTTTTTTTCCAAAATGCATTTTTCCTGAAACGATTTTTTTCCAAAATGGAATTTTTCCTTGAAATTTTAAAATGTTCCCAAAATGAAAAATTCTTGAAATGAATTTTTTTTTGAAAAATAAAAATTCCAAAAATAGAAAATTTCGAAAAATGGAAAATTTTCTTAAAGGGTCAAAATTATATTCAAGTATTAATTTGGATATTTTATGGATGAGATTTTTAACATGTGAGCTACTAATGATGATATTTTTTTTGTCAGGATTAAATAAATCAAAAGGGGACTTGCATATGGATTTGTGCCAAAAAGAAAATCTGGAAGAGTTCAACTCAAATATTAAATGTGGGGTTTGCATAACAATTTGGCCACAACTATGCCAACTAGGCAAGATGTCTACAAGGTTCATGATTACAAGTGAATCTATTTTATTTCCCCAATCAATTTTTTTATCAAGATCGAGGTGGCAAATTTCATTTTTCTCATTACTCCATAATGTAACTGCTTGAATGTAATTGGATGATGATGTACCACATTTGTAAAACCCTAATGTTACTTCTTGATACTTCTGGAGGATTGATCTCAGCCCTTGGATTGACTTAATCCTAGCCTTTGATTCAAAAATGAAAAATCTATAAAAGGCCTTTGCCTTCTCATTTGTAAGAGGTTAAAATTAGGTTAGAAGCTAAGGTTAGAAAAATCAGAATTGGCTAAGTTAGGAGAAGTCAGTAGCTATAGGAGAGGAGAGAGAAGGAAGACTTTTATGTAAATGTTGGAGAAGATAACGCAAATGGGTTGTTGATTTGGCAAACATTGTGTTATGTTTCAATTTTTTTTATGGTTTCTTGTTCTTGATTTTCAGTGTTAGATGTTAGATTTTAGGTCTTTTGTAATGATGGTGAGATGTGAATGATGTTTGATCGATCTCTAGTCCATACTTTTAGCAATTTGATGATTGTAAGTTGATGTGTAAAGTTAGTTTGGGCCCTATTTTGTGCTAAATTCAACTATGAATGCTTGTTTACATTGTGCTAGTTATTGGGTATGTGGATGCATGTTCATAGTCTAAAAATATTCTGATCTCCTTAGAAGATTGCACTGTTTCCGTGTAGTTGTAGGCTTGTCCTTGATCAATCAAAGATTAGTTTTATTGGGGATCTATCCATTTTCATCTTTCATCATTGTTGTGATTGATCTTAGGAGTTAGTTTTAGGATATCTTTCTCTAAATATTTATCTCTTTTGATCTTTCTTTGAATCTAGGTTAGTTTAGGATTGAAAGAATCACCATATTGTTACATTTGATGAAAGTATACTTCCAAAATTGTTCATTTGTAAGGCCCCTTGTGATTACCAGCGTTTTCACATTATCTCTAAGCTGTTTTATTGCATTTGTCAAGACTTGACATTAGAAACCTTGGGGTTATCTCTTGAGGCTTGCTGATAGATATTTACCTTTCAAGAGAGATAGGATCTTATATTCTATTTGAGTTGCTGTTGTGTAGAAAACACCATCAACAGGATCGTAAGAGTAAATTTGTTAAGAAGAGTTATTATGTTTTAAAGGATATTGGTGTTTCTAATGATGAAGAATCAGATTATCTTGATGAAGGAAGTGATGAATGCTTGTTCATGGCTTTAAATGTTAGAACTAATTTTATTAATCCTGAAAGATGTGTGAAGGAAAGTGATCCAAAAATAGGTCATAACATTGAAGGAACTATGTTGATTGCTTTTCATGCTAGATAGGAGAAGATTTACTTGATCATTGATAGTGGATAATCAAATCATATAATAGGTGATAAGAGTATGTTTGTTAAGCTTGAAAATTATGATGGTGGTCTTTTTAATTTTGGTGATGATACATCTTCTAAGATCTATGGAAAAGGTTCAACTAGTTTTGATGGAAAGAATAATACAAATGATGTTCTTTATGGAAAGGGTCTCTGACATAATCTTTGAAGTGTAGTAAAAATGTGTAGCAAAGTATATAATCTTGTATTTAAGAATAGTGGTTGTGAAATAAAAAAAAGAAGCTCTTGTATTCTGGTGCAACTAGAACAAGGACAAAAGGTTATGTCTATCAACTCAAAGATAATGGTGCAAAGTGCTTTTTGCCTCAAACTAATAAAATTTGGCTATGATAAAGAAGAATAGGTCACATCAATTTTGATAGCCTAGCAAGTATAAGTTCTACTAATGTTGTGAGATATTTACCAAATATCATAAAGCCTATCAATGCAATCTACAAAGAATTTCAAATTGGAAAGAAAACAAAGGCAAGATTTAACACAAAGGAATATTCTACCTTAGGTCCATTGGAGTTAGTGCATACAGATCTATGTGAACCTACCAGAATTAGAAGCTCATTTGGTGACATGTATTTCATGTTAGTAATTGATGATTATTCTAGAATAGCTTTAGTTACATTTCTCAAAGAAAAATCAAAAGCTCTAGATAATTTTAAAGCATTCAAGGCTATGGTTGAGAATAAAATGAATCTAAAAATCAAATTTTTGAGGTTTAATAGAGGTGGTGAGTTTAATTCAAATGAGTTTAACAATTTTTGTGAAAATCATGGAATAAAGAGGCATTTGTCAATCCCTAGAACTCCTCAACAAAATAGAGTTGTGGAAAGGAAAAAAGAACAATTCAAGAAGCATCTAGGACAACGATGAAGGAATCTAATGTTCTATATGTCTATTAGATAGAAACAATTCATATTGCAGTCTACATTCTTAATAGAGGTCAAGCAAGAGAAAATATTTCAAAGACTCCCTATGAGTTATAGTATGGTAAATCCCCTTCATTGAATTATTTTAGAGTTTTTGGAAGAAATCTTTATATTAGAAGAGATGAGGAAAACTTGGGAATCTTCCTTGGATACTCTACAAGAAGCAAGGCCACCTATGTTACAAAAAAATGTTGAAGAAGATTGTTGAGAGTGCAAGTGTCAAATAGGATGAGGAACCACATCAAAGTTCAGTATTGATATAAGGATATGAATTTGATGAATCTCCTTGCAGTGAAGAAGAAAAGGTTAAAGACAAAGGAAAGGAGATACAGTTGAAGAGAAAGAAGCTTCGAAAATGAATCCTAAGACTCCTATGTATGTGTAGAAGAATCATTCTGAAGATTAGATCATTGGAGATAAGAGACAAGATGTGCTAAAAAGAAGACAAGCTACTATGACAGAGGAATAAGTGAATTTTTGTTCTTTCTGATGTGGAACCAAAACAAATGATTGAGGCATGGAAAGATGAAAATTGGGTCAACGCAATGAAGGAAAAGTTAGAACAGATAGAGAAGAGTCTGACTTGGGAATTTCTTCCAAGACTGACAAATAATAATGTGAATGTTACTAAGTGGGTATTCCAAAACAAGATGAATGAATATAGAAAAGTTGTCATAAATAATGCTAGACTTGTGTGTAAGGGTCACCCATAGGTTGAAGGTATAGAGTTTGAAGAAAAAATTTCAACAGTTGCAAGAATTGAAGCTATCAAGATGTTTTTAGCTTTTGTAAGACATACAAATTTCAAAGTATATCAGATGGATGTGAAGCCTGCATTCTTGAATGGTGAGTTGGAAGAAGAGATATACATTAAACAACCATAAGGTTTTCAATTGTCAGAAGATGCAATAATGATATAGAAGTTGAAGAAAGTATTGTATAGGTTGAAGCAAGCTCCTGGAGCTTGGTATGCAAGGTTAGATAAGTACCTATTGCAGAAAGGATTCACAAAAGGTACTACATAATATTTGAAGAAAATGATGATTTGTGCAAGAGGTTTTTAGTGGAAATGTAAAAATAATTTGAAATGTCAATGTGTGGGGAGATGAATTTTTTCCTTGGTTTGTAGATCAATCAATAAAAGAAAGGCATATTCATATCACAATCTAAGTATGTTAAGAAATTGTTGAAGAAGTTTGGAATTGATGACTCTAAACCGGTATGTACTCCTATGGTTATCAGTTGTAAGTTGAGTAAGAATGATGATTCTTCTAAGACAAATCAGAGCAAGTATAGATCAATGATTGGTAGACTTATTATCATGAAATATGCACCCCTAATAATTTGTTGAACTTAGCTTACTCATGAATCATGGGATCCTTTCCAGGTTTGTGGGTCACCTATGATGGAAAGGAACCTCCAGAGTGAACTAGTTCTCCTGGTTCTTCACCTAACTAGACCTATGCTACTTCTTTGCTAAGGAAAAGAGTAAGGATTAACTTGAAAATGAACCTATATTCTAAAAGATGATAAACCAAAAGGTTTTCAAATCTATTCTACTGCTTTAACACACAATTTTCCCAAAGACCCAACTAAAATTCACACAAATTTTTTTTTTAACATGCTTCTACATCATTATTTCATGAGAAATTTAATATGTTTACAACATTAGAAGGAATAATAAATATATCTTTCACAAATAAAGAGTGTAAACATCAATGACATAACTCATGAACTATATAAGATATGCTTTCTACTTAAAGGTGTTGAAATGAGACAAAAAACTTGAGGATTTAAACATAAATAAGTATCAATCATTCATACACACACAATGAAACAACCATTAAGAAAGGAAAGCCAATAAATTTTATTGATAAAAGAGGTGCTTACATAGTTGTCCATAAGTCTGCAAATGAGCTATAGTTGTTGCTCCAACAATGAAAGAACTCTAGAAAGATACAATAAATTTATTAGAGAGAAAAGAACTAGTGAAAAATATTCCTAAGGATTTCCTTTATGCTATTCAATAGCTTACAAAAGAATAGGAACATGTGTTGAGAAGGAAAAGTTAGGTTTCCACTTCATCTTGTTGAGTCAAACCTCCCTTGGTCGTCCAAAAAAAAACCCCTACTTTGTAGCCCCTTAACAAGCTCCAAAAAAATTGTTTGAGTGCTGAAGAAGTCATCCCTTGATATTATATACCATTAAGGCTTCACAAACATCTCTTAAATACCTTCAAAAGGCTTCAAAATTGAATCAAAATGCCTCCTACATTCTTGTCAACAACAGCACAACCCAACAAATTGCCCTAGATGCTTAAATTGCCCACTAATGCATGGGAAGGAGTTGTAACTATTAGAGTAGATGTATGTACTCCCACAACTCCAAGAATCACCTGCAACAATAAACCTATCACACTGTGAAGAAATAAGCAAGATATTATTGCTCAACAACTCAAATATATTAAAACATCAAAAATGCATTATGTGAACAACTATTGCATTGAATATGTTGTCATAGAGAAATGAAATACAATTACAATGAATCAATCCTTATGAAAAGGATGAAATCTAACCCTAGATTAGGGTTAGATTAGAACATGAAAAATGTCCTCATAGGAATGAATGAGACAACATGTTCTAATATTAGAGGCTTTAATCATGCAAAAATCAACTAATTAATTAAATCTAATATTGAAATAAAAGCACTCCTAAGTTTAGCTTAAGTGTAATAAAGCATAAAGTGACCCAATTAATTAGTGATTAATTAATTAGGTGATGAATTTATTACTCTAAAAGTAACTACTCATTCAACTCACCAAATCGTCCTTTTGATTGTACTTTATTGCTGCTCACTTCCCACTTGATGTCATGAAAACCATAACTATCACTACTTTAAAACTCATAGTCCTTACCACAAGGTATTTCAATAAGGTCTCCATTGAAAGTAAATCACACTCATTGACTCGCATATCACAAGGTAAAATTCATAAACTACCATCATTCAGATATTATTGTCCATACATTCCATAATCCATTCTTAAAAGTAACAATCCTTGATTTTCAAGCACAGTCTCTATTTCCATTATCATGCATCATGCCTTATTGACTAGGACATTTCATTTTCCATAAAGTATCATACCTTTGAGCTAGAATTTATGACTTGATGATTATTTCATGATTTTCTTCAATCCTTCTATTAATGCTTTGTCATAGTAGTTTTCATAATGCACTATTATTATGCTTTATTTGCATCATATACTGCTCCAATGCATTTTCCTTTGTCACCTAGGACTGCAATTCCTTGTAGATGATCACGGTTGTTATCTTCGATGTTTTTTTTCAAATGGCTTCTCCTTTGGTCATGAGAATAATAATTTGCCTTGTATTTTTCCCTCAAGATTGTCACTATTCTTGTGAAAGAAATGCAAGTTCTTAGTGCCTCATACCCATATATCTTGGTGTCTGAGGTATTCCACCATTGCTCACTATAAACTTGACAAGGTTATCAAAGTTTACAACATCTTAAGAGTTTCCAATAATGCATAGTCCAAATTACTACATTTATAGCACCATCATAAACTTTATTCATTGTTGGTCTAGTCATGATGGGCAGACTAGTAGACATAAGGACCCTTTCTCTACAACAAGACCCTGTTGATAGGAAGTAAGATACAATGTGGGGTATACGTATCACAAATTACTAGAATGTGCTCCCATCTAATTTTCAATAGTGATTGCATAGGCCGACCTCAATACCCACTTATTTTTTTCACTTATCCCTCTCTTCTTTTAGTATTTTGGACTTCAACCATGAAACAAAAGACACTATCATATTTTCCTAGAACAAATATTGTCCTTTGTTACATTATGACTATAATATTGTTAGTGATACTAACTCTATCTTTTGTCTGCTCTCTTATAATAGTCCCTTTGCATACTATAGTTGTCTTTACCTCTACAAATTAAAGATGAAGATCAATAAATAGAGGGTAAAAAATGAAAATCATAATTTGAAGGTAAATGGATCTTGAAGAATGAAAAATATAACCTATTGTGACCCAAACCCATGTAAGACTAACTAAATCCCCTGTTGAATTCCTTTTTCACTTCCATGCAAGAAACTACTCGACGAGTTACTAATCGAGCTCTGAAGATATTTGGTCCACCTTTTTATATATCATCATGTGTCATTGTACTTCATGCTAAGAATGTATTCCTCCTCTATGAAGCACTATCCTACTAACATCCAACTTTATAGACTTCCCCTTGAGAATTTTGTCAAATATCCCACATATACCATTGTATCAGGACTTTGTCCATCATCTTATCACCTTTCTTGGTGCCACTCATGCAATTTCCTATCTCTTACTATCATCTTGACTGGTTCTAAGCTTTAAACTGATTGTCCTTTGGGAACTAATTCTTCTTTCCTTCAAGTATCTGAGTTATTCAAAAAAACCCATGATTATCTTGTAAGGTATAAATATTATTCATTTCTCCATAGCCATATTATTTATGTTGCATTCATATTGTTGTTCACTTGTAACTGAGTTTGAAAATGATCTTGCATTTCCTTTTCTATCATTATAGTCTACCTCTTGATGGATTGTTGACTGTCCATTGTACATTGTCCATTCATCTCAAGTTTGTTTTCTTGGAGCTTTATCTTGCCTCATGACCATCTTAGGCTAGTTTAACACTATCTTACAACCTGCAATGCAATATGAAAAAAGCATGATATTTCCATTTCCCAAATGAGGCAGTAATTCTACTTTTATAGATCTGAATGTAAAGGTATAAATGCTTGATAAAGGTGCAAATGATACAGGGCTACTATACCCTTGTACCCTTTTACTATCACATAGTGTAAGAAATTTGTCTCTCAAAAAACCTTATACATGAATTCTCTCATCACTTCTCTTCCTTTGACTATACATCTTACTATTTTTTTGTTATGTGTCAGTCTTGTATTTCCATGAACACCTCTTCATTTTGTTCGTGCTTGTCATTTGTGATCTCCTCTTGGTTGCCAATATTTTTTATAGTCATTTTTATGAGAATATTTCCATATTTGCTTGACACTATTGGCCCTTCATTTACTCTTTGACAATAGGTTGGAAATCAACTCATTGTCCCTCATAACAACCCATTGTCTTCTAATACTTGATAGTGAATAAAGAATCCACTATGCATTTATCAAGACAAGACTAATATGAATTGAACATGTGAAACAAAAATTTAAGGTTCACTTTGTGTGCCTTTGCTCAAAAGTTTTTATACCCTTCCTATCCTCTCATCATGATAAGAAACCCTTAAGATAGTTTATGGCCCTTTTGAAGAAATCTCATCCAACTGCACAAATATAGACATTACCCTAATTGAACAAAGACAAAGCTGCTATCATATGAACTACCATCATATGAACTAAACTGACCCTTTTGCTATTTATGTTACCATTGGACATTCTAGATATGATGTCTTATTATCATATAATTCATAGTCTTTAAGTCTTGCATACCATTGTCTACACACATTTATAATAACTACCCTTATAGGGTACAAATATCTCGCATCCATAAATGATCCCTATTACTTAGATGATAACATAGGATGTGATAAGAATAATTGTTGCTCAACAAAAGCAATAATCCATAACATAATGAATCCTTAGGTTTTGAAGCAAAAAAATGAACAACTTTCAGTTTTCTTTGGCATTTTCTAGATACAAATGATAATCATCTTATCTTCACAAGTAAGCATGAATACACTATAAAATGTCTAACTCTCTTATTGTAGGCAACAACAACGATGCCACTAAGATCAAGGTTGTGTAAACCCCAAATAATTTCTTGATTACGAGATTTGAATTGACCTCGACCTTAACTATTTTTAATTGTTCAGTAATACTTTCTCTTTAAAAAAAGGAGACACACCTGGCAGAAAGTGTGGAGAACATGCACAGATCCAGCAACATGGGTATCTTTAATGATTTCTCAAAAAATCTCCAAGGATTATCTTTTACTTTATCCAACACATGCATGCTTCTATATTGGGGGAAAGTGAGGTTTTTCAAGGCCACTCAATCATTTACGTATAAATTGTTTATCCTTATGCACGTTTCCATGCACGAAACTTCCCAACTCTTAGATGTTCAAGATGCAAAAAGCGTCAAAATGTGTGAAGTTAAGTTGTAACTGCACCTTGAAAGCCCCTTAAACACATGGTTGTGACCTAGTATGACCCTTGGACACTATTTGTCTGCTTGAAACTACCATGCATGTTTTATGCACTATTCCCTATTCCTTCTCCTATGAACCAACAACGTTCCCTTTACTCATGCCATAAACAAAGAAGTTAAATGTATTATTCATTTTCTAAATGGTGAGAGACTCTTTCAATGCCATTATTGGAATTCCTAAAACTTGTTGCAACATGCCCCCTTTGCTGGCTCAACCATCTCCATGTTTCCCTCCTTTCTCATAGAGATAAAAAAAAAAAAACTCTCCTTGCTACATGGGTAAAAGGAAAACAACCTGAAAACCCTTTTCCTTTCTTTCTTTTGATTTTCTATTACAAACTTTTACATTTTCTAATACACTTTTGAATTTTTTACAATAACCTCAATAAAAGAGCCTCTAAAACAAAAGTGTCAAGAGGACTATTGTACCTTACTGCTACTAGACTAGATATCATGCATTCAGTATGTCTTGTGGCTAGATTTCAAGAAGATCCCAAAGAATCTCCTGTTATAGTAGTAAAGAGGATATTTAGATACTTGAAGGGCACTCCAGATTATGGTTTGTGGTATCTTAAGGATACTGAGTTCTCTTCGAGTGCATATATATATGTAAATTGGGCTGGATGTACAAATAAGAAGAAAAGTAAAAGTGGTGGTGCTTTCTTTCTTGGAAATAGGTTGGTTTCATGATTAAGTAAGAAGCACAATTTAGTGTCATTATCTACTATAGAAGAAAAATATATTGTATTAGAATCATGCTATACACAAGTTTTGTGAATGAAGAAAACTTTGAATGATATCAATGTTTCATATGATGCACCTATTCCTATCCTATATGACAATACAAGTGAAATCAATATTTTAAAGAATCCGATAATGCATTCAATAACAAAGCATAAATGTAGTGTAGGAAAATGCATCCCTTTACATTTTTACACTTGTTTGGGACCTCCCTACTAAAAATGGGCTTCTTTATTCCTTATTTGGTCCTATTTTACATCCAAAAGCCTTATTTAATGCATTTTTCTAAGGACAATCTCAAAATTTAACAAATTGTAAATAATTATTCAATGTTTGAGGTTATGTGGTCCAGATCTAGTGATCTAGGACTCATACACCACCTTGGGTGTATGGGTCCCATCTAGGTCTTAGGGTGTGATTTCAAAATATTGCCTTGAACTTAACACTTCTTGGAGCTTGTGTCCCATGTTTAAGACACTGGGACTCATACGCCCAAGACGATGTATGAGTCTCTCTTTAACCAAGACCTATTTCAAATAAAATTCTTTGTGATATTTTATTACCCTAGATCTAATATCATCTTGTAGTTTTGTAATTTCAAAAAAATTGGCATAAACAAGTACAAATACAAGGATATTTCACTTAGTTTCACCTAATAGTTTACAAGTCATTTAGCAATATTCAAGAACAAGTGTGATCTATTAATTCAAGTATTTAAGAGCATAAAAGAGTTGATTATCAAGCATTTGGAGTAGCATTCAAAATTCAAGCCTCATGAAAAAGTCTCCATACATCATGTGTGTTTGTGAGCTAATATTTGTGATGTAGGTTTTCATGATTCAAGGAAAGCATTCAAAGAAATTATCTCATATCAATATCAAGATTCAAGATCCACATCCATTGGAGCCATTTCACACAAGTTCACAATCTTTATTTCAAGGGTTTGGTGAGTTGCAACATTGCATAATTTTCATTTATCATTCCTTCATTCTTTTTCATATCATTTCAAGGTTTGATTACAAAAATGGGGTTTGAACAAGGAAAACCCCTATTCTCTAACACAAAAACATTTTCCCTCTTTATGTTTGATTGCAGATCTAGGTGATTTGGAGCTTGAAGATCATTTGAAGAAAAAGTTGTTAGATTGAAGAAAAAATTCAAAGTTGTCAAGAAGTTTTCATCATGGAAACTCATACATATCATAATTTAAACTTTTTGAACTTGAAGATCGGACAAGATGAAATCTATAGAAGATCACTCAAGGCTACAAAAGTTTCAATCAAACCCTAATATTGGGACTAAATCACCCCTCTAGGCATATAAGTCCTAGCATACCTCTTTTCATCAGATTTCTATAGATCTCAATTTTTTATCTGAAGATTCTAGATCCTGCCCAGATTTCAATAGTAGGACTAAATCACCCAACCTAGCATATGAGTCCCAGTGCTCTTCAAAAAGAATAATTTTAGGGTTTTTCATATTTTTTTTAGACATCTCTTATCCTCTAGGTACTTTTTTGTTGCTCTCTATTTAGTAATCCGATTTCATGTTTTAAGTTTCTAGGGCTTAGTACATTAGAGTTTGCATTTCTCCTCTAAAGCTTCTTTTTAATGGTGAACCCCCTTTTTAATCACACCTAAGGAAAACAACCTCATTATTCCCCTTCCCTCAATGGAGTCACTTGGTTGAGGGATCTTGGTTTCCTAATGAATTGAGAGTGAAATAGGTACCTAATTCTAAGTTCCATCTCCTAAAAGGTGGAACCCTATTTCCCTTGGTTCATTTTGGTGAACCTAACCTTTGGATCCTTTATTTATGATTTGGAGAACATTATAGTTCCTAGATATAGGTTAAATTTTCATTAGTTGAATTGCATTTAGGACTCCTAAATCTTGCATTGGTGGAAAAGTGCATATAGGTTGCATTTTTGCATCTTGCATCATTGAATTTCATTAGAAAACTATAATTTCAAAATAGTCATTTGGGCATACAAACTAGAAACCTTAACATCAACTTAGAATATGTGGAATTTGGTTAAAAAACCCTTATCTTGGACTCATTCATCCACTTGGCTGATTTAGTCCCTATACAGGCAGTTTTTTCTAGATTTCTGGGGGTTCTGTGTTGTCTGTTTTTGTATAATTGAACCTTCCAAAAACCCTAACTGGACTCATTCACCCATCTAGGTGATTTAGTCCCATATTAGACCTAAATCTACATTTTACATCATTAAAATTTTTATTTATGTGCTTCTATTTTTTGTTATCACATCTCTATTTTAGTTTGTTGATATTTTGTTTCATTCATTTCATTAGAGCTAGCTTAATTTGGTTCATTTATTGCATTTTATTTCATCATGGATGTATGCTTTGGTAAGTTTTGGATTTCTATGAATTCATTAGTGGATGTGTTAAGCTATGTTTTTGGAAATGATACTAATGAAATTGAACTCACTCATGCTCAATCAACTCCTAATGCATGTCATCCTCATGAATTTGAAATCACTGGAGAAGATGATGAAAAAATGAAAAAAATCATAAATGATTGCCTTAACAACCTTGAGACTAATGCATCATTTTAACCTCCCATGAAACAACCAATGAAAATTGAGATGTTTGGTCTTTTACATCCTAAAATTGAGACAAAATTGAACCTAAGCTCCCTACAATGGATGAACCTAGCTCCTCTAATCAAACAAACATTCAACCATCCAATGTTAACAAAGTAACCAACACTCCCATAAACCTAGAAGAGACATATGGAAAAGGCTTCACAATATTAAGAAAAAATGTATGTGACATAAAAAGTGAATATTGAATTCATCAACTCTTAGAACAAATACCAACTAAAGATACCAAAGGAGTAGGATACCAAGATCCTCCTCTCAACATAAGTGTCCTCCTTCCTAAAGAACAAAACATTCCTCGTAAAAATGATCAGGGTGATAGGATCATCTTAGGTCCTCCTCATAAACATATAACTCAACAAATTGGTGAATCTATCAAGAAACAAAAGCCTTACAAACTTAAGACACTCAAATTTCCATGTGTCATGTCTGCAATTGAAAGAACCTTACACATACTTCTAAGTCAAGGACATATAACATTACCACCCATGAAATAAAATTTAAAACCATATCCTAAGAACACAAACATGTCACATTTTTGATATCATAGAGTTCATGGACATAGTACTAATGAGTGTCATGATTTAAAACAAATATTTGAAATTTTTGATATCATAGAAATAATCCCTTAAGGAATTCCTTCTTCTCCTTGCCATGTAATAATTGTAGGATCATAATATTCTCACTATTACTTGCCTTACATTCATTGCATATCATTTCAAAATTCAAGGAGCTCTTTCTCACCACCCACCTCAGCTCATTCTTGTCTTGCACATAGTGGGGACAAGAATTAGATAGCCTTGTCCTAATTTTGGCATGTGATCTTGTCCCTTTGGCTAGTTTTCCACCTTCTGTATATGATGAACAAGATTGGGATGCAAATGAGCTGCGATAGGTTGACTCACATATTCCTTACTTTGCTAGTCTTGTCTATGTTTTTTTCATGTTCTTTGTATAATTGCATGTGTGTAATATGATCTCCCTATACTGTTCTTTTTTGTGTATCTCTCTCTCTCTCTCTTTGTGAAATTCCTCTATTTGTACCTAAATTATTGATGAAAAGAGGGATGGAGGCCTACTCCAAATGAAAAATGAATTATCTCATATCAACCTCCAAAATAGATTCTAAAGATCTCACCAAAATTCACCCTTTGAGCATGCTTCCCCTAGCAGTATTCCAAACCCGGTTCTAGACACTTTTCTTAAGAACTTCCCAAAAAAATTGGAAAATAAATTATGGATTAAGATACCCTTTTGAAGGCTACACAACATACACTAGAACTAGGGGCAACTTCTTTGGACTATGTTTGACTTCCAATAAGCTTACCTAGCAAAAGGTTCCCTAATTAGCCCAAATTTGCAAAGGAAGTACCCTTTAAAGGTGATTTTTCCACTCAAACACCAAGAATAGTCAATGTTAATATTACCAAACCACCAATTTCATGATTACCTTGCCCACATAAGGCCATTACCCTACTACTCTAGGAAACCCTCCTAAACACAAGCAAAATAAGGGTTTTCAAGGATTTCATGACTCCAAGGCTTAACCAGTTCAATTAACTCTTCAAACACCCTAAAAAGAACCTAAAAAAACTTAAAAAATCCTCACTTGGCCATTACATTCATTAGTTTTCAAATTCACCATCATGGTTATTCATTTTCACATAGAAATGTGCTCTGCCCAGCCTAGTGCTTCACTTCATCGACCAAACTCATGCTCTTACAGACTCCCAAACACATTTTCTACCTATCATAAAATTGTACACACCAATCCACCAAGTTATAGATCTGTTACAGTGGGTGGATTGGCAAAAAACAATACATTATAGCCTCAAACCCTTACACTGTCAAAATAGGGCAGACTTAAAGAAATCGATGAAACTCTCTTCTACTATGAAGTTAAGACACAAAACTAGTCTCAAATGAAGATAGAAATTTTTTTCAATGATCTCCCAAACCTTCAGAGCATCACACACCTGTACGGGACCGTACAAAGGAAATGAACACAAGAAAACATGGTAAAAGCACATAAATCAAGCAGTTCCTTTATTTTATTTGATTCCGATCTTGAAGGGAAACCTCCATTCAAGAATTTACATCATATTTATAATTATTCAAACTCCAAAATACCTCTAAAACCAACCGAATTCCCTTAACTGACTTACAAACTCTAATAACTCATTATGTTGCAAAATTGCAAGTTGATAACCTTTACAATGTTAAGCAACATTTTGCATTTTCTCCCTAAATGACTTCCCAAGCATAAAAGTGCACTACAAATGGTCTTGTTAGAAATTATTAAACCTTTCCTAAGACCTTAGACACAAAAGCAACAAAAACCTTGCCTTTACCCCTCTAGACATGGATTGACAATTTTGCATATTTTCATAATTTGGCATATTTTGCAACTTCCTCATTGCATATGGATTAAAAGACTTCTAATTAGCCTATTGAACCTTAAACAATACATTTTATTTCATTTCAAGGTGGAGGTTCCCCTATACCATACACCCCCCATAGGAAAAATCTTGTCCCAATAGTAAAATCTTGCTTCTCATCTCCACATTGCTGCTCCATGCCTCTTCAAACTTGTTGTCAGGTTCCTCCTGATCCCTGGATCAAAATTTGATATCCTCCTAGCCCTTATACCTGAAAAAACACGAGGGTTAGCAACACATTTTTCTATCTTGTTCATTTCTTTATCTCCACACTCATATCCATCCATCTTGGCTTGTATACTCTACCCTCTCTTCATTGTCATCAAACCTTTGCACCTTTGTTCACACTATCCTTTCCTCATTGTGATCAGACCTTCACTCTTTTTGTCATTTGTCCTTCCAATATTATGACTCACTATCCTCTAGCTTTCCACCTCACAAAACTCTATCCTAACACCTTTTGACCATCCTTTGTCATGATGCAACATCATAGGGCACCTAATTGTCCCTACCAACACATTATCATTCTCTTCTTGTCTTTCCAAAGGATCTTCCCTCTCACTCTGCCCTTTACCAATCCAAGTCACCCTGCCACTCCATTCCTTATGCCATACAAAGGTATGCTTCACTCCATCGTCTTGCAAACCACACCTATCCTTCTTACCCACTATCTAAGCATTATTCATTTTCTCTTCATCTGTTGTTCGATCATCATTAACATGCTCCATAACTACAAACAAATTGTTCTTACTATCCTCAAGCCTTAGAGGCTCTCTCTTACCAAAAATTACTACCTTGGACTTACCCTTATCTCTTTCTTTTCCCTACAAAGGAGCTAGTTTGAAACTTTGATTATCCTTTCAAATGGTGTAGGCGTTTTCCCAACCATCATACATGGACCTCCTACAAAATTACCATGGCCTCTCCAAGAGCACATGACAAAAATCCATTGTCAATATGTCAAATAAGACTCTATCCTTATACCCCCCAATCTAGAAATCAACATATGCTTGCTCATTCACCACTAAGGTTTGACTATCATTCACCCAAGAAACTCTATAAGGTGCTACATGAGGTATCTTTTGCAAGCTCAACTTATCTACCATCTCCCTATACACCGTATTATCTTGAGAACCAGAATCAATGACAACTTGGCACACTTTACCTTTGAATTTGCATGAAGTTATAAAGAGACTGCTTCTTTGAATCAAGTCTTCCTCCTTAGATGCCTGCAACATAGTTCTTCTTACCATAAGTGCTTCTCCCTCTTCTGGATCAATAGGTTTTCTTACACTTTCACATTCTTCTTCTTGGACCAATTGTATTCTTCTCTCACTCCTTCTATCACCACTTGAAGAGTAACCTTGGCCTTGAGGACACTTGAAAAATGGGTGCCCAAACTCTTGACAATTGTAGCATCTCCCTGAAAAGGTGTTTACATTTCTTCCTCCACCAAATATGCCTCTTGAACCTCTCCATCCACCTTTGAAACCAGATTTCTCTTGCTCCTTCTTGACATCTCCCTGACTTTCATTGTTTGTTTTTGAATTAGGATTAAATCCTCTACCTCTAGAAGTACTGCCTCTTCCTCTTGTTGCCTTCTCTTTTCTCCTCTTTAGTTTTTCTTCTGCCCTCATCGCCATTTGAAAGCATTGTTCAACTAATTTTAGTGCTATCAAGCTAATTTCATCTTGAATGTTGTATCTCAAACCATTCAAGTACCTAGCACCAATTTCTTCCTCATCTTCTTCATGTTGAGTCCTTATACTTAGCCTATAAAAATCGTTAGTGTATTATTGCACATCTATTTCCTTTTGTCTAAGATTTTGCAACTTCTTAAGCAATTGAACATTATAATCAAAAGGAAGAAATTTACCTTTGATTTTTGTTTTCATCTTCTGCCAATAAGTGATCTTTCTTTTTCCTTTCTTCTCCCTATCCTCTTGCACACAATTCCACCATACCAAAGCATGCCCCTTCAGTCTTCTTTTAGCCTTCTTCACCTTGTGTGCTTCATCAACATATTCACTAACAAAGTAGTTTTCCAAAGCCCCTATCCAGTCCAAGAGCTCTTCACTATCAAGTTTTCCTCCATACATAGGCACATCCATTTTTCCATGTCCATACTTCTTCACAACCTTCAAAAGCTTCAACATTCTCACATCAGCTGGATCAATCTCCTCTTCTTCACTAGAGATCTCTTCCTCTTCAGAATCACTTTCCTCCAAAAGGGTCCTACCTTTAGATTTTATTTCAACCATCTTTTGCTTTGGGGCTTCTATATCCTTATCATGATTTTCAATCTTCCTTGCAACAACATTCCCCTTAGGAGGCATTTTGATTCCTCCAATTACCTTCTTCCTACACACAAACTTCAAACTTCTTTTCACAAAAGACCTACTCCCTTGCTCTGATACCACTTTCATGTAGGGAGGGATGGAGGCCTACTCCAAATGAAAAATGAATGATCTTGAAGATCAACCTCCAAAATAGATTCTAAAGATCTCACCAAAATTCACCCTTTGAGCATGCTTCCCCTAACAGTATTCCAAACCTGGTTCCAAGCACTTTTCTCAAGACCTTCCCAAAAAAATTGAAAAAAATTTGTGGATTAAGATACCCTTTTCAGGGCTACAAAACATACATCAAAACTAGGGGTGACTTCTTTGGACTATGTTTGACTTCCGATAAGCCTACCTAGCAAAAGGTTCCCCAATTAGCCCAAATTTGCAAAGGAAGTACCCTTTAAAGGTGAGGTTTCAACTCAAACACCAAGAAAAATCAATGTTCATATTACCAAACCACCAATTTCATGATTACCTTGCCAACATAAGACCATTACCCTACTGCTCCAAGAAACCCTCCTAAACATAAGCAAAAACAAGGGTTTTCAGGGATCTCATCACTCCAAGGCTTAACCAGTTCAATTAACTCTTAAAACACCCTAAAAAAAACTTGCATAAACTCAAAAAACCCTCACATGGCCATTACATTCATTAGTTTTCAAATTCACCATCATGGTTATTCATTTTCACATAGAAATATGCTCTGCCTAGCCTAGTGCTTCACTTCACTGACCAAAATCATGCTCTTCCAGAATACCAAACACATTTTATACCTATCCTAACATGGTACACATCAATCCAATGAGTTAAAAATACATTACAGTGGGTGGATTGGTGAAAAACAATACATTATAGCCTCAAACCCTTACACTGTCAAAATAGGGTAGACTTAAAGAAACTGATGAAACTCTCTTCTACTATGAAGTTAAGACACCAAACCAATCTCAAATGAAGATAGAAACATTTTTCAATGATCTCCCAAACCTTTAGAGCATCACACACCTGTACGGGACCATACAGAGGAAATGAACACAAGAAAACACAAAAATCAGGCAATTCCTTTATTTTATTTTATTCCAATCTTGAAGGGAAACCTCCCTTCGAGCATTTAAATAATATTTATAATTATTCCAACAAAAAAATACGTCAAAAACCGACCAAATTCCCTTAACTGACTTACAAACTCTAATAACTCATTATGTTGCAAAATTGCAAGTTGACAACCTTTACAATGTTAAGCAACATTTTGCATTTTCTCCCTAAATGACTTCCCAGGTACACAAGTGCACTAAAAATGCTCTTGTTAGACCTTATTCAACCTTTCCTAAGACCTTAGACACAAAAGCAACAAAAACCTTTCCTTTACCCCTCTAGACATGGATTGACAATTTTGCATATTTTCATAATTTGGCATATTTTGCAACTTCTTCGTTGCATATGGATTAAAAGACTTCTAATTAGCCTATTGAACCTTAAACAATCCATTTTATTTCATTTCAATGTGTAGGTGCCCCTACAATAATTATCCTATATGCCATAAATCCTTTTATCTTTTCTTTGTCTTGTTTTTTCCTTTTGGGGATGGCACAAGGCATTGAGACATTTAGGTTTCTTCCATGATGACACAATTTTTTATTTTTTTTATCTCTTTGTTTCATTCTTCCTATTCCATGAGTATTTGGGGAATGATGATATTTCCAAGCTCTCTATAACAAAATTGTAGCAAAGACATACTATCCCTGAATTAATGGATCCCTTATGTGATTTTATTTTGGGGGAAACACTTTTTCATGACGTAGCTTCATTTGGAAACATATGACTTGGCATAGGGATTTCCAAATAAGCTCTCATGTCCTCTTTATTTTTAGCAGTTATCATTTGCTACTTCAAAGTAATTTCTCACATCATGGTGTTTAGAAATTTCTTTAAAGTGGGGGCATACATTGTCATTATTATTTTTCATTTCAATTAAAACTCATGTTTCATTATGTGGTAGTCTTACTTCATGCGACATGTCTTTCTCTTTGTGGTGGAATTGGGTGTGATGTCCTCCAAGAGTGTGATCTCTCTTAGCATATTATATTCCTCTTAGTGGTTTGATGTGATGCAATGCATCCCCTAAGTTGTGAATCTTCTATTCTTTGATTGGTCCTCTCTTGGAGGCATTAGACATGATGTTACCTAAGTTGAGACCTTCCATGAACTAAGAAAAAACCCTTTGAACATACGTTACACTATTTTGAATTTAAAATAGTTGTTATATGGCCACCTTGCATAACACACTTTGCTTGCCTATGGAGCCATCCTGTTTGTTCATGGGTGTTAACATACAAAGTTTTTCTTGCCTCATGAATCCTATTGTTCATGTTATGTGGCACCTTATCAAAGCTATTAGGAGGTATATCTTTGGCATGGTTAGCATATGGGAGCCAACCTAGGCATGAATTTCCCATATCTACTTGCTTGTTTGTGTGAGCACATACCTGTTGCATGCATATGTGTCTTTGGGGGCTCACCTAGTGGATGGCCTGAGGTTCCACTAGCCCTTGTGAGTGTACATGTTTTGCATAGTGGACATTGTGTTCCACTTGTAAACATTTTTGGACAAACAACTTAGATATGATCCACATAATGTTGGAAAAATGGTCGATCCTTGATCCACCTGCTCTCTTTTTCTTTTTCTTTTTCTTTTTCTTTTTTTCCTTATGTATTTGGCATTGTATGCTTGTATCTTGTTGTTGCTTCATACATCATTCACATGTGTGTTCCTTTTTTCCTATGTTGGTTTGACATAGGATCTTGGATCTTGGGGGCTTGTCCACCTCCTTGATCTTTGTCATCCTATACCATCTACATTGGTACACTTGGACACCTCTTGATGCGAATTTGTCTAGTTTAGTGAAATTTTGAAGCATGTTCCTCCTCTCACTATAGTCACGCTAAATTTAGTGTAGGAAAATATACCCGTTTACATTTTAACACTTTTTTGGGCCCTCCCTACTGAAATTGGGATTTTTATGCCTTATTTAATTCAGTTTTTTGAGGATAATCTTGACATTTAAAAAATTGCAAATCATTACTCAATGTTTGAGGTTATTTGTTCTAGATCTAGTGATCTGGGAATCATACGCCACCTTCGGCGTATGGGTCCCACCTAGGTCTCGGGCCCTGATTTCAAATATTGCCTTGAACTTAACACTTCTTAGAGTTTGTGTCCTATATTTAAGAGAATGGTACTCATATGCCCAAGGTGGCATATGAGTCCCATTTTAACCATGACCTATTTCAAATCAAATTCTTGGTGGGATTTTATTATCCTAAATTTGATGTTGTCTTGTAGTGTTGTAATTTTAGGAAATTTTGCATAAACAAGTATAAATACAAGACAATTTCACTTCGTGTCACCTAGCAAGTTTACAAGTATTTTAGAAACCTTCAAGAGAAAGTGTTATCTAAAAATTCAAGTATTCAAGAGAATTCAAGAGTTGATTATCAATAATTTGGAGCAGCATTCAAGATTCAAGTATCATGACAAAGTATTCATGCATCATGTGTGTTTGTGAGCTAACATTTGTGATGTAGTTTTTCATGATTCAAGTAAAGCATTCAAAAACATTCTCATATCAAGATCAAGAGTCAAGATCCACATCCATTGGAGCCATTTCACACAAGTTTATAGCCTTTATTTCAAGGGTTAGGTGTGTTGTAACATTGCATATTGTTCATTTATCATTCCTTCATTATTTTTCATATCATTTCAAGGCTTGATTACCAAAACAGGGTTTGACCAAGGCAAACCCCTATTCCCTAAAACAATAATATTTTTCCCTCTTCATGTGTGATTGCAAATCTAGGTGATTTGGAGCTTGAAGATCCTTTGAAGAAAAAGTTTCTAGATTGAAGAAAATTATCTATTTTTTCAAGGAGTTGTCATCTTCCCATTAACTCACCTATAGTTCGTAATTCAAACTTTTCAGACCTGAATATTGGACAAGACAAAAGTTACAGAAGATCACTAAAATCTATAGAAGTTTCATTCAAACCCTAATACTAGGACTAAATCACCTCTCTGAGAGTATGAGTCCTAGTATAGCTCTTTTCACAATCTTTATGTAGATCCTAATTTTTCATATGAAGATTCCAAATCCCAAGTGTCCAGATTCGAGTAGCAAGAATAAATTGCCCAACATGATGTATTAGTCCTAGTGCACTTCAAAAGGTAGAATTGTAGGGTTTCCAGATCATTTTTAGACATCTCTTATACTCTGGGTACTTTTCTATTTCTCTCTATTTAGCAATCTAATTTCATGTTCTAAGTTTATAGGGATTAGTGCATTAGAGTTTACATTTCTCCTATGAAGCTTCTTTTTAAGGGTGAACCCCCTTTTAATTCACATCTAAGGAAACCAACCCCCTTTTTCCCCTCACCTCAATTGAGTCACTTGGTTGAGGGATCTTGATTTCCTAATGAAGTGAGAATGAAATAGGTCACTAATCCTAAGTTCTATCTCCTAAAAGGTGGAACCCTATTTCCTTTGGTTCAATATCAATCTGGTATAACTTCTTGAGAGACAAATTTGTAGAGAATGAGGTGAAGTTGGATTATGTGCCTACTAAGGATCAAGCTACTAATATTTTCACAAAAGGCTCTTCCAAAAGATACATTTGAGTATCTCTAGGAGAATTTAGGGGTTATCTACCCTCGTTTCAATTAGATTCATAAGAGTGCACATATGTCTGAGAGGCATTTCAAGATATATGTCTTGGTCCTAGAGTGGTTCTAAAGGATACCTCTTAGGGGGAGTAGGTAGCAATGGTTGTTGGTTGGTGCAATAAAATAAAGCATATTGTATGACCCTAAGGGGGAGTGTGCAAGAAAGAAAAAAGAGAGTGCAGAAGAATGAACATAGTTGCCTGTGGTGTATGTAGGTGTTTCCTTGTGTATATTCTCAAAGGAGGAGAGCACTAGATTTGGTTGATTTTATGGCCCTTTTTCATTGATATCAAAGGGGAAGAGAATGTTAAAGTGGTTGAAAAAACATAGTTAAGAGTAAGGAGGAGAGAAAATCTGAAAAACATGGAGAGAGTATGGAAAATTGTTGTCTAGAGAGTGATCTAGAAGAGGTGGTGTTATTGATGTTGTAGGAGAAGAAGTTTGTGAAGAGATATTATGAAGAGATATTATGAAGAGTACATAATCTTCCTAGTCAGGGGGAGTACTACTCATTGCAGTATTGTTGTTGGTTGTTTTTTTATGGTTTTTTAGAAAGAAAGTGTTGCCACTAATGACAAAGGGGGAGACTGTTGGAGTTGTTTGTGAGTTGCTTGGGTGTTGTCATTGATTTCAATCCCTCATATAAAGAAATTTTTGGAATATTGTTAGTGTTGATGATGATGTCAACCCATAGCATTGGAGTTGTGAAAGTTTGAAGTTGTTGGTATTAATGTTAACACAATGTTGTTGGTGTTGTCATTGATGTCCTTCTTCAATATAGTTGTAGAGGCTATTGGTTTGACTTGTGTTTGGGGAAATTATTGTAGCTAGAAAGTGTTTTATGTTATAGATGTATATATGTTGCATAGATGTTATTAATGTTGTTGATAAAGTTAGTTCACTTGGTTTCCAAGTGCTTTTGAGAAAAAAATGAATAAAAGAAAGTTTAGTGTGATAGAGTGGTGTTTAGTTTTTTGCTTCGTATTTCTTCATGCTTGAAGATATGCATATGTAGTTTAGACATGACCATTAGAGGTTTTTAGATGTGTCTTATACAATTTTTCAGGTTCGGGATGGTATTGTTGCGAAAGATGTGTTTGACAGTATGTCTGTTTGGTAAAATAGGGTGTCTGAGAGAAGTGAGATTGTTATACATTTCTCTATAAAGAAGATTCTAGCATTGTGGATTTGAGAACATGCTTATAATTTCTATCTCTACCTTCCCTTGAATTTTCAAGTGTTGATTTTTTTTGTAAAGGTGTCTGATGTGTTGGATGTCTATCTTGGTATGCCTAGTTTCCCATAATGAAGATGTTCTTGAGTTCTAGGTGGTTGCAGTAGTTGTGCAGAATATTCTGATGGTGCTAGAATATTATGAGATGTATGAATGTTTTGGATTATTGTTTTGTGGTATGTGAAATGTTTCTCAACCTTGAGAGGAGTGTTTGGTATCACTTGTTAATTTTAGTGTAATTTTGGCCAACCTAGCGTGCTAGCGCTAATTGAAAAGGATAATTGTTGATTTCGGAAATGTTGAGAAGAATGTTTGTGTAGATTTGGTTCCCAATTAAGTAATCTCATGGTTTGGCTTCACTTCTTTATATTGTGGAAGTGTTTGGTGTCAACATATTTGGTGTTACATAGTTGAGTTGTATATGTTTCCTTAAGGCTAATTTAATTGATATTATTTTAGGTCGCGAAGGTTATAAATGCAAGGGGAATTATTCTATGGAAGTAGTGTGTGGTACATGTTATGTGAAAGATGCAAAATTGATCAAGTGTGTTGATCTTAGTGTGAGCCTTAATGATCATGACTTCATAATGCAATGAGAAAAAGGTGTCTATATTTTAGTTTGTTTGTTGAGTTGTTTGTTCTTCAGTGGAACTATACCTTTGGCATATGAGAGATACATTGTTAGCAGTTCAAATTTGTAGTAAACCCCTTCATCTTTCTTTCTTCTAAACAGTGAGTCCTTTGGTAGTGAGCCACTGTTAGTGAGCCTTTCTTTATATTTCTGGGCAATGAGCATTATTATATTTGATGTTTCAATTCATTTATTATTGAGCTAATCCTCACCATGGTTTTTCCCTTCTTAGGTTTTCTATGTAAATCTAGTGTTCTTATGTGTTTGACATGTTTTCATTACTTCTTTATATGTTTACATTTTGTTAATGCATGTTAAGTGTTTAATGGTGAATAAGGGTCTAAGAACTAGTGTATATTTGAATAATGAAGGTTTCTAATGTTTTAAAAGTGTACAAATAATCCAACCCACCTCACATTTGTCCTGTGCATCTATTAATACTATGCCTGCTAATGGTCTGACAAGTGATGATGAGATTAAGGAATATGAGAACAATGGAAAAGTAAGTAATGCTATATTGAGTGGACTTTCTGATTTAGAACTTGGAAAGTTGATATGTTTTAAAAATCCAAAAGAGATTTGGAAAAAGTTGGAGAGTATCTATTTAGGAGATGACATGGTCAAGCAAGTGAAGATGCAGAACTATAAAGCCAAATTTGAAACACTAAGGACATCTAAAGATGACGATATTACTACCTACATGCTCAAATTGGATGAAGTTGTCAATGCCATCAATGGTCTTGGTGGGTAGCTTGAAGAAAGTGAAGTTGTGAAAAAGGTATAAAGAACTCTTCTTAAAGCTTATAGTTCTAAAGTTTTTGCTATTGAGGAAGCTTAGAATTTGGATAATTATTCTAGAAATCAGATGTTTGGTGCTTTAATTTATTTTGAATTAGTAGAGTTTGGTCATGATGCTATAAATAAAGAAACTACTTTTAAAGTATGCAAGGTAGAGAAGAATGATGAATTAGACCCAGATGATCTTGATGAGGTGGAAGAAAAATTTATAAGGATATTGAATAAGGGAACTGGAAAATAGAGAGGTAAGTTACCCTTTAAGTGTTTTGATTATGGAAAGATAGGTCATTATGCTTCTAAATGTCCAATCAAAGTTTCAAAGTACAAACATAAGGATCATAAAGGAAAATTCATCAAGAAGAGTTACTATGTTGAAAAATACAATGGTGTATTCGATGACAAGGAGTCGGACTATCTTGATTGTGACAACGATGAATGCTTGTTCATGTCTTTAAATCTTGGACATAATTCTACTAATTCTAAAAGATGTGTGAAGGAAAGTCCTTTGATAAAAGGTCACAACATTGAAGGAACTATGGTGACTTTTCTCATGTGAGAGAAGAGAAGAACTATTGTATAATTGATAGTGGATGCTCAAATCATAGGACAAGTGATAGGATTGAGTTTGTTAGACTTTAGAAGTATGATGTTGGTCTTGTTAAGTTTGGTGATGATAAATCTGCTAAGATCTGTGAACCCCAATCCTATACCTACACAAACACAAGAAAAAAATGCATTAGTAAGCTCATATGCAAGATAAAACAAGGATTCCCCATGAAATCCATCTACAATGCTCAATAATAGGAAAAATGAAGAACAAACACGAAAGATAAATGAAATCCTAATTAAGCAATGCAAACACTTGATCCCATGGGGGAATTGGTGCCAATTGGTGTGTCGAAATTGGCCCTTTCCCAACTCCTTTGTAAGCTTCATGATTTGATGGAGATTGATCCACTTTATTGATGAAGAACAAGATGAGTTCTTGAGAAAACCTGTAATAACCTAGCTATGGTGATGGCAATGAATAAAATTAGCTCTCAATGTGAGGAGAGTAAATTTGCATTCAAATTGTGGATGATAGAATCAGAGGAAGAGCCTCTCATTTATAGATTTCCAAATTGGAAGAGAGAGTGGAATTGAACAATGTGAGATCATTCAACATCCAATGGCCAAGTGCCACTTGTCAAGATGTGAATGGTTGAAGGTTGTACACATTTTGGTCAATGTGCATGATAAATGCTATGAGATTCAAATTTGAAATTTGAATGTGACATGTTGGAGGGAGAAGTAAATGGAGTTAATGTCACTTGGCTCAAGGAAAACGACATGTAAGAGGCCTTAAATTCCTTGTTGGAAGTACCCATCCCCTTTTGGACGGATTTTTGAATTGGAAGAATATTCCACAAAAGATGTCCTTTTGAATGGAAATTGATGATTTAATAAATCAAATAAATTGATTTATTGTGCAAGTTACAAAATCTAGAGGATTGAAGATTAGGATTAAATTAATCAAAAGGTTAATTAATTTAATGAGGGATTAAGGAGATGTGAAAATTTAGACTTAAATTTATGCATTGATTTAAATCAAATTGAGAGGAAGGGTTTAATTAAATAAATGTTTTGATTTATTTAACTAAAGGGGATAATGTTAGATTAAATTAAATAAGGTTTTAATTTATTTAATTTAATAAGAGGACTTTAGAGACCTAATTTAAATAAAATGAGTTATTTAAATGAACAGAGATAGGGGACTAATTAAATTAAATTGATTAATTTAATCAACAGAGGAGAAAGACCTAATTAAATAAATAATGATTTATTTAATTAAGGGATGAAAGGTGATGATAAGTTGAGAGTATGATTCAGGAAAAATCGATGTTAGTAGGATTAGGATCAGGTGTGTTGGTCAATTTTCCATGTCTACAAGATCTATGAAAAAGGATCAATTATATTTGATGGAAGGCATAAAAAAACGATGTTCTTTATGTCAAGGGTCTCTGACATAATCTTCTTAGTGTAGGATAGCTATGTAGTAGAGGATAGAATTTGGTGTTTCAGGATGATGGTTGTGAAATTAGAAAAGGAATATCTAGAAATTTGGTTGTTGTAGGTACAAGAACAAAATTTAATCTTTATTAGCTTAAATGTAGTGGTGCTAAATGATTAATGTCCCAAATAAAGGAAATTTGGCTATGAAATAGAATAATGGGTCACATCAATTTTGATAGCCTAGGAAAGATCAATTCTACTAATTCTATGAGAGATATACCAAATATTACAAAGCCTATCAATGCAATGTGCAAGAAAATAAAAAAGAGGTTCAAGACTAAATAATATTCTACTACAGGTCCTTTGGAGTTGGTGCATACAAACATGTGGATTACAAGAATAAGAAGCTCTCAAGGTGATAGGTATTTTATGTTATTGATTGATGATTATTCTAGAATGACTTGGGTGACATTTCTCAAAGAAAAAAAAAAAAATCTAGATAAGTTTAAAGCATTTAATTCTATGGTTGAGAATGAAATGGATGTGAAAATCAAGTGCTTAAGGTTTGACAAAGGTGGTGAGTTCACCTCCAATGAGATTAATAGTTTTTGTGAAGATCATGGAATAAAGAGGCATTTTTTAGCCCCTAAAACTCCTCAATAGAATGGAGTTGTGGAGAGGAAGAATAGAACAACTCAAGAAGTAGCAAGGACTATGATGAAGGAAGCAAGCCTACTAGATGTCTATTGGAGAGAAGTAGTTCATAGAATAGTGAAGATTCTTAACAGAGGTTAAACAAGAGTGAATAGTTCAAAGACTCCCTATGATTTATGATATGGAAAAGCTCCTAGTGTGAAATACTTCAAAGTGTTTGGAAGTAAATTCTATATCAAAAGAGATGTTAAAAAACTTAGGAAATTTTGATGTAAGATCTGATGAAGGAATCTTCCTTGGATACTCTACAAGAAGAAAAAGTTACCGATACTATAATAAAAGGTTGAAGAAGATTGTTGAAAGTGCAAGTGTCAAAATGGATGAAGAACCACATTAGAGTTTTGTATTGATAGAAGGATATGAATATAATGAATACCCTTGTAGTGAAGAAGAAAAAAAGAGAAAGAAAAAGACATGATAATTTAAGAGGAAGAAGCTTAGGAAAAGATCCTTGAGACTCCTAAGTATGTGCAAAAGAATCATTCTAAAGATCAAACCATTGGAAATGAGAGAAAAGGTGTGTTAACAAGAAAAAAGGTTGCTGTGATAGAGGAACAAGTAAACTTTTTTGACTTTCAGAGGTAGGATCTAAAAGAGTGACTAAGGCATGCAAAGATAAGAATTGAATCAAGTCTATGAAAGAAGAGTTGGAACAAATTGAGAAGAATAAGACTTTAGAATTGGTCCCAAGACCTACAACCAAGAATGTGATAGAAACTAAATGGGTTTTTTAGGAACGAGTTGAATGAGGATGGAAAAGTTGCTAGAAATAAGGCTAGACTTGTGTGTAAGGGCTACTCACAAGTGGAAGGAATAGATTTTGAAGAGAATTTTTCTCCAATGGAAAAGATGGAAGATATCAAAATGTTTTTGGATTTTTTAGGACATAAAAACTTCAAGGTATATTAGATGGATGTAAAGGATGCATTCTTGAATTTGGTGAATTAGAAGAAGAGGTGTACATTGAACAACTAGAAGGTTTTCAGTTATTAATGTTTCCGATATGGTCTTTAGGTTGAAGAAGGCATTGTATGGACTCAAAGAGGCTCCCAGAGCTTGGTATGCAAGGTTGCATAAGTACTTGTTGCAACAAGGATTTAGAGAAGGTACTGCAGATAGAAACCTTTACTTCAAGGTTGAGGGAGATAAATCTTTATTGTGGTAGTGTATGTTGATGACATAATGAAGGCATATGGAAGAAGTTTTCAGATGAGATGTAGAAATATTTTGAGATGTCAATGTGTGGAGAGATGAATTTATTCCTTGGATTACAAATTAGTCAATCAAAAAAAGGAATTTTCATTTCCTAATCAAAATATGTCAAGGAAACATTGAAGAAGTTTGGAATGGAGAATTCTAAAATAGTGTGCACGCCTATGGTTACTGGTTGTAATTTGAGAAAAAAATATGAATCTTCTAAGGCTAATTAGAGCATGTTCAAATCAATGATTGGTGGATTACTTTATTTAACTGCTACTAGATTGGGTATCATGCGTTTAGTTTGTATTGTTGAAATATTTCAAGATCCCAGAGAATCACATGTTGTAGTAGTGAAAGGGATGTGTAGAAACTTGAAGGGAACTCTAGACTTTGGCTTATGGTATCCTAGGGATATTGATTTGTCATTGAGTGCTTATACAGATGCATAATGGGTAGATTGTACAAGTGACAAAAAAGTACAAGTGGAGCAACTTTCTTTCTTGGAAGAAAGCTGGATTCTTGGTTGAGTAAGAAGCAAGATTTAGTGTCATTATCTATTGTAAAGAAAAAGTATATTGCAACAAAATCATGTTGTACACAGGTGTTATGGATGGAGAAAAAATTTAAGGACATCAGAGTATCATATGATGAACCTATTTCTATCTTGTGTAATAACACAAGTGTTATCGATATTTCAAAGAACTTGGTAATGCATTCAAGAATAAAACAAATCTCTATCTGGTATCACTTTCTAAGAGAGAAGGTTGTAGAGAATGAAGTGAAGCCAAAGTATGTGCCTACAAAGGATCAAGTTGTAGATATTATTACAAATTCTCTTCCTAAAGACACTTTTGAGTATCTCCGAAAGAAGTTAGGGGTTGTCAATAGGTGGTCATTGTTGTCAAAAATATGGAGATTGTTGGTGTTGTCAAGTGTTAGTGCTAGTATGGATATGTTGTGGTTTGATAAGAAGGTGTTTTGATGTTGTCATCAGTTTTGTCTTTGGTGTCTTATATGGTTGTGATGAATAAGTGTTGAAATTGCAATAAGTTCACTTGGTTTCCAAGTGCTTTTGACAAAATTTGAATTAAAAAGTGTGTAGTGTGTTTAGTGTTGTGCTCCACATTTCTTCATGATTAAATATATAATTTTGTGGTTTGTATATGATGAGTATATGGTGTTAAAAGGTTTTATATCTAGATTTTTAGGTTCTAGATCATTTTGCAATGAAATTTTTGGTTGATAGGCTGTCTATTTATGTAGAAGGTTGTTTAGGAGAAATAAGATTGCCCCACATTTCTCAAAAGTGATGTTTCTTGTCTTTTGGATTTTGGAACATGCTTATATTGTCTATATTTATCTTCCCTTGGAGTTTCTGGTGTTGATTTTCTCCGCAATTTTAGTTCTTATGTTGAAGTTCAATGGTAATGCATCTTGATGCACAGGATGAAAGTAATTTTTATTTTAGGTGGTTGCAGTAGTTTTATAGAATATTCTTATGATGTTGGAATATATTTGGGGTGTTGTGTGGATGCTATGAAGTTTTTCTTTGTGGTCTCCATGTTGTTTTTGGACTTGGAGAAGTGTGTATGTGATCACTTGTAGTGTTAGTTCATGTTTGGTTGACCTCACATGCTAGCGCTATTTGTAGAGATACCTTATGGGTTGTAGATGTGTTGATGAGCATGGTGATCTATATTTGCATCCTAATTAACCCTTGGCATAACTCACCTTCAATTATTTCCATCATGGAAGTGTTTGGTGCTGACCTATTTTGGTGTTTCATGTTTGAGGTACATACATTTCATTGAGGTTGACCTAATTGAGATTTTTTTAGGTCAAGGATGGTATAAATATGGCAAGGTGAGTTGTCAAAGATGTTGTGTGGCAAGTGTGAGATGTGAATTTGATGAAGTGTGATGATCTAAGCACAAGCTTTAACACCTATGATTATGGATGCAGTGAGCATAAGGTTTATAAATTTTTTAGTGTGCTTGAAGTTGCTAAAGGGAGTGAGCCAAAGGTTGCATATGGTGTAAGGTTTTAGTGGTGGATTTTACTATTGCTTTGAGATAGTGAATCTCTCTATAATAGTCTCTATTATTCTTCTTTCTTTTTGGCAATGAGCCACCTAATAGTGAGCCTTTCTTCTTTTTCCAGGTAGTGAGCCCTTATTAGTGACCTTAATTGTATTTGGTTTTTCTATTTGTATATATATGAGCTAATCATCACTGTGGTTTTTCCATACTTAGGGTTTTCTATGTAAATTTGGTATCTTATATATATGGTTATGTTTGCATTGGTGTTTAATATGTTTGATAAGGGTTTAAAAGCTAATGAGGGATTGAATTTTTTAATGTAAAACTAATTCACCCCCCTCTTAGTCATCCGATGCATCTAACAGTTAGAATATTGAAACCCTTTCAGTCGTTCGATGTAGAATTTTAGTTTTCCATTCAGAAATGATGACTTCACATCCATCTAGTATACATTAAAGTTCTTGAATGTTGCTAGAGCTAGAAACATCTTGATTTCTTCCAATCTAGAAATTGGAGAAAAATTCCCCTCAAAATCTATACCTTCAACCTGAGCATACCCTTCATATACAAGTACTGCTTTGTTTCGAACCACTTCACCTTCTACATTCAACTTTTTAATGAAAAACCACTTGGTTCCAATCACATTCTTTTCTTTAGGTCTTGGGAAAAGTTCTCAAGTTTCATTCTTCCTGATTTGATTCATTTCTTCCTCCATAACATTTATCCAACGTTTCTCTTTGCTTGATTCTTTATAGGACTTAGACTCTATCTTTGATAGTAACCCAATGTGTATTTGTTATTTTTGCTTCTCAAGTCTCTTCTAGGTCTAAACTCCACTACTTTTATCTCCTATAATATGATCTTTAGAATGATTCCTCTGAGCATAATTTTTTATAGTTTTTTAGCAACTTTTGAATCTTCAATACTACTGTGAATTGGCTCTTCATCATATTTTTCTTCTAGAACACTAGTAGGTTGAATTGTTTCATCAAATCCCACATTTACACTTTCTACTATCCTCTTCAATATTTTTTTATAACAGATATATGCTTTACTTCTCAAATAATAACCAAGAAAAATACCTTTATCAAATTTGGAATCAAACTCACCCAAATTTTCTTCATCCCTTTTGATGTATCACTTGCTTCCAAATATTCTAAAATGTTTGATAGATTTCCGTCTTCCTCTTCATAACTCATATGGTGTCTTATCATTCTTGCATATGATCTAAACTCTCTTGATAATATGTACTACTATTTGAGTAGCTTCTCTCTAGTACACATCTGATAGATTTTCTTGCAAAAACATTACTTTTTCCATCTCTTGAAAATTTTGGTTATTTCTCTTAGCAACTTTATTTTGTTGCAGAGTTATATGAAAAAAAATTTCCCCTAAATCCCATGCTCTTCATAGAATTTTTCATACTTGTCTGTAGTGAATTGTCCACCTCTATCTGATCTCAATACCTTGAATTTTATTCCAATTTCACTCTCTATTAATGCCTCAAATTATTTTGAATTCTCCTTTAGAAATGTAATCCATGTCATTCTAGTATAATCATCAATGAACATCATGAAATATATCTCTCCTTGTAGAATTTTTGTTGTCACAGGTTAACATAGATTTGTATGCACTAGATCTAATAGGCTTGATGTAGAATAATCCTTAGCATGAAATTTTCTTCTTGTCTTCTTTCCTTCATGGCATGGCTTGTAGCTAGTTGATTGAGGCTTCTTAATATTTGGCATATCCCAAACCATTCATCTTGAACTAATCTTTAAAATATCATCAAAATTCATATTTCCTAATCTTCTGTGCCAAATCTAGCTTTCTTCTCTTTGCACAGTCATACAACTTTGTCCATTCAACTCATTAAGATGATATATGTCACTATCTATCATGCTTGCTTCCAAAATTAGTTCACCTATGATTTATTTCCTAATTTCACAACCTTGAGGACTAAAAGATAGCTTATAGCCTTTATCAAACATTTGAATCGCACTTAACAGATTACACTTTAATCCTTGAACATACAAAACATCATGTGTTTTTGTTCTTGTGTGCAAGTGAAGTCCAACCGAAGAATGCAAAACAATAATAGAAATGCAAGCGAGAAGACACAAATAAAACACTCACAATTATCCTAGTTTAAGCCAAATAAAATGCATAATAAAATGCCATCTTTACCTTAGTTGAGTTGTCTCCTTTGGTTGGACCTTTGATGTCAATTTTATGTGCTCCTTTTTTGACAAAATGACCTAAAAATAGATGCAAATGATAGAGCTTTGGATGGTGGATGCAATGGTGGAGTTGGATAAGTGATTGGATGCAATATGATAGCTAAAGATGGCTGCAACAATGGAGGTTGAATGCTTGAGTGAAAGAGTGCTAAAGTTGGCTAAGTGTGTGTTGTTGGAATGAAGCCAAAATCCATCATATTTAGGGAAAAGGCCTCTAGAGAATTGGATGTCTAGGACTCATCCTAGGGTAGAAAATCAAGGGCTAGGATATCTTGAGACATCACAAGACATGAGGAGGTGACATGTGGAGGGGTATGTGGACAAGGGAAGATGATATGGCAATGAGGTGGATGCCACATGAGGTACTTGCATATACCTTGGGAATGGGCAAGATCTCCTCATAAATGAGTTTTTTGTCCATATGTACAATGCGAGGACAATGGAGGAATTTTTAATTCCTCATAAATCCTCATGGAGATTGGGAAAGGAATAAAAAATTCCTTATGGGGGGATGTGAGGAATTAAAAATTCCTCAATATTCACGGGAGAAATAAATTTGAATTTAAAATTTAAAGAGGTGAGGGGATGACTTCTCCAAAAGGATAGTCATAAGTATGGTTGACCAAGGGTAGATGCCATAAATGGCCTGGGATTAGGTTGGGTTAAACCATTGATTTGGGTTGTGCAAATGAAGGATTAAGTGAACTAACCCCGATCAGGCATCCACTTGCAAAAGTTGGAGGATGTGACCCTAATGATGATTAGGAATGTGCACACCTTAATTAAAGATTAAGTGAACTAATTAGGATTAGGGAAAATGTAGGAGGATGGGACAAGGAAAGAGAGTAAATCTATTAAAAATTGATTTTAACTCATTTGGGAAAGTGACTAAATTAAATAAATTATAATATTTATTTAATTTAGAGAGGAATAACGTAAGGTATTTAATTGATTAATTGAAATACCTTAGGAGACATAAGGACTAGGATAGATATCAACCAAATAATAAATTATTAGATCAATATGGTTTAGGGACACAAGATGGAAGAATACAAGAGTGAATTTCACCATATGGGGGTGGTCAAATTCAGGTCTCTACATTTTGACCCTCTTCAAAATATCGTTAGAATAATGGTTTTTCAAAGAAAAATAAAGTGAAAATGACTTGATAGAAGAAAAGGACCTTAGAAGATGCCCCAATATCATAGGGAGATGGATAAGGAGGAGAAATGTAGAAATATGGTGAGGTATGGCCCTTCGAGAGGGTAGATGGGGAAGAAAAGGGGCCCCAAACAACTTCTCGATATGGAGAAATGAAGGGTATGGCATGGTAGAGGACGAAAAACCATGAAGAATGAATTTTGAATGGAGGAAAATAGACACATGGGGTGCAAATGGCGGAAGGCTCAAAAAGGCTAAAAATTACGCAAAAATTAGCAAGGCTAATTAGGGTCAAAAATCTAAAACCTATAAATAGTAATTTTGAAAAGCTACTAATCACCTAGTTTCATTGTGCACATGTGTCATTGAGTGATTAGACGAGAGAGAAAAAGGAAATTGAGCAAGCATGTGAGATGGTTGGCAACGAGGAGACCATCCATAGAGTGGACACAGTATCAGACTTCTAACACGTATTAGCTCCACCTTGATAGGTAGGCTTTGAACCCTAGCCTAGTGATTTTATTTTAATTTCTCACATGTGTTGATTTTTGGGAGGGTAGATTAGACCAGAACAAACTCGCCACAAAAGGGTGGATTTTCCCTTCTGGTGAGATGCATTCACCCTTCTAGCAAATAGGTGACTGTGTTGCAAGGAACAAGTAGGTCACACCCATAGGGGTGAATGCATAGACAAAGGGGCGATTGTGAAATCACCCCTCGGGAAGAAAGGGCAGGCATGCCACCATAGGGGCGAATGTGCACACAAAGGGGTGATTGTGAAATAACCCCTCAAGGGAAAAGGGTGAGGGCGAAATTTCCCAACAGAAGAATCTAGGTACAAGGGAAAATGTGAATTCACCCTCAAGGTAGAAGGAGAAAAGTGATTTCACCCATGGGGAGAAAAGAGGGGTAGAGGTGAATGTGAATTCCCCTTTCAGGGAAAAGGGGTGAAGGCGAATTCGCTTGATGGGGAAATGGGACACATAGGTGGATGTAAATTTTCTACTTGGATAAAGGGGTGAATTCGCTCCTAGGGGAAGGAACAGGTGCACCCACCAAAAAAATAGGTGAACTCACCAACAGGGTAGCACAAGGGTGAATGTGTGAAGTTAAGGGGAAAATTCACCAGAAAAGGGAATGGGTGAATTTGCACTACATAGAGGTCAATTTTCCAAACTGGGACAAAGGGAAAAAGATAAATTGTAAGAAAAAGGCTGGCAAGTGGTTGGAATGGATGTAGAGCATAGAGACCTTATGGACTGGAGAGAGGCATGTGGTCATACTGGAGACTACATAGGAGGTGATGACACCAGAGGATCACAAGGCCCTAGCATAGGTCAACCTACTTCATATGCTTGGATATCTCATGATCTGAGCCCATCGACCACTGCAAACAACATTGATGGAGAGATGGAGCTCTGAGACCAACACCTTCCACCTCCCCATAGGAGAGATGACCATGACATTGGAGGATGTGTGGAGGATTTTGAGACTACCCATTAGGGGGCACCTAGTGAGTGGAGGGGTGAGTCAACCATTGGAGGGGAGCCTACAGGATATTTTTGGCACCATAGACCTTCCCTACCAAAGGAAGGAGTTAGATATTGATGCATGCATTGGAGTGGTACCACCTCAACCATTGTTCCTACGTGGACTGATTAGTGGGATCCTCCTCCCTAATAGGAGTGGGATATTTTTCATCCTCAAGATAATTGAGGTTTTTTGACACATTTTCGAGTGGAGGGAAGCTGTATTTTCATGGGGGACCTATGTGTCGGATAAATTATACAAGGACATGCATGTTGTGTGCTATAGGGGTGTAGTGAGCATTACCCATGTCACCTTGTTATAGGTGTGGGCATGGAAGCATATCAAGATTACCCTCCCTAATATTCATAGAGTAGGGGAGAGACATGATGCATTCCTAGTAGCATACTGGTACAGGAGTGAGTATGGATGGATGTTTCACAATAGGTAGGTAGGGAGCCTAAATTACTAGCACTAGGTTTTGGATTACTTGATTGATGATTAGATTGTATGGTGGCCATATATGGATCATTGCTTTCAATCCTAGAGAGAAAAGGATAGAGTTTACAAAGCGTACATGTTTTCATAGTGCTATTTGATAGGGAGGGACCCATTTATTATTGAGTTACACGGGCCTGATCAGGTGACACAATAGTATGGTGTATGATAGGATATCCCAACAAGGGAGCAAATATTCTGGTGCATTACACAGGAGAGGAGATAGGAATAGGCCATTCCTATAGAGTATGCCCGAAAAGAGTTGGAGCATTTACCATTGATGGCATGGGGATGGAGAGGAGGCCCAAATGATGTGGGCATGACTAACAGGTACAGGGCATGGTGGCAGGGGAGACAGACCATGAGGATCACCATAGTGGATCCAATAATGCTGCCAGTTGGATTCAAAGACGAGGAGGGGGATCGATAGGAGGGTCAACCCTAGAGGAGGAGGAGGGTGGATGGAAATGTAGGAGGAGAGGAGGAAATTCAGAAGGGGAGGCAAGAGATGGACATAGACATATCGATGATGGAGGAGAGGGAAATAGCTGTATATCAGGGACCACTAGAAAAGGACCCTATAGTAAGATTGCTAGGTTCCCAAGTTTGCATCTACATCTTATAGAAAAGGTTATGACAGTTCAAGATAGAGAGGGAGTGACTATAGACCAAGGTTGATAGGTTAAAGGGGTAGCACCGATGGTGGGTGAGGGGATAGGAGTAGAGATAGATAGGTTTTAGGGGGAGGTAGAGAAGCTATAGGGCTTATTGGAGACTGCACGAGGAGAGATGGATGATGTAATGGTTTTAGTAGAGCAAGTTGGAGATTAGACACATATAATCCAGGGAGAGAGAGAGATGAGGCAGTTGGGAGGGTGAAGGTTGCGAAGGCTGCAGTAGGTGATGAAAGATTGTAGAGGGAGAGGGATGAGGCGATGAGGAGGGCCCAAAAGGTAGAGGCATAGGTAGCATCAATGAGATTAGTGTAGGATTCCTGTTAGCTAGAGGGGAGGAGGTTGTAGTAGCAACAAGATCAATATAGGATGGAGATAGACTAGCTATTGATACAGGTGGCAGGATTGGATGATGCCAGGATAGAGGTGGGATATTGGATGGGAGCTTATTATATGGCCATAATCTATCCAACATAGCAGGGTCCTTTTTACATAGAAGCAACACCACAGATGTCGACACCCTCCAATTCAGGACCCACACATACCAAAGGATATAGCGATTATACAAAGACACCTCCACATGGTCGAGGACCCAAGGCAGACTCTCCCCAAAGATCAAATGTAGGGAGTAGTGGTTAGGGAGAGAAGGAGATGGGTGGAAGACATAGGGTCCCAATTTTGACAGATTCCCTAGTAGACAGTGTACATATATGCAGAGTTGACATATACATTCTTTTGTATAGATTCATTTGATATATTGATCTAGGGATTCATTCATTCATTTATGTAGTTATTCTTTTATTCATTATTGATCTAGGACACCATGACGTGTCAAATGTATCCATATGTATATTATGAATCCTCTACACCTTTATTTTATTATGTGATGGACACTATATGGACTATGGACATTATGTGGAACTGTTAACTTTTATTTTGGACTATGTGGACTTTTATTATTGTGGACTATGTGATGGAAATTATTATGAACTTTGGACATTATAAGGGACTTTTATTATAGAATTTTGTGTTTGATATATATATATGACATGATGGACATTGATGACACTCTATATATGAATCCTATGTGATGCTCTAGATGTTTGTTTATGCATACATGTATGATTATGATTATGATGGATGTACCTAATTATACTAACAGTAAATGCATTTATGTTGCTATGTATGATATGGATGATATGCATTATTCCTAACATTTTGTGATGTAGGATGTGATGGTTTATGAATTTTTGATTGAGGAGATGGATATGATTGATGCAAGATAGGGTGGTTTCTAACTCCTCTCTACACTTCTTGACTGATCAGACTAATCCCTCTTCACCATTTGGGTGACTTTATTCATTGGGACTATTGTATCTTACTAGCATAAGAGACACACTTATTCAACTATATCTTCTAATATAGTTTTCTTCATAAATTTAACTACACACCTTTGATCTTCGCTCCAGCATGGCCTAATTAGGCATCTTTTACAAAGGAGGTATGTCTAAAATGTTTTCCCTAATCTCAAAGGCCATATGCAGATTGTGTACCAATCACAAATTCAACATTTCTTGTGTTATCTTAACACAATCAGACTTCAAATTTACTGACCCCTCCAAAAACCATTGTTTACACCATGGAAAATTCTCCCTACCAACCACTAGCTCAATTTGATATTTGATTCTCATTACCACCCTACCAAGAAATAAAAAGAAACATCATTCTCCACTCCTATAGGTCCATTCCACATATCTACTTCATTCAAAATGGTGGAATGGCCTTCAATAACTCATTTTTCTTTACAAACCATGTGAAACCCTAGCTACAGGATAAATTATAGAAAACTGAATGTATATTTCTTCTTTCTAAATGAAATCCCCTCTAATAGGACTCAAACTGGAGCTAATACAGTCTACTAACTATTTCCATAAGCTTTCCATCAATTCATGTCTGTATAGGCTATACAAAATAGAAAGAAAATAGATTTTTCAAAAGGAAACCACAAAAAATAGACTTTTTCCATTATTAAATAAAAAATCACCATCCAACAACCTTCACCAAGATATTTCTTTGCTTTTTGATGTTCTTACAACTTTTTTCAATGTTTCAATAGGAATTCAAAATGAACTGACTATTGGGCTTCCAATTAGCCCCCCAAATTTAGGCATAAAACACTAATCCATTTCACAATATTAATGTAAATATTGTAATCCTTCCTAGCTCGAAAAAAAAAAAATTTCTTACCATGAGTTTTGCCACCTTGGCCTTATTACAAAATAAAAAAATGCCATTCCCAAACACTAGACCTTAAATTCAAAGCAAAAAAGACCAAAATTGTGAAAATAGTGAAGGTGCTCTGCACCATACACCCCGGGATGAAATGAGGTATTCAACATAGAACCCATGATGAGAAATGTCCTCTTCTATCATCCAGGTTGCATCTTCCTTAGGCAGTTCATGCCACTTTTCCAAATGCTCTCTATAAACCTTTCTCCTTGTTCTCTTTACCTCCCTTGAGTCCAACACAGCTTCAAGTTTCATTGGCTAAGTAGATGGAAGGTATTTGATCCATTCTCCTTCATCTTTTTTAGGTTCACCTACTTCTTTACCTTCAAAAAAAGTTCCGTTGAAGGGATAGAGGTTAGTTACATTAAAAATTGGTGAGATTCCAACTCCTTGTGGGAGTTCAATCTCATATGCATTGTTGCCATACTTGTGGACCACCTTGCAGGGTCCTATCTTCTTCATCATCAAATTAGTGTACTTCCGTTTAGGTAGCCTCTCTTTTCTCAGACATGCCCATACTAGATCACCCACTTTTAACCATACATCTCTCATTTTCAAGTTTGCTCTCTCCTTATACTTGGTTGCATCCTTTTCAAGTGACTCCTTGACCTATTTTTGTATGTCATGCATTGACACAGCAAAATCCTCACCTTGTGCACTTCTTTTCTCCATCCCCATTAAGTCTTTGAACTCACAAACACCCCTTGGATACCTTCCATAAACAAATTCAAATGGACTTCTCCCCATACTTTGATTGATGGATTCAATATAGGTGTATTCTGCCTATGGTAATATCAAATCCCATGACTGATTATGCTCCTTAGTGAGACACCTTAATAGATTTCCCAATGACCTATTGACAACCTTAGTTTGACCATCGGTCTGAGGATGGTAGGCAGAGCTGAATGAAAAATTTGTTCCCAACTTTTTCCACAATGTTCTCCAAAAATGGCCAATGAACTTGGCATCCCTATTAGATACTATAGATAATGGTAGCCCATGAATTCTAATAATCTCCTTAAAGAATAGGTTTGCAATATGTGAAGCATCATTAGTTGATTTTCAAGCAATAAAATGTGCCATCTTACTAAACCTATCAACCACCACATACACACTGTCATAACCCCTAGAAGTTCTAGGAAGGCCTAAAACAAAATCCATGCTTATTGCTTCCCATGGTCTACTTCGTATGGGTAAAGGATGATACAACCCAACATTAGAAATTTTCCCCTTTTCTCTTTGACAAATAAAAAAACCTTCTACATACCTCTTGACATCTAAATGCATCTTGGGCTAGTAGTAAAATCTCTTGATCTGATCCAAGGTCTTGTCATGACTAAAATGTCCACCAAGTCTCCCAATGTGTTTCTCTCTAACCAGACTCTCCCTCATAGAGCATTTTGGGATGCATAAATGAGCTCCCTTGAAGAGTAACCCATCTTGTATCACATATTCCTCATATTATTTATGAAATGAACCTTGAGACTGCTCATAAACTGCAAACATATTATGGAAATCTTCATCAGATTGCTACATACCTTTGAGTGATTCCACACCCACACTATGAAGCTGCACCTCTTGCACTAATGCTTCCCTCCTACTTAGAGCATCTTCCACCTTATTGGCCTGTACTTTCTTGTGTTTTATGGTAAATGTGTAAGCTTGCAGGTACTCCACCCATTTCACGTATTTGTGGTTCAATTTCTCCTATTTGTTTAGAAAACTCAGAGCATGGTTATCTATGAACACCACAAATTCCTTGGGGAGCAAGTAGTGCCTCCATTTCTTGAGGGATTGCACCATGGCATATAGTTATAGATCATAAGATGATTATTTTGTCTTTTCCTCATTCAATGTTTCACTAAAGAAGATAATAGGATTCCCTTCTTGGCTTAGCACTGCCCCTATGGCTAAGTTACTAGCTTCACATTCTATGGTAAACACTTTAGAAAAATCAGGCAGAGTAAGTATGGTTTGTTGTGCTACCTTTTGTTTCAATTTTTCTCTCCTTTGATAGTGTCTATCATTGGTGCTATGGTGTGACTAAACCCCCTTATAAACTTCTGGTAGAAGCTTGCCAAGCCAAGAAAACTCCTCACTTCTCCCACTATTTTTGGTGTAGGCCAGTTAAGAATTGCTTCAACCTTCTTTGGATCCATTTTTAGGTTACCTCCTGAGATTACAAAACCCAAGTATATCAGCTCCTGCTGCATCCATTCACACTTCTTGAGGTAATCATGACCTTCTCTTAATGTAGCTTTCCCAACACTCTGTTCAATTGTTCCAAGTGTTCTTCCTTTGTTTTGATGAATATCAAGATATCATCTAGGTATACTACTACAAACTTGTTAATGAAATATCTTAATACCTCATTCATGAGTCTCATGAATGTGCTAGGGGAATTTGATAGCCCAAAGGGCATCACCATCAACTCATAAAGGCCATCATTGGTCTAGAAAGCCATTTTCCACTCATCACCTTCTCTAATCATTATCTGGTGGTAGCCACTTTTTAAATCTATCTTGGAAAAGTATTTTGCCCCTGCTAAGTTGTCCATGAGGTCTTCCATCCAAGGTATAGGAAATCTATACCTAATAGCTATCTTGTTAATGGCCCTTGAATCTGTACAAAGCCTCCATTCACCATGTTTTTTAGGTGCCAAAATTGTTGGCACAACACAAGGACTGAGACTTTTCCTAACTAGGCCCTTGTCCAAGAGCTCTTGCACTTGCTTCTTAATTTCCTCATTTTGTTGAGGTGTCATTTTATAAGCTGCCTTGTTAGGAATGCTAGCACCAGGAACTAGATCTATATGATGAATTACATCATGGATTGGAGGTAAGGAATTGGGAAACTCCTTCACCACTATGTTCTCATACCTATCAAGTAGAGTATGCACTTCTCTTGGGACTTCTTTCTCACTATCCTCTGCTGCTACCTCTAAAATTGGTTTCCCTACAATAGAAAAACCAATCTTCTCTTCTTCCAAATATTTTAGGAACTCCTTCCCCTTCACCATCATCACATTAGGTCCTTCATGGAATATACTCTTGTCTTCCTGCAGTGGCTCTAATCTGATATGCACTCCATCTTTTCAATCTGATACCCATTCTTAAAACCATCATGTTGTGCTTTCCTGTCATATTGCCATGGCCTACCAAGAAGTAGGTGGAACACATCCATGGGTACAATGTCACATAGCATCATATCCTTATAAGGAACAATAGAAAACTCTGCATAAACCTGCTCATTCACAAGAACTTATTGTCCCTTGTTCAACCATGAAATTTTATAGGGATTAGAGTGGGGTATCATTTTCAATCTAAGCTTTTCTACCATTTCCAAGGATGCAATATTATCAGTGGAGCCAGAGTCAATAATGACCTTACATACCTTTCCTTGAACTTTGCAAGTTGTTTTGAATAAATATTTCCTTTCAAGTGGCTCCTTTGAGGTAGGCACTTTGATCAACGTACTCCTAATCATCAAAGAATCTCCTAATTATGGCTTAGCTCAGATAGTTGAAGGTCCTGCACAAGAAGTTACGCTCTCTACCTCTTCTTCTTGATGAACAAGCTGAGTTCTCCTTTCCCCACCTTGGTAGCTCAAACTTTTTTTGTTTGGACACTTCCATGAAAGATGCCCATATTGGTTGCAGTCAAAACATTTCCCTGAAAAGGAATTATATCCTCTCTCTGGTCCATTGAACCTACCTCTACCTCCTAGCCTTCTTCCCCTAAAGTCCCCTCTTGTTTCCCCACTTTTTTCTTGAGTGGTGCCTTATTCACCTTGTTTCTTTTAGAAGCCTCTTCCTCCAGAATTACCTCTACCTTTGAAACTCTTACCTCTGCCCCTGGTTTGTTTTTCCAACCTCCTCTTTATCTTCTCTTCAGATTTGGTAGCCACTTGGAAGAATTCTTCCACTGTACCAAGAGTCATCAAAATGATTTCATCTTGGATTGTTCCTCTCAATCCATTCAGGTATCTAGCCACTCTTTCCTTCTCATTCTCCATGTGCCCTAACCTTATGGTCAATCTATGAAATTCCTCTGTGTAAGCAGCCACATCCAACTCTCTTTGCCTCAAGCTTTGCAGTCTTCTATAGGTTTGTACTTCATAGTCAGTAGGTAATAATTGGTGCTTGATATTTTGCACCATCTGGTCCCATGAATTGATTTTAGGCTTGAATTTCTTTACTCTCTCTTCTTGAATGCAATTCCACCAAGTTAGAGTTGGCCCTTTGAGCTTTGTCTTAGCCAATTTAACTTTCCTATCTTCAGGAATCTCCTTGAACTCGAAGTAATTGTCAAGAGAATCAATCCACTCTATGACTTCTTCTCCATCCATCTTTCCTCCATACATAGGGATTTCTATCTTCACTTCTTGAGCCTCTCCTCTTGCTACCTTAAGCACCTACAAGAACTTATTGTCATCAGCCCCCAACTCCTCTTGGGGTTTTGCTTGAGGGTTTTCCTCTTCACCTTCCTCTTCAAGATCACTCACCTTAATGATACCCTTAGCCCTCTTTTCCTTCCTTTCAAGATCTTCCATCCTTTCTCTCAAGGCTCTAATTTCTTTAGCAATTGTTGTGCTACCCATCTTTGGAGGCATTTTGTATTGTTCCTTGTTAACTTTTACTTGAACTTACAAACTTATTTTACAAAAAGAACTAGAGGCTATGCTCTGATACCATTTGATGCAAGATAGGGTGGTTTCTAACTCTTCTCTACACTTCTTGACTAATCAGACTGATCCCTCTTCACCATTTGGGTGACTTTCTTCATTGGGACTATTGTAGCTTAGTAGCATAAGAGACACACTTATTCAAATATATCTTCTGATATAGTTTTCTTTGTAAATTTAACTACACACCTTTGAATACCCATTACCCTAGTCTACAACATACCCAAAGCCTGACCAAGGTTACTTTGGACTCAACCTCTCCAAATAGACCTTCTTCACTCCACCATGGCCTAATTAGGCCTCTTTTAAAAAGGATGTATGCCTAAAATGTTTTCCCTGACCTCAAAGGCCACATGCACATTGTGTACCAGTCACAAATTCAACATTTCTTGTGTTATCTTCACACAATTAGACTGCAAATTTACTGACCCCTCCAAAAACCAATGTTTACACCATGGAAAATTCACCCTACTAGCCACTAGCTCGGTTTGATATATGATTCTCATTACCACCCTACCAAGCAATAAAAATAAGCATAATTCTACACTCCTATAGGTCCATTCCACATATCTACTTCATTCAAAATGGTGGAATGGCCTTCAATAACTCATTTTTCTTTACAAACCTTGTGAAACCCTAGCTACAGGATAAATTATAGAAAACTGAATGTATCTTTCTTCTTGCTGGATGAAATAGCATCTAATAGGACTCAAAATGGATCTAATACGGTGGAATAACTATTTCTATAAGCTTTTCATCAATTAATGTTTGTACGAGTTGTACAGAATAGAAAGAAAACAGATTTTTCAAAAAGAAACCACAAAAATCAAACTTTTTCCATTATTAACTCAAAAATCACCATCCAACAACCTTCACCAAGAGATTTCTCTGGTTTTTGATGTCCTTACAACTTTTTTCAATGTTCCAATAGGAATTCAAAATGAACTGACTGTTGGGCTTCCAATTAGCCCCCTCAAATTTAGGCACAAAACACTAATCCATTTCACAATATTAATGTAAATATTGTAATCCTTCCTAGATCGAACCACAAAAAGTTTCCTTACCATGAGTTTGGCCACCTTGGCCTTATTACAAAACAAAAAAATTCCATTCCCAAACACTAGACCTTAAATTCAAAGCAAAAAAGACCAAAATTGTGAAAATAGTGAAGGTGCTTTGCACCAATGATACTAATGGTTTGTGATGAAGGTGGCAATGTGATTGTAATTGATTATGGATGTGGTTGAGCTTATGATATGTATGTTTATATATGATGTGTTGATTATGGATTATGATATGGATAATGTTTAATTATGAATGTATGATATGCATAATGTTATAGATGAACCACTATATGAATGTAATGTCATGAGGTGCATCTAATGAAATGAACCTAATTTAATGGATTAAGATGCTTATAAGAAAAAATATATGTTAATATAAACAACTTAAAATGATAATGGGATGGATTAAGGTGATTAGAATAACAAATATATGTTAATTTAAACAACCTAACATGATAATGAAAATGATAAGGGATGTAAATGGAATGAATTAAGATGCATAGACTAACAGATCTATATTAATCTAAAAAACTTAACATGATAATAAAAATGATAATGGAATGGATTAAGATGCTTAGAATAAAAAATCTATGTTAATCTAAACAACTTAAAATGATAATGGGATGGATTGAGGTGCTTAGAATAACAGATCTATGTTAATCTAAACAACTTAACATGATAATGAAAATGGTAATGGGATGCAAATGAAATGAATTAAGATGCTTAGACTAACAGATCTATATTAATCTAAACAACTTAACTTGAAAATGATAATGGAATGGATTAATAGCTTAGAATAACAGATCTATGTTAATCTAAACAACTTAACATGATAATGAAAATGGTAATGGGATGCAAATGAAATGAATTAAGATGCTTAGACTAACAGACCTATATTAATCTAAACAACTTAACATGATAATGAAAATGATAATGGAATGGATTAAGATGCTTTGAATAACAAATCTATGTTAATCTAAAAAACTTAAAAGAATATGAAAATGACAATGCAAAATGAAATGATAATGAAAGAAATAGTGTAATGGAATGAAATGATGAGGAGATGAATAGTGAACTGGATAAATGAAATGATTTAGTGAAATGATTTAATGAAATTGTTAATGCAAGCTAATGGAAAGAAAATGAAATGGATAATGAAATTAATGAAAATGATAATATGATGCAATAAAATGAACCTAAATGATAATGGACATGAAAAGTGAAATGAATAATGATGGGCGATGCAGTGCACCTATCAAAACTAGAGGGACCTCGATAGGAAGAATAGGTGGGGGGATAACATTTGCACGACCAAAAATCAATGACCATAGGCTAGGAAATATGCATTGGGATAAATGCAATGCAATGGGAGAATGAATGAAATACAAATCTAATGCCATTCTATCACATTAGGAGTAGTGAATTTTTCTGTAACATAGGACATGATACTCCATGGTATGAGGAACCAAGACTGATGAGTGTCGAATGCATAGAAATAACACATAAAAAAGAAGGTTATCCCAATATGCGAAAGTCATAAGGGCTTTGTTCGGGCTTTATGATGGAATAACCACAAGCACAAAGGATGCCCCAACATATCACAAGACCATGGGAACCTTGGTGGGTACTACATAGGACAACTAGGAAGATAAGATCACACCAAGAAATCAAGATATAACCCTATGTCTACCATTCAAAGCACACCATAATATGATGGATCATGGCAACCCTAACGAGGCATAATAGGAAGCTCAAAAGATAAAAAAATGCCAAAAGCGCCGATAGATCACAACAAGTTTCAAATATCCTTTACCATACAACCAATAGGTGAATGGGATTGATGTGGTTTGATTTGAGGAAGGATACATCCTATTAAGATCAAAGATGGAGGGTAGATTAGTTGATCGACATGACTCAGGATACTCAAAAAATATTGAACCTCATGATACCAATGGATTTTCTTGTTAGGAGCTAGTTGGATAGAGACACACTTGATGACATGACACAAAACCAAGAAACACCGTAAGGAAAAACCTAGGGTCTTAGGGGCTGATGAAATGATTAGCCTTACCTACAAGAAAGCGTAGGGACCTCATAGTTTGATAAAAGACTGGCTAGACCATGGATAAAAGTAGAAAGAGGATGATAAAGACTAGGATGGATGATGAGGATTGACACAAAAGGACAGAGAAAATCCTCAGGGGCTCATCAAATATGGCCTTGCCTATGTGAAAGTGCAAGGCAACATAGTTTGACAAAAAGGACAAAAAACATCATGAGACCTAATGATAAAAGATACAATGGAGGATCCTAGAAGGGGATGTGAGATGGACGACACGACACCAATATATAGGTGATGAGAAGCTCAAAATTTAGGATAGAAAATATAAATCATACAATTCTCAATCAAAATACACCAATTGGTGGATGATAGGAGGTCGATAAAGGATGGCTACGATAGGATGTCAGGATAGGATAGATGGATGGGGATGCAAGTATATAGGAAAGTGGGATGCAAGGTAGATATTGATTAAGCCCTCTAGGAATGGTGCCTATTGCGTGGTTTTCATGAATTGTAATTATCCAAGGCACCACCAAGGGTGATTTCCACCATAGGATGCATTACTTCTCTTTACTGTTTTCTTTTTTTCTTTTTTTATATTTTTCTAGATTTTTTACTTTTTTAGTATTTTTAGGTGAGGTAACCCAGCTAACTCAGGTATAAAACTACTTTAGATGCATGATATTGAATGGTTCCTCCAAGGGTTCCCCCTTAGGTGTAGCAAGATGATATGCCCCAGAACCATACTTTGTAGTAATGACATATGGACCCAACCAATTGGCTTCAAAATTTTCTTTCTTTTCTCGATTTTGTTGGGTACGTTGATTCTCTTTCAAGACTAGATCACCAAATTGAAATTGACAAGGATGAACCTTCTTATTATAGGTCATCCTCAAATGATTCTAATATGCCTAAAGATGATTATAGGCCTTAAGCCACTTCTCATTCGAGGAGCTCCAACTAACTCAATTGTGCAACATGAGCATCTTCATCACTGATCAAATTCTTTAGAGAGATACAAAGTGACATGATCTCGACTTATATCAGAAGGATGTCATCTGCACCCTAGACAAGGGAATATGGGATGGCACTAGTAGGGGTGTAGATGGATGTGCAATTATCCCATAGGGTGAGATTAAGGTGGAGGTGTCAATAATGACCAGTATTATTGATGTGCATCTTAAGGATTTTGATGAGGGTTTTATTGGTAGCCTTGGCTTGTCCATTACCTTGGGGATAACAGGGTGTTGACCAATGACGTTGGATGTGATATGTTTCATATAACAGTCACATATATTGGTTATTGAATGGCTTTCCATTGTCAGTGATGATGGAGGAAGGGATACCATATCTATAGAGAATATGGTAGAGAATGAATTTGGATATTTGAATGCTAGTGATTTGGGAAAGTGGAATTGCTTCCACCCACTTAGTGAAATATTTAGTGGATGTGATTATAAAGGTATGGCCATTGGATGAGGGAGGATAAATCTTTCCAATCAATTTGAGACCCCATTTTGAAAAAGGCTACGATGCAATGATGGGTTGTAGATCTGGTGCATGAGCATGAATTAGATCTACATGTTGTTGACATGGTACATAGTTTTTGACAAGTTCACAAGCATCATGCTCCATAGTTGGCCAATAATACCTCACTCTGAGAAGCTTATTTTCCAAGGCCATACCATTAGTATGAGCCCCACAAACACCAATATACAATTCTTTTAATGCAACGCCAGATTTCGATTCAATTAGACATCGAAGGAGAGTGCCATCATACCCTCTATGATAAAGTGTATCCCTTACAATTGTGTAACAAGAAGTGTGTTGAATGAAATATTTTCGTTGGTTACGAGTCAAATCAGGTGGGAGGATGTTGTCATGGAGGTAGGTGTAAATATCATGATACCAGGGTGATTGGGAACCTACAATGTTGCACGCCATTTCATTTTCTGGAATTTCATATGTCAAGATTAGTAATTGTTCCACCAAGAATGATCAATATGTTCGATATTTAGGCATTTCAATAAGGGAAACAATCGTGGGAATTGAATCAGTAGTCTTGTTCTATAATCTAGGAACCTGCTCAAATTGGATATGACTGAAGTATTTCTTATATTCGTTAACCATGCAATTATGAGGGAGAATCTTATAATCCTTAGTCTAAAAATCATCATTGATCTGTTTGATTATCAACTATGAATCACCATAAACATGAAGACAATTTATGTTCCATTGAACTGTGATTCTAAGGCTTGTGATCAAAGCTTCATACTCATCAATGTTATTTGTGTATGTAAATGCCAATCTAAATGATTTTGGGATATAGTCACCTTGAGGGGTGACAAAAAGGATATCTGCACAAGCTCCATTTTGAATGTATGATCCATCAAAATATAATGTCTAGGTATCAGATTTTGAGACTGTGAAGATTGACTCATTAGGAAACTCAACCACTAATGGGTAAGGATCAACAAGGGGAGCATCATCGAACTAATCTGCAATAACCTACCCTTTGATTTATTTGTGTTCCACATATTCAATGTCGAATTCACTAAGAAGCATAACCCACTTATCCATGCGACTAGTGAATGAAGTTATTGATAATGAATATTTGATTGTGTTAACTTTTGATATTAGTTTGATTGGATGGTTGAGCATGTAATGATGTAGCTTCTATGAGCTAAAGATGACTACCAAGCAAGCCTTCTCCATGGGGGAATAGTTAAGCACATATCCCATGAGTGTATGAATGATGTAGTAGATGGCTTGTTTTTTGGAAGACTCATCATTTTTGGCTAGCAATGCCTCCAATGTAACTAAAGTGGCTAAAATAGATAATAGTAATGGTTTATCAAGAATGGGGGGTATTAAGATTGATGGGTTGGTGAGATACTCTTTGATATTATCAAAGCCTTATTGAAACTGCAAATCCCATTTGAAGGTTATATCTTTATGCAGGAGGTTATTAAAATTAAGATTGACATTTGTCAACAAGTTGGGCGATGAATCACCTGATAGACTACAATTTCCCTTGTAGACTTCTTAACTATTTTAGATTCTTGGGTGGGGGAATTTCTATTATAGCCTTAAATTTTGCTGGATCGAATTCAATACCCCTTCTAGACACAATGAAGCCTAATAGTTTGTCAGTTGTGATGCCAAAAAACACACTTTTTAGGATTTAACCACATCTTATACTATTCCAATTGCTCAAAGACCTATCTCAAGACTCTAGGTGATCTCTAGTTTTTGACTTTTCTAGTAGAACATCAAAATAATCCTCCATTATAATGTGGATAATATCATCGAAGATAATTGTCATTGCACATTGATATGTTTCCCCTACGTTCTTAAGACAAAAGGGCATGACATTATCGTAAAATGTACCCTAGGGGTAGTGAAAGTGATTTTAAGCTGGTCTTCAGGTGCAATTTTAATCTAGTTATACTTGGAGAAGCCATCCATGAGGGATAGTATGGCATGCCTTGTTGTGATATCCACTAACATGTCAATATTGGGAAGACAAAATTCATCTTTTAGACAAGCTTTATTTAGATCCTTGAAGTCTGTGCAGATTCTAATGCCCCTAATGGACTTGGCCATAGGTACTACATTTGATATCCAATATAAATAACCAATCAGCCTGATAAACTAGGTTGCCAATAACTTTTGTAATTCTCCCTTAACAAGCAAGGCCACTTGTGGATGCATTTTTCTATGTTTTTGTTTGATTGGCTTGGCATCTAGATGGGAATCAAGATGGTGGAAAACCAAAGTAGGATCCAACCACGACATATCTGAATAAGACCACACAAACTTGATGATTCCTTCTTTCAATAGATTTACACGGACTGGATACTCCTCTTCGAACAGGTATTTTTCCACGTAGGTGATTTGAGGTTCTTCTTTTGTGCCTATATTGACTTCTTATGTCTCTTCAATCAAAATAAAAGAGAATTTAGATAAGTGAGTTCTGACTAGGGGAAGATGAAAATCTCCATCCTCTAGCACCTCATCACGGTTTCCACAAAAGGACACACCCTTTATTTTTACTTTTGCCGAGTCAAGAAGTACCTCATAAATGTTTTCACTAGGTGACCCTTTTTTATTTTGCTTCTTTTGTATTTTTGTAGTTAGGGTGTTCATCTTTCCCCAACACCATAAGGTGTATGCATGCTTCTTCTAAAGGGAATATATCAACTAGTGCACTCCCTCATAGGTCCCAATCAACGAGGTCAGGATGATGGAGTGAAAGGCTAATGGAAAAGACAGATGTGGATTCAAAGAGGGAAGGAAGATTTAAATCAGCATATGAATGTATGATAGCCTCTTTTTCAAGAATGTCCTCAAGAAAATAAGTTTCCAAGTTAACATTATTCAATCTGCTAGTAGATGTTGTAGATCCCTTTTGTTTCTTATCGTAGATGAGACTTAGGTGTTTAGGACGTGTGGGTGTTTCAATGGGTTTCCACATTCCATGTTCATCAAGACCAAGCCCTCCCCCTTGATAATTATACATTTTTTTCTAGCTTAGAAGCATGAGGATAAAATTATTGGAGGCACTCAATAAGGGTAGGAGAGGGTTCAGATTCCTCTCTATAAACCAATTATCTAATGTTTTCATCCCCCTAATCTTGTAATGTGCTTGGAGATTGGAATGTTGTGGAACCCACATTTGTGGAGGTGATGGTTTCGGTCTTTCATTCTTCCTTCTGTAAAGACTCACATAGTTGGTCGTAAGTGTGAGGAGAGGGAGGAATTGTTGCCACATTAAGTGTATCACACATTTCATACTTCCCACAACCCTTGGCAACGATCTGGACTTTGGTGATGGTGGAATTGGATGTGGAGGATGGCATGGAGGATGTATTTGATGGTGGATTAGACGATGAAATGGAAGATGATGGTTGAGGAGCTCCCACTTCTACTCCTAGACAATATCATGAGTGTGGGAAAGAGGCCTCAAGAGCATGAAAATACTTGAAAGGCTAGGGGTTAGCATGGATAGTGATTTCAAACCCATTGTATGGAAATTTCAGACACTGGTGATAAGTGGAGGGAACAACTTGCATGGCATGAATCCATGGTTGACTAAGGAGAAGGTTGTATGGTAAGTCCAGATGAAGGACATGGCAAGTAGTATATTAGAAACTCATCCAACCCAGATGGGAAGTCAAATAATACCCTCTAAGTCTCTTTCTACATTATCATATGCCTTGATTGTGATGGTATGATTATCTAAGTCAACATGAGTGTACCCCACCTATTCTTTGAATTTTAAAGTGCACATATTTAGGGCAGAGCGATTATCTACCAAGACCCTCTTAACCTTATGCCTAGTGATAAGGACTTCAATGTGCAAGGTGTGATTGTGAGTAGGATCAATTGGTGGCATATCATTCTAGCTAAAATCCAACTGATAGGTAGATGAAAAGTGTCCCACAAGAGCTCGAAACTGAGGGGTCAATATCATTCATTACATGTGTGTCTTGTAAAGCCTTTATTAGAATCTCTTGATAGAATTGGGAAGACCTTAGTAGGTCTAAGATAGATATTTGTCTAGGGGTCTTGCCAAGGTGATTAAGGATGCTATACTGTGAGCTTACACGTGCGGGTTTGGATGAGGTGGAAGGCCTTGGAATTGATATGTGTGTCTTGCATGTGGTGATAGCACACTGGGGATATTTTCCTTTGACATAAATCATGGAGACATGTGGGTCCACTTAGGTAATGCACATAGCAATATTGTCATTATTGTATGGCATCTTGTTATAACTGATATTGTTTGTGCTATTATTTTGGTTATTATTGTTGGACCTAGTGTTATCATTTGAGGTGTTAGGACCTTGGTTATGTTTGGGAAAGGAATTTTCATATATTTGTAATTGAGCATTAGATGATGTAGATTGGTTTTCCTTCACTACAATCTCTTCTTGATCGATAAGATATTGGATATAATGTTTAAGACCTTGGATTTTGTTGGTGGAGTGACCCTTAATCCTACGCTACTCACAATACTCATTTTCCCTATACCAAGCAAGTTTCATCTTTGACTCGTCAAAAGGTTTGGTAACATGATATGTAACAACATAATTATCTTGGACTAACCTCTTGAAGATTTCATCTAGGGACTCTCCTAAAGAAGTGAATGTGTGTTTAGTATTCCCTTGATTGGATTGATTGGACAACGGGGGATGGCGAGGTGCACCTTGCAGCATAGATATGACATTGGTAACTGATTGTGGTTGAGGAGCATTTTGTGGCCTTAGGGAAGTACTAGCTGACTGGATGTGTTTAGTGTCAGTGAAACCATCATTAAAAATTTTCTTATTCTTGTTCCAGTAGTGTGTCTTTTCCTCAGATTATTTTTCCTTATCTTGGCTAAAGATCTTAATGAGCCATTTTGCAATAAGAGCCTTCTTGATGGTGGTCCCTTTTTCAATTACCTTTGGGAAGGTAGTAATGCAATGGAGATGCAAGTTGTGAGACAACTCAGGATGAGAGTTCATGACAAAGATTCCCACTAAATCCTTCTCAGGAAGAGTACATTTGATTCGACTAGCTAAAGCTCACCACCTTTGGAGGTAGCTAGTAATTTTTTCTCCATGATGTTGTTTGTCTTTTAGGAGATATAGAGTGTCAATGAGGATTTTTGTGGTTTTTGAGTGTTTTTTGTCTATTGGGAAGGTTAAGAGGTAGGTTATTGTGATTATGGATTGATTGGTTGCTGATGTGGAGGTTGAGGATTACCTTGGGGTTGATGCTGAGATGGTGATTGGGATTATGATATGATGATGGTTGTGGTCCGGTCTGACTATGATTAAATGGTGGTGGTGGTAGGTTTAATGGACACATGTGGACAAGGGGTATATAAGGAGGAACATCAGTAAAAATATTAAATGTATTTCCCCTAGTGTACCCTAATGGCTAACTTGTTTGACTCGGTAGTTGAGGTGATGCAAATGGTTTGGGGGTAGGACCATGCGGGTTACTACCTAGCAGATTCATAGGACCAAGACCTTGAGGATTGGTAGGACCTTGTGGATTGGTATGACCTTTTGGATTGCTAGGACCTTATGGATTTCTAGGACCAAGACCTTGAGGATTATTAGGATCAAGTGCTACACCCATGATTGAAATTGGGGCATGAGCTAGTGAAATCTGATAACACACATCATTGTTGAATCTAGGTTGATACCATGTGTCTTATGGGGTAACCTAAGGGACTTGAGGGACTGTCAATCCTAAATTAACCTAAGAGCTTTGTGGTTCTTGTGCTAGAAGAGGGGTGTGATATTTACATATTGTGATAAATAAAACCCTGGTGGTGACTTAGTTCCCCTCATAAGTAATACGGAAAGGATTTTGTCCCCACACTCAACAAGAAGATGATCAATCATTTACATATTAATAGGATTGCTAAGGTATTCATCAACAGTTAGCTCAGGTTGATTGATCATGCCTTACTCAAGGGAAGGGTGAGGGTGAAATTATATGTTGGATTGTGAAGATCCATCATCAGTGGGTGGATTTAGAGGATATTGAGGTTGACTAGCTTGGGAATGTTATAGCTTCATGAGTTTCTTTGCCTATGATCATATGGTAACAAGCATGAAAATCAAGTGATCAAAAGATGTAGATAGTAATGTGAAGTTCTAAGATATACCTAAGTGATGATGACCTAGAAGATGATCAAAAGGATTGCCAAGGTGGTGGATCAATTGATTGAATGATTGATAGGATGATTATGGATATTTGATTGGATTGGATCATATTGATTGATGGGATTGGATTAGATCGATTGGTTAAATCCAAACTATATTCAGGAGCTCAAATAGATGATGTAGGATGATGGTGATTGGATTGGATGATAAAAAGGATGATTATGATGCACATCCACATCTAGATGGGAAGTAGATTAATGAGGTCACAAAGGATTACTAACTCAGGGTGGATGACAGTCCTAAGTAAGTATGGATGATACTAATTAGGGTCAGTTAGCTAACCCAATTAGATAAAAAGTCCCTAAAATGATGTCTAAGGGATTTGAATTGATGGATTGATGATGGATATGCTATCTAAGGATGTACTAATATGAACCTATATGATTAGATTGATGTTTCGATGATGTTTGGAAAATGCAGATGCATAAAAATTATGATTACAAAAAGATGGATGATGATATCTTTTTTTATCACAAGAATAGACTTGGGAGATAGCATAATTTCAGTGGCCAAAAGGATTCACTCTCTAGTTTTTGTATGGAAAGTGTATTTTACTCTATGTAAGGTGGATTCACCCTTCTAGGCCATGGGTTCACCACTGTATATAGCAAGTTCACCTATCTAGGGCTCACAAGTTTTCCTATTTCTTCAGATCTACTAGAACAAGAAGTGAGGTCACCCAAATAGGTTATGGATTCATCTAAGACGGTGGATGTACATATAGGCAAAAGCAATATCACCTCTTAGGAAATCAAGTTTTCCTATCTAGGTTGCAAGGTTGCCCTATCTTAAGATTTATGGACACATAGCAAAAATTCTTATCTGGGGAGCAGGATCACCTATTCCTTGAATGGTATAGATGGGGATGGTACAAAATCAACGTGGGATTGCTTATGTTGAGATCGACTTCTCCTATTTCTAGGGATGTACAAATAGGGGATTGGAAGACTCAAACTTGGATTTGGATTTTCCTATGTGGAAGACATGTTAACCTATTCAAAGAATGGGTGTATGCGGATTCACCTATCTATTGACCAGACTAACAAATTCACCACTGGAGGAAGTGGATTCACTTATCTAAGATGACTGGACTAAACTGAGATGCATATTCGCCTCTTGAAGGGTAGGATGGCTTGTCCACAATGCAAATTCGCCTCTGTAGGAAGCAAATTTTCCTTTGGGGGCAAGGGGGACTATGGAAAAGGACTGAAAAACATCAAACAACGGATAGCGGGAGAGGACCAAATCAAACTAAAGACACTCACTGGTATATCATAGGAAGACATGTCAAACAATAAGATCCTAAAATTAGTTATAAGGGTTACAAAATCAATGTAGACCCACCACCTCAAGGGGTCAAAAATTCATGAAATCAGGTGGAAGAACCTTCTTTAATGAAGGTGGATAGCTAGAGATCTAATGGCATAGGGTCATTGATAGACACCACAGGCTCATCTTCTCTCTCTCCTCAAGAAATATTGTAGTTCACCATGCAGATTTCTATCTCAACCTAAGGGAATATGTGGTGAGTAATTTTGGGGTATGATTCGTATACCCTACACTACACCAAGCCACAGCTAAAAACCAGGTCTTAAAATAGGCTATATAGGTTATATCATGAGTCCTCGATACACTAGGAGGGTGCATGAGGCACAAAATTGAACACTAGTCCATCACAAGCATGGGTCAAGAACCCCAGTCAGGTACTAGAAACTTGGACCAACCCTACACATCTTATCTAGGTATCACCCTAGCTTAGACACTTCACTAGAAATGACATCACTAGATTGGGGTAAAAATTTAGTTCTCCACCCTCTATATACCCCACTGGTAACACATGGTTCACATAGTCCCCTAGGTGATGAAATCCTATAAATATCTCTATAGGGAAGGATATACCAGACGTTTCTAATCCCCAAGCTCGTATATAGCACAAGGAGAGAGCATACATGTACTATTACTCCTGGGTAGACTCAACTAGAATTGAGGAGGCTACAATTTTTTATCCTTGGACTCACCATACAGTGTAAGGGGAGAGCATACATCAAAAACTTCCTCCAAACATGACAAACAATATTAACTAACCATTTAAGAAATCAAAGTGTTACTAGTTTAGTATGAAAAAGACACACACAAACTAACTAGGGGTCTTCGACTGATTGTCCTACAACAAATGTGTTAGTAATTTCACCTCTGGTCTTGGATAAATGACAAGTTGCATACATATTAGTGAAATCTCACAAATAATGACAAATGAGTGAGTGGATTAGTAGCTAAAGCCATAATTAAATTCAGGTACAAACTGGAAAAATGAGCATTTTGGATTACCTTAGGTTTTCCTTGTGTAGGGTGGATTTGCCTTTGCAAGGATGTTAGGATCACCCTTCTAGTGGAGGGGCGGTTGTGAAATCTCTCTTCGCATGGAGAGGTGTATGCAATATCACCTCTATAAGGTAAGCAAGATCACCTGTTCCATTCTCAAATTCACCTATCCATACAGGCTAAGGCACATTCACCTCTGGAATCTTTGATCTTGGTCATCAAGAGGAAATTCACCTATTCTACAAAATTTTAGATGTGCACTCACCTATATGTAAGCAAGTCTACCCCTACAGTCAACAGATTCACTCGTCGGGGTGGGTTCGCCTCTGTAACATGAAATACAAAACCTACAAAAGTGAAACAATAATAAAACTCAAAGGACCCATGATGCGGGTCCCATCGAGCATGCCAAGAATGTGTGCAAGTGAATTCTAACCTAAAAATGTAAAACAACAATGTAAATGCAAGCGAGAAGACACAAACAAAACACTCATGATTAGCCTAGTTTAACCCAAACAAAATGCACAACAAAATTTCACCTTTACCTTGCTTGAGTTCTCTCCTTTGGTTTTCCCTTTGTTATTAATTTTGTGTGCTTTCAAAAAATGACCTAAAATAGATGCAAATGATAGATCTTTGGATGGTGGATGCAATGGTAGAGTTGGATAAGTTATTGGGTGCAATATGATAGCTATATAGGGCTACAACAATGGAGGTTGAATGCTTGAGTGCAAGAGTGCTAAATTTGGCTAAGTGCATTTTGTTGTAACGAAGTGAAAATCCATCATATTTAGGGAAAATGCCTCTAGAGAATTGGATGTCCAAGATTCATCCTAGGGTAGAAAATCAAGGGCTAGGATATCTTGAGACATCACAAGCCATGAGGAGGTGACAAGTGGAGGGGAATGTGGACAAGGGAAGATGATATGGAAATCAGGTGGCAATAAGGTGGATGCCACATGAGGTACTTGCATGTACCTTGGGAATGGTCAAGATATCCTCATAAAGGATTTTCTTGTCCATATTTACAATGAGAGGACAAGGGAGATATTTTTAATTCCTCACAAATCCTCACCGGGATTGGGAAAGGAATTAAAATTTCCTTATGGGGGATGTGAGGAATTAAAAATTCCTCAATTCCATGGGAGAGATAAATTTGAATTTAAAATCCAAAGAGGTTATGGGATGACTTCTCCAAATGGAGAAACTCATAAATAAGGTTGACCAAGGGTAGATTCCATAAATGGCATGGGGATTAGGTTGGGTTAAATCATTGATTTAGGTTGTGCAAATGAAGGATTAGGTGATCTAACCCTAATTAGGCATCCACTTGCAAAAGTTGGAGGATGTGACCCTAATGATGATTAGGAATGTACACACCATAATTAGGGATTAAGTGGACTAATCAAGATTGGGGAAAATGTAGGAGGATGGGACAAGGAAAGAGAAATTAAATGAATTAAATAATTTATTTTAACTCATTTGGGAAAAGTGACTAAATTAAATAAATTAGACTATTTATTTAATTTAGAGAGAAATAAGTTAAGGTATTTAATTGATTAATTGAAATACCTTAGGAGACATTAGGAATAGGATAAATATCAACCAAATAATAAATTATTGGATCAATATGGCTTAGGGACATAGGATGGATGAATACAAGAGTGAATTTGACCATATAGGGGTGTTCAAATTGAGGTGACTATAGTTCTACCACCATCAAGACTTAAAGTACTCTTACTAGAAATTTTGGCATTAGAATTATTTCCAAGAGTCACAAAACCTCCTTCAAATTTCTTGAAGTTCATGAACCTTCTTTTATCTGTAGTCATGTGGCTAGAGAAATCATTGTCTATGATCCATAGGTTCTTGTCCTTCTAGGCATGTAGATAATTTTGAGTAATCATTAATTTTTCTAACTTTTCTTCAAGAACATTCTTCTAGACTTTATATAATTCATGATTTCTACTTTTTGATCCTTTTCTTCCACTTTTAGGTAGAGGAGGACTCACAAAATTGCTTTTGCAATTCCTAGCAATGTGTCCAAGTTTGTTGCATTTGTAGCAAATGATATTATAGTTGTATAAAGGTGCAAATGAATTGTTTCTAATGAAATTATTTCTTCTTATCAAATATTTTCTACAGTCCACAACCTTATGAAAAAAATTATTGCAATTAAAACAATAACCATAGAATGGATAACTGAACCTGGCGTTGTATCATTATCTTTCAGATCTTCTTCTCTTGTTTTGCACTTGAATAAAACCATAATTTTGTGTCATTATTTCATTAATTTCCATTATTTTTTCATGTTGGAAATAAGAACAATAACCCAAATGAAGTTGGCCACACTTGAAAGGATCAACCGAGAAGAATACCATCCACATGAATAAATAAGTGTTCTAACATGAGCAAGAAGACAACTTGATCAAATGATGATCTTGAATGTATTGACATAGAACTCATGAGATTATTTACAAATGTAAAAGAGCCTTGCTTATATAGGCAAGGAGAGAGGAGGTTGGATAACCACCTTAGTTGAAAACATTAAATTCCTAATGCATAATTATTAATGAATGAGAGAAATATTAAATTCATAGATAACTACATGCCTATTAATGAGATATGGTCCCATTAAATACTAGTTTCTAGAATGCCACCTAGGAAACTAACTTCTAAGTAAAATTATTAATGATGTGAATAGGTCCTCACTAATATCTAATTAGGAAATAAACCCATTCACACTAACACCCCCCCACAAGTGCAACTTGGGAGTGTAGTAATTATGCAAATGATACAAAGATGGGTCCCGACTACAAGGCCATGTTAGGTACCCATGTACAAATGAAAATGAAATCTCTTACAAATTGAGAATAGGAGAAAATATCATGGGACAAAAATCCTCATTAAAAAAGAGATATAATGCAAAATCTAATGCTAATCATGTACAAGTAATGGAAGTGATGTATGGAGGTCTCAACATCAATACCCCCAAGAGCTACATCCATCACAAGAATACAATAATCAATATCCCCCCATAAGATGTAAATAGAGAGATTATATAGCCCCCCCACAATATGTAATCAATTGCAAAAATGGTAAGTTCTTGAAGACAAAACATGATCCGATGTCGACAAACAACTTGTTTCCCTTTTGGAATTGAAACAAAACCCAATACAAATGTAGGGATGCTTCCCATTCTAGATAGGAATTAAAGGAAGGAAGATTGAATGATGATGATGTCTCTAAAAACTGCTCATGTGTCTCCTTGCCCTAGTAAGATGAAGATGCTACAATCAAAGAAGAAGGTGATAAACCAAGACTATGCAAAAACTACTTTTGAAGAAGATCCAAAGATAATACAATGATCCCTCCATTGAAGGAATATATGGAGACTAGATTTCCCCCTGAAGGAAGTGTTCTCAAAACCACTGAAAGAAGTTTGTAGCCAACAAAGTGTCAAGTGACAAAAAACCACATGTCTCTCACTAGGAAGAAGCAAATCCAATGGTAGATTCTAAAGAAACTCCAACTCCATGAAGGAATAGGAGGGAAGAAGCCTCATATATGAAATCTCTGAGAAGGAATCAAGTGCCTCCAAGGTGGTTTCACTAAGATCAGGATCCTCAATCAAGGTCGAAACAATGGAATGTGGAGACTCAAGACTACCCTCCAAAGTAGAATACACATAGAGGAGAGATATGCCATCAAGAATATCCTTGAAACCTGTAGAAGTATCCAAGTCTACAATACCTGAAACAAAGCCATCCTATAATCCCAAGTTTGGAAAACTAAATATGTCTTGTTGAATAGGAATGATGGAAGCCTCAATCAAAGACTTTGTACAAGGAATCACTAAAGGTAAAGGTACATCAAATGTCTCTAATGAAGAAGAAGCATTTGAAGAACCCTTGATATCCTCATATGAAGGTTAAATGTATTCCAAATCTATAAGCTCATGCATAGAATTATCATTATAGGGTATCTTGTCTGAAGAATGAAGAGGTGCATGACATTTTGAATCATGATCGTTGGGAAATGGTGGAGTATCAGGATCTCCATATAGTTCTCAATTATTAGTCTAAATAATATGAGGACAATCACAATGATCAATACCTTTCAAAATATCATCATCTACATGCATTGCAATAACCTCTAAGACATCATACCTTCTACAACTCCAAGAATTTTTTTTGATACCTTTATTTAGAGGAGGAACTAAACCAAATTCAAATATGGGAAAAATTGAGGTGATTGAAGATGGTTTATGATGAAATTTCTCCATTGTTTATGGTTTCCCATTCCCAACATAATCAATGAAGGATGAAATGAAAAACCCATAATAAACTATGATTGATCTCCAATATTACAAAGACATTGACCTTCAATATCAATTAGAACTCCCAAAATGATGCACAATTGAAAATGAATCCTCCCAATACAAATATACCTTCTCCAAATTGTAGTATGTCCAAGTTATCAAGTGAATGTTACAAATTGCAAAAACTCAATAGAATGTACTTAGATCTGAATCTAAAAAAGTGGATGGAAATGATGATATAGGTTTGAATCACATTCGTAATGCCATTGGATCTCCAAAATATAACAAAATAGTGAAAATATATGAGCTCATGATTCCAAAAGGAAGCACTAACTTTAGTTAGCTATAATTCATACCCACAACAAAATGTAGCAAAATACTCTGCACGGTTGCGGAGTACATGAAAGTAGCTTTCTAGTGATATCATGTTTGCTAAAATTTGATATCTTGGTGAAAATTTATGCTCTAATGAAAAAATATATCCTATTATGGAGTGTAGAATAAATAGGCACAAAAATCAAGTTCTTACAACAAAAAATAGCCCTTTGGGCTGCAATATGACCGCAAAGTTTAATTGTATGGAAACAAATGAGTGCACCACCTGATAGACAATGATGGGTTTGTGTGTCAACAACGTTTTGGGTGGAGCTACTCCCTAAGCATAGCCCATGATCCCTTATATGACCTCAAACCAAAATAGATGCTGACACCAAGAACATAGACGGTGAATGGTGGACGGATGAAGCGAGAGATGGGAGGCAGCAAGAGATGGGAGCTAGCGGTAGGAAGCATTGAGAGGATGATGGTCATAGAGCTCAACGGTGATGGTAGGAGGATAGACGTGGGCCCAACAACCTCTAAAAATATTATTTTTGCCTAAAAAAGTACCTTGTGAACTATGTTAAATATTGAACCAATGATATGTTGAGATTTTAATGTTGCCAATTTGGCAATTGAAATCTTATTTAAATATGCCTCAGTTTAAAAGATTTTAAAAACCTATTTTTCATAAAATATTTTGACTAATAAATATTTAAATATATATATATATATGCTAACATTTATTAAATGATCACCAATAATTAATCTGAAGAAAATAAATCTTTAAGCCCGAAACTATAATAGAATGTTGACCTATAACTAAATCAACCCTTCTAAATATTTTTTGCAAACTATTGAAAAAAAACTCTGAAATAGAGTTCTTTTTTGAATCTGCAATATGATATGATGTCGACCAAGGGATAAATTTTTTCTACAATGGAGGGGGAGATTTTTCTCCAAAAATTGTACGATCCATACCTTTTCCCTTGAATGTCATTGTAGAAAACCTTTGATGGCCTCTAGATGATGAAGTAGAATTTCAATGAATGGGTAAGCATTCCTTAGGTTTTTGGACCGTCTGGACACAATGGAAGCATTAGATCTAACCCAAAGTGCCTCAAAAATTAGTTGCCTCACAGATGAGAACAACTAGCCCTTCATGAAAAACCTTTAGCCTTTGATAGTCTCCTCAGCTCAACTTATCGATATGAGATGGATCTCCTATGGCCTAAAATTTGATACCATGTTGGAAATATGAATAATAACCCAAATGAAGCTAGCCACACTTCAAAGGATCAACCAAGAAGAATACCATCCACATGAATAAAGAAGTGTTGCAACATAAGCAAGAAGACAATTTGATCAAATGTTGATCTTGAATGTATTGAGATAGAACTCATGAGATGATTTACAAATGTACAAGGGTATGTGTAGGATCATGAAGGGCCAAAAAGTGGCAATGGAAAAGAATACATTTTGGATCGACTCAAAAACTTGGAAATGTTGAGTTGGCATTTTGTAGGTTCGGGTGTCTGTACATTGCTCCAAAGCAATGCCCAAACCTACTTTTTGCAAATCAGATATCCGATCCAAATCGGATATCTGATTTGGATTGGATATCTGATTTGCAAAAGCCTATATAAATAAAAAAGCCAACTGTTAAAACTCATTTCACACCATTTGGATGTGGGCACAAAGGGAAAAGAGAAAATCCGATATCCGTTTTGAGGAGAAATCTGATTTGAAAGGCAAGTTTTTGGTTGTTTTAATGTTTTAATCAATTTTTCAATTAGATTCTTTTAATTTTAAGTAGTTTTTACGATTTTTTTTTCAAAAGTAGGGTTTTTTATTGATTTTTATTAAAAACTAGAGTTTACAATGAATTTTTATTAAAAATTATTTTTTAAAAATGGATTTTGATTAAAAACTAGTGTTGTTAATGTATGTTTATCAAAAACTAGAGTTTGCTATGGATTTTTGTGAAAAAGTAGGGTTGTTTTTGGATTTTTATAAAAAACTAGGGTTTTTTTACAATAATTTCATTTATATTTGTAATTTTAATTAGATTAATTGGTTTTTAACTTTAATCAAGTATTATGGTTGAGAATGAAAATGCACAAATTCCAAATTCTCCACCACCTCCGCAGCCACCAATTGAAAACTTAATTGTTGAAAAATTGGGGCAATTGAGGGGCATTTGTGAAGTTTATAAGACAATCCCTTGATTGAGTGATATGACAAACACATTGAAGGAAATAATTAAAAATATAGAAACCCTCTCCACCCAACATAATGCCTTTCATTCGTGGTGAAAATACATGGGGGAATATTATGCATGTGGATTGTCTTACGATGATGTGAAAGATCTCCAAATAACCAAAGCCCAAACAACCTCTTTATTCATTAACCCCCGCACCGGTTTGCCAGTGAATATTAATAAAATAAAACTTTCTACAAAATGGTGCATGAATAGGGACATTGTAGATAAATTTTGGGATCGTTGGTTTATGGTTTTTGATAAACCACCGAACAACAATTCTGATATACCATTTTACTTTATTAAAAAATTATATGCTGAGTTTTTTTTAGGGCATCATGTCAATTACTTTGACATTAAATCCTTCCAGGGCATCAGTGGAGGTATGCCCCAGGATAGACTAGGGGTAGTTAGAGTAGTCCCGCGCCCAAATGTTCCCCTTCCTCCCCTTCCTCTGCCACCTCCAATATATCATCCAAAGATTATCCAGGATGTAGCCACACAGACTATTCAGGCTATTCACTCTTTGAGTGGTCATTTGGTTTCACATGCTTCTACAATAGCTTAGCCACATTTTGGTGATGTTGGCAAAGGCTCGAGTGTTGTTGCATCATCCTCCTCAAGTCCACATATTTGTGTGCCACATACTTGCACTATGTGCCACTAGATATGGTTGGGTCCTCTTGTACAACCCACTGAGCATCCCTTGGACACTTCTGATTATGACCTCCATGATGTGGACATTATAGATCAGTCGCAGGGGAGTGGAGTGCACCCTACAAAGTCCTCTTCTGCTAGAGAGGGGGATGCTGGAATAGTGACACAGGTAAGATTTAAGTTGTAATTTCATAACTTTCATTTTTTTTTAAATGAATATTAATAAGAGATAGTATCAAGTACTAAAATTTATTTACATGGTCTATTTAACAGTTGATTTCTGAGGAGGAGCTCACACGGGTGACTGAAAGCACCCTCAAGGCCATTTTATTTGGCTTGGACACACACACAGTATATATTTTTGCACTCACTCGTTTACATTTTTTATTATATACTTGCTTGTCATTTGAATTGTCATTAATGAAATTATATAATAACTTATATGTTTATCTTATTTTCATCTTGTAGGAAACACCTAGTGCGAGTTAGGTGCAGCCTTGTCCAGACTATGGAGGCGCAAAGTTAGATAAGGGGAAGGTAATTGAACTCAAATTGGATTGAATTAATATTTTTAAGATCTTATATTGATTATACATACATCAACATAGATTGGTAGTTTCGTATGTACTTGTTATTTTTATGTATAGGCAATTATGAGCTATACATCATTGTTGACAAATGACACACCGCCTAAAGGATTAGGTATTGGAACACCTCAAGGAGTAGGTGTTGAAACACCTCAAGGAGGAGGTGTTGAAACAACTGAAGGAGATAAAGAAAAAGATCAACCTAAAGAGGTATGTGTTTATTTTATTTTGTGTTTGGTAAATATGTTCCTATTACCAATAATTGTATGCTAACTTGGATCAATTTTATTTTTTTGTTCACATATATAGATTGGAATTTCAAAATTTGGTTTGGTATATTCTAGGACTCATGACCCTTTGAAGAGATGTATATTTTAGGTAATCAAGATTTCAATTTGAGAGTTCAATTAAAATTCAATTTATATTGATTTTGATGTTAATTATTCAATTTTAAATTATATAGTATAACTAATCTCAATTGTTGTTTGAATTTTTCTTGTGCAGCTACCTTCAGAGCCAATGAGTGCTTCAAAGAGGCTCCATTTTGATGATCCACCAGTAGTTTAGGATGAGATAGACATTTTGGCATGTAAATTTTGAATACTTATTGAGATGGCATATGCCACATTTTGTAAAACTTTGTTTGAGTTGGCATCGATGCCATTTTTGTATATGGCCATACACTTGATTATTGGATAATTTGATATATAGAAGTTGGCAATCGAAATTTAATTTGTTCCTCATGTGCATGATTAAACTCTTTGAAAATTTTATTTTGAGCAATGGTTAAATATTATTGTACAATAGCATAAAAAATAATGGTTATATTATGTAGTTTATATTTATATCGCTGATTACATTGCATTACACATCTTTCAAACTCAAATCATTACTTCACATTGCATAACTAAAAACTATGAACAGTTGTCAATTGCATTTGCTTGTCATGGAATTCTATGAGACCAAATTTCTTTGAAGCTTTTTTTCAAATAGTCCACTGCCTTGTCTATGCTACCACATTTTTCATACATATTTACCAAAGCTTTTTATCAAACAGTTCACTCTAATCCCTTTATCACCCCTAAAAGTGTGTTTCTACTGTTGATGTTATTAGCAACATCGAGCTGCTTCTTCCAGTGATCACCTTAAGTTGTAATAAATAAAATGATAGCCTATGGATTTTTAATTTATACTCATTTAATTTAAATGGATGAGGCCAACCTTCTTTGATATTATTTTGTAATTTATTATTTTCAAGAGAGGCTGACCTCCTTGAAGAGTCACCTTATTTTGTATAAATACAAGGCGATGTTTGTTCATTTCCTCAATCGAGTTCATTAAGCATAATTCACATTCCAAGAAAAAGTTCACACTTGAGCATCAACGCTTCATCTTGCAGCAACATGCCAATTTCAAGGAGAAGCATATTCAATTGTATTTTTGCATCTAGGAGAGGTGTTATTATTCATTGTATAAAATTCAGCCATGAGTTGGGCCTGAGTTATAAGTAGATTTTTGCTCTTATTCCTTCATTATATAAGAGGCATTCATGTTCTTTCTGCTCAATCCTTGAAAAAGGAAGGAAAAAGAGGAAATAAAAGATGCTTCAAAAGGAATAGAGATAAAGGGTCAGATGGTGCTCCTGCATTCAAGAAGAAGTGGGACCTCTCTCATGTTCAATGCCTTGGATGTGACAAGTTTGGTCACTATGCAAAGGATTGCCCTACCAGGCCTAATCAGCATGGTTCATTTGCGGATGTGATTGAGATCTCTCCCCAAAATGATTCTAGTAAATTTCTACTTTAGTCATGGGCCTATGTTCAAGCCATGAAGGTCGTGTATTGATCTGAGCACAAGAGCAGTGTTTCGTACTTCCACCCTTCAGAATATTTAAGAGATAAGTATTCTTTGTTTTGATTGTAATTACCCTTCTAGGCTAAAATTTAGCTTGTTGAGTTGTGCAAATCTGACATTATTTACTTGGATTATGTGTGACCAGTAAATAGTGATCACTGGGATAAGATTCTTTAGAATTAAGAATTATTCATTGCAAGTTGTATCATGTTAATGTGTAAAGATTGTCTTTTGTTATGATGAGATTAGCTCTTCCTAATATGAGTGCAAGATAGGAGTCTAGAAGATGTAGTAGGGTTGAAATAAAGGTGTTTGACTAGTGTTTCGCAACAAGCTATGGTCTCATGGCTTTTTTTCGCACAAAAAATAACATTGGAGCTCGATTGGAGGCTGAAAACTACTTGTAAGGGCATCAATAAATCTTGTTCTACAACTCGTATGACCAAACCAACTATTCCATCACATTCAAATGGGTACGTTTAGGTTATCTATGGTTCCCTTTCGCACCAAAACAGATCGAAGCAATCCAAGTTACATTCAATCAGTGAAATCCCTTAAGAGTCCAAAGTGTAGAAGGGCAGCAATCTTTGATGAACAGTTACTCAAAAACCATGATTCTTATAGACTCTTCATTTGAGGATATGGGATTGCGTTGGGACCATATACAATAATCTCTCTCAGTTTTTTCTATCTCGAAGGCGTTTTCCCATGGTGATAAGTTTTCAGTTGAGGGAAAAGTTGCCAAATGGAAGCAGTGTAAAGTTGCAAAGTGGTGCAACTTTCATTCTCTAACTCATACAACCAAATGAACTGTTCCAAAACATATGGATGGGTAATTTTACACTAGGTATGGTCCTCTTTTTCACCCAAATATGCCAAATCACTTCGAGCTAAACTGGACGGATGATTTCCCTTAAGAGTCCAAAGTGCTAAAAGGCAACAATCTTTGACGGACTATTTCTTGAAAACTATGATGCTTATAAAATCTTCATGTGAGAATATGAGATTCTGTTGGGACCATCTACAATAACCTCTCTCGGCTTTTTCTATCTTGAAAGTGTTTTCCTGTGGTGATAAGTTTTTAGTTGAGGCAAAAGTTGCCAAATGCAAGCAGTGTAAAGTTGCAAAGTGGTGCAACTTTCATTCTCTAACTCGTACGACCAAATAGAATGTTCCAACACATCTAGATGGGTACGTTTATGCTAGGTATGATCCTCTTTTACACCCAAATATGTCGAATCACTCCAAGCTACATTGGACCAATGATTTCCCTTAAGAGTCCAAAGTGCTAAAAGACAGCAATCATTGACGGACTATTTCTCAGAAACCGTAATGCTTAAAGACTCTTCGTCTGAGGATATAGGATCATGTTGGGACTATCTACAATAAATTCTCTTGGTTTTTTCTATCTCAAAGGCATTTTCCCATGGTGATGAGTTTTCAGTTGACGGAAAAGTTGCCAAATGCAAGCAGTGTAAAGTTGCAAAGTGGTGCAACTTTCATTCTCTAACTCATATGACCAAATAGACTATTCCAACACATTCAGATGGGTACGTTTATGCTAGGTATGGTCCTCTTTTGCACCCAAATATGCCAAATCACTCCGAGCTACATTGGACCGACGATTTCCCTTAAGAGTCCAAAGTGCTAAAAGGAAGAAATCTTTAACGGACTATTTCTCAGAAACTGTGATGCTTACAGACTCTTCGTTTGAGGATATGGGATTGTGTTGGTACCATCTTCAATAACCTCTCTTGGTATTTTCTATCTCGAAGGTATTTTCCCGTGGTGATGATTTTTCAGTTGAGGGAAAAGTTGCCAAATGCAAGCAATGTAAAGTTGCAAAGTGGTGCAACTTTCATTTTCTAACTCATACGACCAAAAAAACTATTCCAACACATCCATATGGGTATTTTTACTCTAGGTATGGTCCTCTTTTGCACCCAAATATGCCGAATCATTTTGAGCTACATTGGACCAATGATTTCCCTTAAGAGTCCAAAGTGCTAAAAGGCAGCAATCTTTGACAGACTATTTCTCAGAAATCATGATGCTTATAGAATCTTCATCTAAGGATATGGGATCATTTTGGGCCCATCTACAATAAACTCTCTTGGTTTTTGCTGTCTCGAAGGCGTTTTCCTGTGGTGATGATTTTTCAGTTGAGGGAAAAGTTATCAAATGCAGGCAGTGTAAAGTTGTAAAGTGGTGCAACTTTCATTCTCTAACTCATATGAAAAAATAGACTATTCCAACACATCTAGATGGGTACGTTTACGCTAGGTATGGTTCTCTTTTGCACCCAAAATATGCCGAATCACTCCAAGCTACATTGGACCGACGATTTCCCTTAAGAGTCCAAAGTGCTAAAAAGCAGCAATCTTTGACGAACTATTTATTGGAAACCATGATGGTTATAGAATCTTCATCTGAGGATATGGGATTGTGTTGGGACCATATACAGTAACCACTCTCGATTTTTTCTATCTCGAAGGATTTTTCCCATGGTGATGAGTTTTCAGTTGAGGGAAAAGTTGTCAAATGCAAGCAGTGTAAAGTTACAAAGTGGTGCAACTTTCATTCTCTAACTCGTACGACCAAACCGACTATTCCAACAGGTCCGGATGGGTATGTTTACACTAGGTATAGTCCTCTTTTGCACCCAAATACGCCGAATCACTCCGAGCTACATTTGACTGACGATTTCCCTTAAAAGTCCAAAGTGCTAAAAGGCAGCAATCTTTGACGGAATATTTCTCAAAAACCGTGATGCTTACAAACTCTTCATGTGAGAATATGTGATCATGTTGGGACCATCTACAATAACCTCTCTCGGTTTTTTCTATCTCGAAGACGTTTTCCCGTGGTGATGAGTTTTCAATTGAGGGATAAGTTGCCAAATGCAAGCAGTGTAAAGTTGCAAAGTGGTGCAACTTTCATTCTCTAACTCGTACGACCAAACAGACTATTTCAACATGTTCAGATGGGTATGTTTATGCTAGGTATGGTCCTTTTTTGCACCCAAATATGCCGAATCACTCCGATCTACATTGGACCGACGATTTCCCTTAAGAGTCTAAAGTGCTAAAAGACATCAATCTTTGACGAAATATTTCTCAGAAATCGTGATGCTTACAGACTCTTCGTCTGAGGATATGGGATTGTGTTGGGACCATCTACAATAACCTCTCTTGGTTTTTGCTATCTCGAAGGTGTTTTCCCGTGGTGATGAGTTTTCAGTTGAAGGAAAAGTTGTCAAATGCAAGCAGTGTAAAGTTGCAAAGTGGTGCAACTTTCATTCTGTAACTCGTACGACCAAATAGACTGTTCCAACATGTCTCGATGAGTACGTTTATGCTAGGTATGGTCCTCTTTTGCACCCAAATATGCTGAATCAATTTCAACTAACCATTTAGAGGTCCTTGAAGGTCTTGAATTTGGAATGTCTTTCTTCCACACAAGGTTCTTCATTTCTCGTGTAATCTGGTGAAACATAATTTACACTTTCTTCAATATTATCTTCAACATCTTCATTTCCAACATTTTCAATATCAATTTGAATAATTTCATTCCCAATTTCAATATCATGTTCAACATCTTCAATTCCAACATTTTCATTATCAATTTCAATATTTTCATTCCCAAATTCAATATCATATTCAGCATCTTCAATTCCAACATTTTCACCTTGAAAATTTTCAATATCAATTTGAACATTTTCATTCCCAATTTCAATATCATGTTCTAAATTTCCACCTTGAACATATTCAATTTCCTCTTCACTTGAAAGACCATAGGGCTTAGGTTCACCAATATTTAACATACCTTGTCTTTTCTTCCTGTGACCTTCTCTATCTCTTTGTCTATATCCTTCAATTTGTTCTTTTGTGAGCTTTATCTTACATTTTTTCTTCTGACGACTACTGCTCCCCATTATACCAAATATAAGATGCTAAAAAATCATTATGTATGACAAATTTGAGTACAAGATGTTCCAAAAAGTTTATCTTTGTCTCTTCCTATCTGAAACGGTGCGTTTGTCACTTGCAAAATGCTGCAAACAGAATGTAGGGTCTATTGGAATGCACAAAAATGACCCACATGGGGTTTTTCTATGGCCCACAAATCCGATATTCGATATAATCGTATATCTGATTTGTAAAACATGTTCTGCAATGGTAAGATTTTAGCTCTACACATCGAAGTTTCACAAATCAGATATCCAATTTGTACACACATAGACCTAAGGGTTAATGGTAGAGAGTGGGAGAGTGGGAGAGGGAGAGAGGGAGGAGAGTGGGAAGGACAGAGGGAGAGTGGGAGGGATATAGTGAGAGGGAGAGTGAGAGGGAGAGGGAGAGAGGGAGATAAAGGGAGAGGTGGGAGGTGAGGAGGGAGAGAGGGAGATAAATGGAGGAGAGTGGAGAGGGAGAGGAGGGGAGGAGAGAGAGAGGAGAGGAGAGGGAGAGAGGTGGAGAGGAGAGGAGAGAGGGAGAGGGAGGGAGAGGAGAGAGGAGAGAGGGAGGAGAGGAGGGAGGGGAGAGGAGAGAGTGAGAGGGAGAGGGAGAGAGGGAGAGAGAGTGAGAGGGAGAGGGAGAGTGGGAGGGAGAGAGGGAGATGGAGAGGGAGAGAGATAGGAGGGAGAGAGAGGGAGAGGGAGAGGGAGAGGGAGAGAGAGGAGAGAGAGGGAGAGTGGGAGAGAGGAGGGAGAGTGGGAGGGAGAGATGAGAGAGGGAGAGGGAGAAAGGAGAGAGAGAGAGAGAGGAGGAGGAGGATTAGAGTTGAGGGAGGGAGAGGAGAGGAGAGAGGGAGAATGAGATGGAGGGTAGGGAGAGAGAGGGAGAGGGAGGGAGGTGAGAGTGAGAGGAGAGTGAGACCTGAGATGGGAGAGAGAGAGAGAGAGAGAGAGAGAGAGAGAGAGAGAGAGAGAGGAAGGATAGTGGGAAGGAGAGAGAGAGGATAGTGGGAAGGAGAGAGGGAGAGTGGGAGGGAGAGAGAGAGAGAGGGAGAGAGGGAAAGTGGGAGATTGAGAGAGAGAAAGAGAGGAGTGATTGAGTGAGAGACTTGAGAAAGATACAGGTGGAGAGAGAGAGAGCTAAAGAGATAATATTTAAATATTTTATATATTGGTAATATATATATTTAAATATTTATAGATTAACTAAAATATTTAAATAATATTTAAATATTATACATTTAATAATATATTATATATTAAATACATAATTCGGTAAGAGATTATCATAGATTGTATATTAAATATATTACATTATAAACTTTATTGGATATTATATATATTAAATTATAAACTTTACTGTATATTATATATATTAAATTATAAACTTTATTGCATTTTTAAATCATATATTAAAGATTGTATAAATTTTTTAAAACTCATCTAAAATATATCATATATCAAATTCAAATCGGATATCGGATTTGAATTGGATATCCGACATGCTGACACAAAATTTAATGCATAGGGATTAGGCTCGGGATTTGGTTCGGACCTGCCAATCCTAAAAAGTCAACACATAAAATGTGTTTAACAACTTACCTTGCTTTTCCAGACTTTGCCCATGTGGCTGATGATTTTTATTTTACCCAAAATTGATGAAACGAAAAGGGTTTGTAAAGGAGCTTCTAAGTTTTGTACCAATATAAATTATATTTTACTTAGAATCTAATAAATAATTATTATTTATTTTTCATTAGAATTACAACTAAAGTCCTGATTGATAGTCTGATAGAAAAAAATCTATAGCTTTCAAACTGTATCACATTTTTTGAATCCAAAACATGCGTCACATTCTATGCTTGGCATACTATAGGATTAAAAAAAAAATGAATTTCATGAAGTTTTGACCAAGTTAAGGTGGTCAGACATACAAGTTTTTATATATTTTTTAAGTTGTAATAAAAAATTCATAATTAATTATTTATTTGAAAAAAAATTACAAAAACATATGCATCACATCTGGACATGAGTCCTCTAATTATATTTAAAATCTTATAAAAAAATATTATCATTTTATTATGTTTAGGGTGGTCAGACAGACACCTACTTCTTATTTTTTCCCTGAAATTTTAGTACTACTGCATTGAAATTTAAAATTTTCACCAAATAGAATTTTTTTATAAAAATTAACCAAGTAGTTTAGAAACTACATTCAATTTTCCACACATTCTATTCTTACATATTTTTGAAATAATATAGATAACTTATTCAAATGTTTATGTCAAGTTGCCCAACTCTGATTTTCTAAATTTTCATTGCCACTTAAGGGCCTGTTTTTTCCATGATGATCCTGCACATACCCACAAGAGCCTTTATTATATAGGCAAGGAGAGAGGAGTTTGGATAACCACATTAGTTACAAACATTAAATTCCTAATGCATAAATATAAATGCTTGAGAGAAATATTAAATGCCTGGATAACTACATGCCTATTAATGAGATATGGTTCCATTAAATACTAGTTTATAGAATACCACCTAGGAAACTAACTCCTAAGTATACTTATTAATGATGTAAATAGGTCCTCACTAATATCTAGTTAGTAAATAACCCCATTCACACTAACATTTTATACTTTGAACTTCTAGAGCTAGTCACTTACGGACTTGCTTTAGTAGACTTCACAAAATTTTATGTCACTTTTTTCTTTTGATCATCAAAACCTATACCAGTTTTGACATGTGGAGCTCTACGACTTCGCAATATATAATCTAGGGTATCAATAATCTTACAAAACTTCATCTATAACTACTGATTCACTTTCTCAAGCTATTTTCTTATTGTCACAATTTTTTCTTCCAGCTTCTCACAATCCTTATCTCTTGATAGAAAATTTTTGATCAAAACTTCTCCAATCCTTTTTGCTTCTTTGATTTGGATCTTTATATCATGACTCATCTTTTCTTCTTTCTTAAAATCCTTAGATATGTTTTCTTTAGTCTTCACTTCTTCTACAATCCTATTCTTTATCCTTCTTATTTATTTTCCAAAACATAACAACTCTTCCAAAAGATCTACTTCATCTTCATTATTTTGAAATCCATTTTAGTATCTTCAGTAGTCTAAAATGCCATGAAAAAAATAATTATTTTTCATCTCTAGAGATATCTTCATCTTCTTCTTTAGTAGAGTAGCCTTCTTCCTCATTAGTGTAAAAAATATTGTGTTTCCTCTAACCTTTCTTCCTTCTCTGAAAAGATTTCGTTCCATTCCTTTTCTCAACTTTTTTATAATTTTGAACCGTAGATTTGGGGGAAAAGTGGTGTTCTCTTGCACTTCTAGGGTTTTCACCTAAAAGGATGGAGTTCTTTCTACCCAAAACCTAGGAGGTTCATTCAAGACTAATCCTAATATGTAATTTAAATGTAGCTAAATGAAGTGTTCTAAATGCAATAATCTAATAAATGAAACTAACTAATAATGTGAAACTAAGATGTTTGAAAACACTATGTAAAATGACCTAAGAATGCATGCAAACTATAATAGAAATGAAGGAAACTAGAGAGGTGCACCTGAAAATTGAAGCTTGATGTAGAGGAGTTCTGGAATCTTTCAGAATTTGTTGTTGAAGCCAACTGGGACACTTACGCCAAGCTAGGCGACTTAGTCCTATCTCAGGGAGATTCTGCCAGAATAGGTTTCGAGAAAATGGGTATCCAAAACTACAAAGATCACTTTTCAGGCCTAGCAGTGGGACTAAATTGCCAATGATGGTGACTTAGTCCACCTTCATCTTTCGAGAATCTTGAGGATGCAATCGATAGCTTTCGATCTGTGCTTCAGCTTTTGATAGAGATCTGGACCCAAATCTGTACACTTTGACCTGTAGGTTGTCTCCAAGCTTCTTTTAGGGTTTTGTTGACTTTGAATGATGTTTATGGGATGTTTACACCTTTTAACACCTTGCGCTTTGAAAAATCATCATACAAGACCTACAAAACACACATGTAAAGAGGGGAAAATGGTTAGGGTTAGAGAATAGGGGTTTTCCATAGTCAAACCCCATTTTGGTAAGCAGATCCTAGAAAATGAAATGAAATAGAAAGAGGATGATGATTAAACAACATGCAAGTGTCACAACTCACCAAACCCTTGAAGTAAAATTCTAAAGATATGCAAGCAATAACTCTAATGGATGAATGCTTGAAGTGCTTAGAGTGCTTGAATGCTTGATTGCTTGATTAGGAAGATAGATAGCTTGATCATGAGAGAATAAGGAGAATGAAAATGAGGGGAAAAACTTTTATTTATACACGATTTTCCCTAATTTCTTGAAAATACCTCATCATAGGCCGACCTTAGGGTTTAGAGAACAATATCTCGCCAGAATATTAAAATAATTTTGATTTTTAGGCTAGATGGGACTAATTCACCCAAGGTGGTGACTTGGTCCCACCAGTGCAATTTTGATAAGTGTCAGTCCAATTAAAGTATATTTAATGATGTTTAACGAGATTGTTATTTGAAACACACTTAAGTAGGGAATGTAAGTGCATAATGGGGCTATTTAAACACAAGAAAGGATCAAATTATTGATGCCAAGCCTAGAAAAGTGTGAGGGTTTGTTACAACTCTTTCCAACACTTTGAAATAAGGCTTGGTAAGTGATAACAAGATGTTGTTTAGGTGAATTATAATAGAAAGGTCCTAGAAAAGTGTGAAAGTGGGTTACAACACTTCACAACACCTTTGTAAGACATCATATGGTTTTTATTGATTTACAAGCATTCAAGGCCTAATGTGAATGTGTTGGCCACATTACAACATTAAATCTAGGAAAAATCAAGTGAAAATCCATAAGAAAGGCCCAAATGAGTGTGAAAATGTCCAAGGATGCATTTTTCTACATTACATTTAGCCCCCACTTTAGTGAGAGGATGGACTTGCTTCAAACTCACACTAAAGTAGCCCAACATGCACATAAAGAAGGATTCCAAATGCACTCATGTTGGCAAGATGAGGCAACAATAATCAAGAGGGATGATCAAGCCCCTAGGATCAAGATCCCATGGCAAACCGAACGTTAGAATAAAGGAACACACAAGAAAGTGATTTGACAGAATGAAAGGAAAGGGAAAGAGAAAGTTAGATCAAGCTTCAACCATTTGTCCAGCTAGTTGTCGGTCAGATCTAGGTTGTTTGTCTCAAAAGATGTATACTCACTCTGAGGCGATGGAACTCATGCTTGTCTGTCGGGTGAGAAGGCCAAAAAGGTGAGAAACATACACTCATGGCTGGTATGCACTCACACACACTCAGATGGCTATGGGGAAAGTCATGACTCTGGTTGGGCTTCCTGCTTAACCATACCAAAGTTATACCTCCTGATAACTTTAATAAGGTGCCACAAAAGAAAATAATATTTTGAGCTTCATGAGACAAGCAAAACTTTGTATGCTTGGAGCTCATGAACAAGTGCAAGATGGCACCATAGACATGCAAGTTGTGTTATGCAAGGTGGCCATATATGCAAAATGCAAAATGCAAAATGAAAATGAACGTTAAAAGGAGTATTACTTAGTTCATGCAAGGTCTTTAACTTAGGGAACATTGTGTATAATGTCTCCAAGAGAGGAAAGATCAAAGAATAGAAAATTCACAACTTAGGGGATGCAGTGTGTTGCATCAGGCCACTGAGAGGAATGTAATATGCTAAGATAGATCACATTCATGAAGGTCATTACATCCAATGTCATCCACAAAGTGACAAACACATTGTATAAAATAATAAGGTTGCACTAAGAACTAAGAAAAAGGAAAAAAAATAAAAATGCAAAAGAAATAATGCCAATGTATGCCCCCACTTTAAAGGAATTTCTAAACACCATACTATGAGAAATTACTTTAAAGTAGCAAAATAAAAAATGCAAAAAAGAATGAAGGCATGAGAGCCAACTTGGAAAGCCCCTATTCCAAGTGATATGTTTCTGAGTAAGGTTGTGTCATGTAAAGGAAAAAGAAAGGAAAGGAAAGGGAATGGGGTTGCCTCCAAAAGGAAAACACCAAACACATAAGGGATCTATGGATTTGGGATCAGTATGTTCGTTGCTGCAATATTTTTTTAGAGAGCTTGAAATTGTCATCATTCCCTGAATACATAGAACTAGAAGAATGACATAAAGAGAGAGAAAATAAATAAAAGGAAATATCCTTTTGAGTCAACATGGAAGATACATAGGGTGTCTCAACGCTTTGTATCATCCACAAAAGGAAAATAAAAGCTAAAAAAAATAAAAGTTGAAAGAAAAATGAAAATATTTTGGGTCAACATGAAGGAGACATGGAATATCTCAATGCCTTGTGTCATCCCCAAAAGGAAAGCACAAGAAAAAGCAAAGGTGCCTTTTGGGTCAACATGAAAGGGAAATTTCAGTCTCAATTCCTTGCATGATCCCCAAAAGGAAGAAAAATTAAAAGAAAAAGGCAAAGAAAAAGAGCCTTTTGTGTCAACATGAAGGAGACATTGCAGTCTCAATGCCTTGCATCATACCCAAAAGGAAAGCACAAGAAAAAGAAAAGATGCCTTTTGGGTCAACATGAAAGGGAAATTTCGATCTCAATGCCTTGCATCATCCCCAAAAGGAAGAAAAAATGAAAGAAAAAGGAAAAGAAAACGAGCCTTTTGGGTCAACATGAAGGAGACATTATGATCTCAATGCCTTGCATCATCCCCAAAAGGAAGAAATAATGAAAGAAAAAGAGAAAAAGTGAAATAAATGTATGACATATAGAAGAATGAAGATACAAATAGAGGAATGACACAAATAGATAGAACATCCAATAGAATAGTACGGGGGATCACATTACACACATACAAAAGAAAAAGAAAAGGTAAAAGACTAGTAAGGAAAATGCAAGTCAACCGTCAAGCAAGTCATCTACCTCCCAATCTCAATTGGTATAAGTGAGAGGTGAATAATGTATTTAAGGGACAAGGACAAATGCATTACTAGGGAAGGGCTAGCAATTTCTTTCCCCCACTGAGTGCAAGGAAAGAATGAGCCGAGTTAGGTCATGTGAAGGGTCATGTAATAGTGAGAAGATAATGTTCTAGAACTATTACATGATAAGGTATGTGATAGAAGTTTATGGGTTGAGGGGATATAAATTATCACTATTGAAATGATAATTGCTCAATATTTTTTTCAATTGATGGAATTCATTGCTTCTATGTCCAAGAACATGGTGATATGCACAATGTGGAACATTAGCATCTTTAGGATATATCACTAGCCTATTCCTAGGTGGCAATATAATGAGTTCTTTGTTTACAATTATTTTCAATTTCCTCTCACATTTAGGTGGTGGGCGAAGAGAAAACTTGAGTTTTTGTAACTTGTAAGGCCTCTTGTGTCTACTAGGTTCACCCTGTTCTTGAATAGAAGGAGAAGGAGGACCCATTGGGATCCAAGCTTCCTTATTATTGTTAGTTGAGGGTTGCTTACGAGGAAGGATGTTCAAATTAGGGGGAGAATGAAATATCACTATTCCATCATCACGAAGCCTTAGATATTCTCGAGGAGGAATGATGTTATGAGGGGGATCTTGATAGCCTATCCCCTTGGTATGTTCATCAGCTGATAGTTGCTCATAAAATTGATGTATTGCATGTTCAGTTTTTATGTTACCTCCTTGTTTGCTCAGAATGGTAAAACCTTTACCATAGGTTTTTTCAAGGTTGATTGGAGTATTTGTGACTTGGTGATCATAAAATGGTTGAGTGGTTGCTTGTTTAAAAGAACTAGGTCCACCTTGTGTAGGGAACTTAGGTTCTTTGTGTATTTCAGGATGTAAGTAACCAAATGTCTCAAGAGGAGATATGGTAGGAAGCTCTTGGGGTATCATGGATGGATAAAAGGATGCATTAGCTTCATGGTTGTCAAGGAAATCATTAAGGAACCTATTCATGCTAGCATCATCTTCTCCAATGATGTCAACATCTCGAGGAGGACAACACGTTAAGATTTGATTGACAAGGAGTGGGTTCAAGTTCATTAGGATTAGTTCCAAATGCACAACTTGACATGTCAACTAAGGATTTTAATGACATCAAAAACTTTTTGAAAGACATAGCCATAATGCTAACAAGTGACAAAAAAACTAAACCTAAGAAATGGAGTACAACATCAAATCTAGAAATAGTAACAAAGATGCAAAAATAGAAAATAGAAATGTATCTAAGGTGCTCAAAAAATGATAGAAATTATTAGACTACAAAATATGCAGGTGGACTAAGTCGCCCAGTGTGGCGAATTAGTCTAGGTACTTTTTTTTTTACAATTTTCAAAAGTTTTAAATGAAATTTTATGATTTTTAGGTTTGTAGATGTAGATACAGAATGAAAATACAAAATTTTTGAAATTTTTTATGTAATGCAATGCAACATTGCAAGCTATATGACCTTTTCACTAATGCAATTTTGAAAATCCTAGAATGCAAAACAATGAAAAACCTAATGCAATGTTGATGCAAACTTTCCCTAGGATGCAAATGCACTTGAGATCAAAATTAAAAATGTTCTAAAGGTGGGTTCACCAAAATGAACTATAGAGTTTGGGGGAAAAGGGGTGTTCTCTTGCACTTCTAGTGTTTTTCACCTAAAAGGAGAGAGTTCTTTCGACCCAAAACCTAGGAGGTTCATTCAAGACTAATGCTAATATGTGATTGAAATATAGCTAAATGAAGTTTTCTATATGAAATAATCTAATAAATAAAACTAACTAATAATGTGAAACTAAGATGTTTGAAAACACAATGTAAAATGACCTAAGAATGCATGCAAACTATAATAGAAATAAAGGAGACTGGAGAGGTGCACTTGAAAACTAAAGCTTGATTTAGAGGAGTTTTGGAATGTTTCAGAATCTGTTGTTGAAGCCAAATAGGACACTTATGCCAAGCTCGGTGACTTAGTCTTGTTTCAGGGAGATTTTGTCAGAACATCTTTCGAGAAAATGGGTATCCAAAACTACAAAGATCACTTTTCAGTCCCAGTAGTGGGACTAATTTTCCAATTATTGTGACTTAGTCCACCTTCAGGTTTCAAGAATCTTGAGGATGTAATCTATAGCTTTCAATCTGTACTTTAGCTTTTGATAGAAATCTACACCTGAATCTGCAGACTTTGACCTATAGGTTGTCTTCAAGCTTATTTTAGGGTTTTGTTGACTTTAAATGATGTTGATGGGATTTTGACACCTATTAACACCTTTCTCTTTGACAAATTTGCATACAATACCTACAAAACACACTTGTAAAGAGGGGAAAAGGGTTAGGGTTAGCGAATAGGGGTTTTCCTTAGTCAAATCCCATTTTGGTAATCAAACCCTAGAAAATAAAATGAAATAGAAAGAGGATGACGATTGAACAACATGCAAGTGTCACACCTCACCAAACCCTTGAAGTAAAATTCTAAAGATATGCAAGTAATAGCTCCAATGGATGAATGCTTGAAGTGCTTAGAGTGCTTGAATTCTTTATTGCTTGGTTAGAAAGATAGATAGCTTGATCACGAGAGAATGAGGATAATGAAAATTAGGGGAAAACCTTTTATTTATACATGAGTTGCCCTAATTTCTTGAAAATACCTCATCACATGTTGACCTTAGGGTTTAGAGAACAATATCTCACCAAAATATTAAAATAATTTTGATTGTTAAGCCAGATGGGACTAAGTCACCCAAGGTGGTGACTTGGTCCCACTAGGGCAATTTGGATAGGTGTCGGGAATTAAAGTGTATTTAATGATGTTTAATGGGATTGTTCTCCGAAACACACTTAAGTAGGGCCTGTAAGTGCATAATGGGGCCATTTAAACAAAAGAAAATGTCAAATTATTGATGACAAGCCTAGAAAAGTGTGAGCTTGTTTGTTACAACTCTTTACAACACTTTGAAATAAGGCTTGGTAAGTGATAAAAAGAGGTTGTTTAGGTGAATTATAATATAAAGGTCTTAGAAAAGTGTGAAAGTGGGTCGCAACACTTCACAACACCTTCGTAAGACATTATAAGGTTTTTATTGATTTACAAGCATTCAAGGCCTAATGTGAATGTGTTGGCCACATTACAACATTAGATCTAAGAAAAATTAGGCCAAAATCCATAGGAAAGGCCCAAATGAGTGTGAAAATGTCCAAGGATACATTTTTCTACATTAAAAATTCCTATGGGGACACTTAGTCATAAAATCTCCTACTTCATCACAATTAAAGCACTTAAAAGGTAACTTTCCTTTGTACTTCCCAAAACCTCTTTATAGCTTCCTGAAAAAATTGGCTTCCTCTAGATCTAATGCAATACTAGAATATTGATCAACCTCCTTTTTAGATACTCTAAAAAAAACTTTTTTCCTTATATCATCTTCACTTTCAAATTTCATCTCAAATGGGGTTATAATTCTATGCAGTATAGTCAACTTCAAAGCATTCAGATCCTTGGCTTCGTTAATTGCAAAAAATTTAAAATCAAATCTTCTAGGAAGAGATCTAAGTAACTTTTTCACAACAACCTTTTCTTTTAATTCTTCTCCAAGACCTCGAATAAAGTTGACAACTTCATCAACCTAGAGTAGGAATGTGGCAATATTTTCATCTTCTCCCATCTTTAGGATTTCAAACTAAGACCTATGAGATTATATCTTTTCCTCTTTGATTTTTTTATCACCATCATAGATGGTTTCCAATTTATCCCATATTTCTTTTTATTTTTTTGCACACTACATAACTTTCACAAATTCAAAATTAGTCAATCCACATAAAATACCATTTCTAGCCTTAGCATTGATTTCACAAGCCCTCTTTCTAGCTTGATTCCTAGGAGGGGTTTCAAGAATCTGATATCCCTCTATCACTAAAATCTAGATATCTATACCAAGAGCCATCAAGTAGGACTCCATCCTAACTTTTTGAAATGAAAAATTAGATCCATCAAATAGTGGTGCTTTGTTTTCAGAGAATCCTTCTTAAGCAATTGAGTGTGCCATCCTAGAACTACCTTAATATGTTAGGCTTCTTCAAAGTAACTTGGATTTAGTACTAATTGAAGGGCACACAATCTATTGAGAGTGGGGGTGAATTAGTAAATCTAGATAATTCAAAATTCTTAAATTCAACACTAATTATCAGATCATGCAACTTGAAAATTTATTGTAAGATCAAAATATATGATTCTACTCAACAATTCCCACATAATAAATTAAAACTTAAAAGCGTAAAGCACACACATGAACACCAAATATACTTGGAAACCCAAGATGGGAAAAACCATGGTGATTATAGCTACTTGGATCTATTGTCCAAATCTAGTCTCATAATGTAGAAATGTGCAAGTGAATTTTACACATTGAAGTAGGCACCAACAAATTGAAGGCACTAATCCCCTGATACATTTGTAGGCACCAGCCTATTGGAGACACCAATCCATAATCAAAATAGTACAATAGGTAGAACACCAGTCCTACCAGATTACAAAGATAAATCTTGTGGATCTTCAATGTAACACATACATGTTCCAAAGTCATAACTAAAACTCTTCCTCACTGCAAATTATCTTCTAATACAACTACACACACTAGAAGACAATTCTCCCTTTTTCTTCACCACCTTCTCTTCAATTTGCACCAACAACCAACTATTATTCACACAGATATAATTATAATTCATGTGGACACACTTGGATACCTTACAATGCATCTAAACATTTAAAATATTTACATTCAACATTACATTAACATTGTTTTATGTAGGCCAGGAATCCACAAAAAGCTAGGACAACATATGGTGGACCTAATTCAAATTACATGAAAGGTCTAGCAAGTCAATCCAAAATAAAATTTCTTGCCGCTAATAGAACATGATGGCATGCACTACCACAAGAACCTTAAGCAAGTCTTATCCTTACACCACAAACAAGATTTGAATTAGAACTGCATGCTATTAGCCATTACCACACATGCCTGAAATTTGAATTGGTTGATAGACATGCAAAAAGAATATTTTTTCACCTCAATCATTTTGCATATTGAACATATCCTCTAGAAACTCTAGGATATGATAGAAATAGTGTAGACATACTCTCCTCTGAAACCATAGAGCAAAAAATCATTTTTAAAAGAAATGCATCCACCATAATTGTTGCCGAATAAATCTCTTTGTCCAAAAAATATCCTTGAACAAAAACATAATGATATAGACTTCTAGATCACCATTGTCATAAAGAATAGATGCAATCATGATATAGCAAGTAATCATACAAACACTCATTAGCAACTATTAATATATATCTCTTAATTTTGCATCCTGATAGTAAAATTTCCAAAACTGATCAAATTGAACTTCTAACATACAATATGCATCAGCAAATCTTTTGCAACTCAAAATGATAAGTCAAATGGAACATAATGGTAATTCAACTTGGCCTAAAATAGAGAACAATGACTGCATCCTCTAACATCAATAAAAAATAATAACAACCTTTGACATCAATGACAACCTACGTTCAATGTATATAACTCCTAAGCACTCTAAGAAACACTAATTACAACTTATACCCTTCTACACATGACTAATTTAACTCATCAAAGATGCTAGTCATATTCCACCTATTACCTCCCAATTACATCTCCTAGAAATTTTATAAGGCTAATGATAAAGTGTGGAGAGAACCAATAAAATAATCTAACTATTCCTTCCAGATAGGTTGTGTTTTTCCATTAAATAATTGGAATGAATACACTAGGACTTTTAACATATATAACACCTAAATATTATCATTGATGAAAACTAAGAAAACCTCAAAATCAAGTGTTAAAAATTTGATATCAACCATTTTCAAAGGGCCTTGGAGAAAAATATGCATATTTAATGAAATTATGGTTCATCCACTTGTAATACCCAACTTATAATAAATTAGTTTAAGCTTTCAAAAATTGGAGAGATTAATGACCCCTCTTTTTGAGCTCAATATGTTGTGCGCTAAGGAAAATATAAATTTTCTCATCATATGTGCAATAATTAATAATTAATCCATGGAAGAGTTCATAATGATAAAATATTTGTCTTCCTCTTGATAGTAGAAAAACCTGCATAACACATTTACCAAAATTTATCTCTAACTCGAAAGGTTTTTGAGAATTAGGCAATGCTAAAATAGGTGTGTGGTTGAATTTGTGATTTAGCTCCTTAAAATCTGCCCATTGCTTGCTTCCCTATCTTATTTGATATAAGTTTATTCCTTTTTAAAATTTTAATTTTAGTTCAAGTCCGATCACTTGGTGAGGTAAGATATAGACTACTATTTTTCTTTCCTTAATTGAAGTATAGTTTAGAGATGCAATGAATGCTTTCAATGTGATTCTTATCCTTCATCAAATTGTCATAAAGTTTGGTATTTATGATGATGAGGCTAACATTATTTTGGATGATAATTGAAGTTTAACATTATCATACCAAGCACATATCTCGATGTACTCAAATATGAATTTATTCATGGCAACATTATTAACTTCACACATCTATTTAAATGGATACTATCTCTTTAATTCCTTCACCAAATTCCTACCAACTTCTTTGTTTTGTCATCTTTAATCTTTAGTTAAGGTTTAATAAATTGTCATAAAGAGGGATAACATGTGATTCCTTCTTTCCTTTCCTTATTGTATACTAGTTAAGCTTAAGAGGGTGTTGAATTCTTTAACATTTTCCATACTTTCATATAACCTCCTATTATTTTTAGAGGTTACAATAGTTTGGAAGGATTTAATTTTTACTATTTTTTGTCTATATCTTATTTAAATGGCATAACTTAACTGAGAATATTTACTCACTTTTAGAGAGTTGTGAAAGTAAGTGATTGGATAAGATCGTTGTAGACTTCAAAATGCTATAACATAGTTTGTTTCTAAGCTAGATTTAAGGTTTTAATCTTTTGTGTTTATTAATGTAATTTTAAAATTATTGAATTCTATTTTAAATTTTAAGTGTAATGTTTCATTTATAGATAATAAATGCAATGACAATAACATTTTTTTTTACTGCATAAATACTTAATTTATGCTTTTAATTGTCAGATATTGAGATATGCCTTATATGATGTATGACAAAAAAGAAATGCTAAATAGTGATGGTTGATCATACTTTTTCGTATAGCTTCTTTGAACTATTATTATATTTAATTAATGCTTTGTTAATGGATGAAGATGCATTATTACTTCATAACAAAAAAAAAAACATTAGTCTTCTTATAATATAAATGAGCACCAATATTCTAATTAATAAAAAATACAATGATACTTCTAACATGAAATTGTATCATTTACAATTATAAAAATTAAATATGATAAAAAATTTATCATCAAAATAAAAATAAAAATTAAATAATTATATATATACACACATATACTTATACATATATACATATATACATATACACGCATACATACATATACATATATATATATATACACATATACAGATGTATATATATATACATATATAGATACATATACATATATACACATATATAGATATACATATATATGTACAATGAAAATATGCTACAGTATCCATTTAACTTGTTTATTTAATAAGGAGACATTTGCATAGCCACATCTGTAATTATTCATAAGAATATGAATTTGAAGAAGATAATAGTGATAAATTTGACTGCATGGTTATTACAAATAAGTGAGAATCTTGATCAATATAAAAGCCATCTATTCCAGATTTCAGTAAGCTGATAACAACAGTTCACTGATATGATGAACAGTACCACATCCAAGCTGAAAACTAAGGAATAAAATTCTAGGAAACTAACATTCAGCGCAGCTTTCTGTCATAGCTGCATAAACCTATATATTTACATGGATAGAAAGACTCTTCACCCTATAAATGACTTGTGTTTCTTTTTCTTTTGTTTACCTTTCTTATTTGTTCTTGTGAATCCTCTTTTGATCGTCTGCTTCATTGCTGCTGCCATGAATCTGCCAAGAAGAGAGGTTAATGGATATCATAATAATGCGCAGGATTTGAGATGACACCAGTGGAATAAGGAAACAAGCTCTCACAGTGCCTTTATCCCTTACTTGCATTCTCTTTTTCTACAAGTCCCATGTATTTATAGAGAAATAAGCGTAAGTGTTACCCACATGATTCATACAGTAAGGAAAGAGGTTGGAAACTTCAGTCACCGAAAGGTCTTTTAATGCTCTGCTCATATTGTCAGTAGCATTAGGATTACCCACGTGATTCAACCAACCATGCGTGATTCGTACAATAATGAAGCTGGCTGGAAATTTAAGCCATTGATAAATCACAGTCAACTTTGTATGGCACTGTAAGTCGTACCATACTTTTGGGCAGGTTTCATTGAATATTGAGTCTTTTAATGCTACGTTCATATCGTCAGTAGCATGAGGCAAACTAGTCATCGTCTTCTTTTTAAAAAAGTAATAATTAGGTGTATTCATTTTTAAATTTTTAAAAATTACATAAAGATTTCTAAATAGTAATAGCTGTCATCAAAGTCTATAAAAGTAAAAAGTCAAGGAGATTGCCAAAATCATAAAGATTTAGACAATCTAAATGAAAGGATAAACTATCGACCCAAATTATTATGAAGGAGTTTTAGAAATTGAAGAGAATGAGTTAAAGATAGGGATCTCCAATTCATAACATTCTAGTTATGGTCTATATCAAATGCCCATTTAGCCAAACAATCAACAACAACATTTCTCTGTCTAGGAATATGAATAAAAGAGATGGAATAAAAAAAATTGAGAAATGAAGAATTACTCCACATACAAGACCAATCTACAAGAAAACATTGAAGAATGTCTATTATTCAAAAGGGAAACCAAAATCATGAAATCCATCTCACATATAATGTTTTTCCAACCTAGTTCATAAGCATTTCCCAAAGCCACAAGGATATCTTGAGCCTCCATTTCATTATTAGTCCCAAACCCCATAGTTGAAGAGAAAAATAAGTGAACCAACTTGACACTATCCCTCCAAACTCTTCCAATACTTGCAACACTTGGATTGTGTTGTGAAAAACTATGTGTACTAGTTTTAAAAAATCCCAATGTCAGTGGAGACAATTTACAAATTTTATTCACCTTATTTGAAGATTCAATCCTAGAACTAGGATTAGTAGAAATATTTGAATAGCCCAAATCTAATGTATTTAAAATTAGATTGTCAAAAGAAGACAAGACTACATCCATATATAATTTGTCCAATAAAGTTTCCCTCACTAAATCTAAAAATTTTTACATAAAATGTGCCTATTAAGACTTTGATAACCCTGAAGATCTGATGATTTCTTTCCAACCATATTTTCTAACGAATGAAAACATGACCTATATTCTAGGTATCTAGCAAAATGGAAGCCAAAGTAGGAGGTCACTCTATGCTAGCTCAGAATTCCAATAGAGATGTAGCATGAGCAAAAAATTGATTCAAAAAATGTCATCACTACCTCTAAAGACCCTCTAAAAAAGAACACTAGTAGAAAATATGAGATGCACAGTCCTTGCAAACCCCACAAAGAGAACATTTAGGACCTTGGAAAAATCTTATGATCTCCCAAGTGAGACTTTTATTTTGACACAAAATCTAAATATATAAGTTACGTTTTGGCCAACAATAATTATTCCTTATTTTTTCCACTAGGGAAAAATTTCATATCAATTTTTATCATGTTTAAGATCTAGTATCCATGGGACAATGAATAAGATCCATTTGGATCATAGTCCTAGGCAAGGGAATCCTCCTCCTCTATAGAACAACAAGGTCAATTTGTCAAAATAGAACAAAGAGTAGATTGATCATTTAGATCATCCCCATTAGCCAATGGCTCAAATCTTTCTAATAGTAAATATATGTTTTCCTCACCAACAAAGAGGTCTTGAAATCATAAAAATTATATCAACCAAACTCCCAAAAAATCATACCCAAGGCTAGAATATAGGGAAAGAAAGTGACAATTTTTCGATAAAGATCCTAAGAATTTATCTAAAAAAGAACAATATGTCTTGAATTAAAAATCCAAAAAAGTCTCTACTTAACAAGAGATGCTCCCTTTTCTAGTAATAGTCCAAATCATAGATCATTTCCCAACTGAATTCATTCTTGGACCCTCCTCGATAATAACACCACATAGATATTTATGGTGAAGAAGTTTGGCCCAAGCCTAATTTTGATGCTAGCACCATCTCTGAAAAAGTTTAATAGCCAAGGTTTAATGGTTAAACTCACAAGGCATTAAAACCCTCTATTTTTTTTATTCTTACAAAAATTACTCAACACCATCATAAAAGAAGTGGAGAATATTAAGTATTATTTTTAATTGGTGTAGTGCTCATGTGCAAATAATGTTGAAAAAATTGTAAACCTCAGATTAATTTGTGTAAAAAATGTAGAAAAAAATGTAAAGTTGGAATTAGTAAAGTATTTTCTTAATCTTTTTGGGTGCTTTTACAAATGTGGGATTAAAAACACATATATGTATCTATTTTATGCAAATGTTGATTTGGTCTATATGCAAATATTGTAATCTTCACCTTTAGTCTATGATAAAATTTGGTGTCTATATTTGCATCAAAAATTGTTTTTTATCGTCTAGAGTTTGCACATGAGAGGAATATTATGCCCCTTGTGACAAAATGGGTAAGAACATAGAGTTAGTGACTTTTAAAATGATTCAAGACAACATACAACCATGCATTGGATGCCCTAAATAAAAAAAATGTACCTACATTGAAAAATGCTCCTAAATAATTATGCAAATGAGATTTCAAGCTTTGATCTACATATAGAATCAAGTTACCCCTTTAAATATAGCTTCAATGGTTAAAAATTATTATTGTTAATATTTTAAGCATGAAAAAAAACAATCAAATGGGAAGGGTAAGGGTAGCCTTAAATTTTAACTTGGGATTTTTAAAGTTCATAGGTAAATTTTATAATAATCCATCTAACTTAGTTCAGTTTTGTAATCATACATTTGAACTAAGTCATTTGTGTAACTATAAATTCAAACTGAGGAAAAATAGGATAAGTTTGAGGATTAGAACTAGTCTTTAAGGATGAGTGCATATGTAGATAGGTAAAGGCTCAAGTTATGTGCCAACTATTTGGGAAAAAATTCCATTCATATGAGTTTTTCATTATATAGAAGATGATTAAGTAAAACAGATTTCAAGATAAATCATAAATGTGTATAAAGAATCAAAGTTTCACCATTATATTTCACCCAAATCTAATATGCATAGAAACTATCATGATAATACATGTCAAATTAAAATCAATCTATCGACATAAAAGTACATTTATAAGAATACAAGGATATGATTGTCCCTTATTGGAAATGGTCTCTTGGAATGAGCATCATTCAATGCAAATACAAAAATAATTCAATTGTATAGAAAATAAATGTATTTTATCTTTTGATGAACAAAGAAAGAAAAAGTAGAAAAGAGTAAAGAGTTGAAAGTTATTGCACTTATGGTGGAACAAAGATACCCATTATGGGAAAATACCAACATATACCACCTTAGGGAAATAGAAATATTGCAGTACCATCTAAAACATTATACCATCCTATGGTAGTTACTATAACCATAGTAGAAAATGAATGTTAGTGACCTTATATGATCCCAGGTTCCAATTAGTCACATACAAAAAGCATATGTAAGTTGTAGAGTAGAAATATATATATATATATATATATATAAATTGGTATAATATTAGATATTTCAATGATCATATAGGTATGTAGAGATATCATCTTGTGAAATCATAATAATTCAATAAACATGTGCTTCTAAAATCATGCATTATGATAGGTAGGAAAATTCTCCTATTGAAACCCAAAAATGGGGTTATGAAAAGTATCCTTTATATCTAGATAAGAGTTGTTGTTAGGGTGTGTGAAAGAAGTTGAGTCCACTTTCTAGCCAAAATGTGGAAGTATTTTTCCTAATTTTTAGAATTTGTCACATTTGACCTAAAAATTTGAAGCACTTAAAGATGGAATCTTTAAACAATTCAAGAATTGGAAATGTAGACTCAAAGTCTAGTTTCGAAATATGTAATTTATTTTAAAACCTAGATGATACAAAATGATTTTCAATAGGCATGTATAAAAACCACTATTTAAAAGTCACCTTTTTAGGACCACACCATGCATGTGTACATCAACCATATTTTGACCTAAATAAAAAGTATTTTTTTGTATCCTTTTTGGAAAAGATCTATAAGACAATGAAGATTATTTAGGATATTCTTTTGTAATTTTTTTAATATTTTTTAACTAATTTTTTATTTTCCATAATTGATGTTTTGAAAACTCCTCGTGCATGTCAAACATAAGTAGACCTAAACTTATCATTTTTTAATTTTTTCTTTCAAATTGAAAACAATTGTCTAAAGATTGTTCACATATAATTTTTTTTTTAAATGTAAATTTTTTTTTTTTATTAAAATAATAAGAAAATCTATTATTTCAAGTTTATGGACCAATTTCATCAAAAAATATTTGATAAATAGAAAAAGTAATCCAATTGTAAAAAAAATTACATATTTGAAATCTACACAATCTCGTCTATAATGGGTTTTAATTTCATCACAAAATTCTACAAAAAACGTCTTCAAACATATGTCCAAAGTCACTCTTTTCTAGTGAGACTGACAGGACCTTCATGTTATAGGTCAAAGCAGTTCCAAAGCTAAGGGTTAAGTCCCCAAGCAAAAACCAGGCCGAAAATTCAAATTCTAAGAAATAGGATCCCATTTTACAAATGGGATTTTGTGTCCTAAATGGGATCCCATTTAATTTTTTTAATATTTTGAATGGTTAAAAAGAAAATCAGATCCCATTTGCAATGGGATCCCATTTATTTTTTATTGTTATTTTTATTTTTATTTTTTACTAATAATGACTTACTTGCAATTTTCTGCAACTTAGGATTTTTTACTGTGTAGTGTAAGAAATTGTATACCTTTACAATTTCACATTATGTTTGGGTCCCTTAATTTATTAGACTTAATTAAGCTCCTAATTTTCCAAATAATGCATTCTAAAGCCCTATTTTTCTAGTTTTCTAAAAGGGAAACCTATATTTAATAATTTAAATAATATTTTAATCACCCTTAAATGACGTGTCTTGGACTTTTGGGCTAGGACCAAGGGTGAATGGGTCCTTCTCCAGTCCAAGATCCCCAAATTTTAATATATTTTTGGCAGTATTTTCATGAATCAAATTTCATATGCAATTGTCAACTTTTGGAATCTAATTTTCGGAAAGTTAGATAAACAACTATAATACATAGTATTTTTATCAATTCAAATATAAGCATTATAACACACTTCTTGGAGGCTTCATTTGAGAAAATATTATTGTCAAGAGCATTCAAGAGTAGGTTTTTCATTCATTTGTTGCAGCATTCAAGATCCTTTCATCATGTTCAAGCTTATGTGTGTTCATGTCATCTTATGAAAGCTAATATGTATTATTGATCCTAAAGTGTCCAAGCATTCAAGTAGCCAAAAAATCAAGAAAAGAAAGATATGATTCCTTGGAGTGATGTGTTTGACTTCAGTCCTCTAAGGGAAGCTATTAAAGTTTTGGTGAGTTGTAGCAAGAAAGTGGTCATTCATCATTACTTCCATTTATCAATTGTCATTATCATTTTATCAAGGTTTAATTACCAAACATGGGGTTTGACTAAGGAAAACCCCCATTCAAAAACAAACAATTGTTCTTCTGTTTATATGTGTAGATTTACAGGTGAAAGAAGGATTGAAAGGATCTCAAACAGAAATTCTGCAACATTTCATAAGTTGTCACCATTGTTGTCAAGCCACAAAAACTTGATTGTAGATCTCATTTCTGAATTTATGACAATGAGACCTGTGTCAAACTGAAGCCAAGATCGGACATCAAAGGACTATCAAAGCTTTTTCTAGACACCCTACCCAAGACTCATTCACCCTAGGGTGAACCTATCATTTAGCAGTGCTCATGTAAGCAAATTTTAGTGCCAAGTACATGTGTGTAGACCCTTCTTAGATCTTCCTGCAAACTATTAATTTGATTCCTATAGCTTTGGGATCTTGTATTTTATTATCTAGGTCATATTGTTCACTAGGTTTAGTTGCATCAGATCATTTCCATTTAGTTCCAAATCCTAAGTTGTCCTAAGAAACCTAGAGATTTAGGTCTGATTGGCTCACCTTAGGGTTGATAGTCAATCTCTACACCTTGCAATCTCTTAGGTTTAATGAAATTGTGGGAAGAGGGATACTTTTAGTGTCTTAGTTCTTTGTATGAAGGACCTAGGACACCCTATTTTGAGATCTCCCCCTTTTCACATCTTTTCATATTGTAGGGCTAACAACAACTTATTCTACATATTTTTATTGATTCTTATCTTCTACATGCTCTTTACATGTAATTTCTATTCATTTTTGGAAGGATTCAACCATTGGGACAATTTTTGAAGTGGAATTGTGTTCATTATCTAGTCATTTCAAGGAGGAATAAAAAATAAAGAATTTTATTATTCAAATCCATTTGTACTTCAAAATTTGGTAATCATGAGATCAAAACATTGTCAAAAAAGGAAAGATAGGAAGGTAATGACCCCTGAAAAAATTGAAGCAAAGAGAGAGGAGGCAAAATGACAAAGAGATAGAATAATGAGTATTTGAGAAATGAATAATGTTGAAGCATCTAGTTGCATGAGTATTAAAGATAAAAATATTGAAGCGACCATGGAGGATGGGATGGATGTAGATGATGCAAATTTGCAAGAGGTGAATGTGGAAGATAATACGATTATAGAAACTAATCTTGGCATGTCTTCAAATCCACCTTCCAATGATATGGATAATGCAACAATAGGCATGAATCTAGGCGCGTCTTCAAATCTACCTTTGAATTATATGGAAAATGTGATTATAGATGATATTTGTATTGATTGTTTACAAGAAGCTGGATATACCGATGTTGAGATTGATTCTATTTGTAGACAAGTTGTAGAAACAAATATTGAAAATGAAATCCCTTATGTTGGTCAAAATAAAAATCCTTTTGTTGTTGTAAATGAAAATCCTTATGTTGGTGAAAATGAAAATCTTTTTGTTGTTGAAAATTAAAATCCTTGTGTTGTTGAAAATGAAAATATTTTTTTGAAAATTGAATGTACTATTTTGGATAATCTTCCTGGTAATATTTCTTGGAGACAAACACGAATATATGCCAATAGATTATACAAACAATTTTTTATTAAAAAAAATATATATTATTTCAATGCCAACTCATGATGCAATTGATGAGAATGTGGAAGATGAGAATGGTAATGAAAAATTTGGGAATTTTTATGAAACCCAAAAAAAGATTAATCACTTAAACATGTTACATCTAGTGTTGCTAGTGCCATTGAGTCTATTGGAAAGAAGAGTTGATCTAAAGATAAGAATGTGGCATGACGAGCTATAACAACTACTATAGTGAATAAAACAACTCTGGATAAAATAATGTTAAGAAACATTAGTGGAATTCTAAATGTACATCCTAAAACATTAGTAAGAGTGGCAAAGAGAAGATAAAGTATTGAAAATGATCCAAACAAGAAATGTTGGAGTTTTAGTGGTTGACTCCCAAGGTCTGAAATGAAATTGAATATTGAAATAAAATATTTGGTTGAAAAGTATTCATGTGATAATACAAGGGTATCATCTAATGCTAGAGATGTTTTGAAATTAAGAGTGGGGTCTAAAATTTGTGATCCTCATCCAAAAAATCTATTAGACACAACTCAAACCAAATTTTAAAGAAAAGTTTTAGAAGATTCAGTGTTACCTGGAAGTATTACCATAAGTCAAAGATTATTCGAAAAATGTAAAGCTTGGTATGTCAAAATTAATAAGCAATGAATCTCTTTTTGTTGTAAAATCCATGTGCAATTTTGTTATTATTATGATGTTTTTTGATATATATGCTATACTTTACATACTAACATGATTATGCAGGAATGTGGTATTAATATGCCACTTGAAACAATCAAGGAGTTTATAACAGGTTTGTTTTGTGAAAGATCTAATGGGCAATTATTTTATTTAAGTTCATGTATTTTTTAAAAATGCACTAGTTATGGAAATATTTCATTCTTAGGAGTTTGTATGCATGGAATTATTGAAAATGATTTTAGATAAGTAGTGGATGTTAAAATATTTAAGAATGTTCAGTATTTTTTAAAAGATGGAAAATTTGGAAAGCGTTGCAATTTGATTAGTTGAAAAATGGACAAACAATGTCACTCTTTCTCCAACTAACATTCAAGAATGTCCTAAGAACTGTAATTGGATTGAATATCAACCTCACAAGGTGAGCCAAATCAAAATTAGGAGGAATCAGGAGGGTGTTCTTTTCAGCTTAAAGGGGTTCACCACCAAGCAAATTCTTGGAAAATATAATGTTGGAAAACACAATTCTATATGCAAACTAAGCTAAAATAAGCTAAATGGAAGATGCAAATACTAAAAATAAGCAACACCAAGTTAGGGTATGTGTAACTAGGAAGTTTAGAGATGCAATAAGGATTTTGGAAATGTTGATAAGCTTTCAAAATATGCCTAGGAGGACTAAGATGCCCAAGATGGCGTATTAGTCTTGTTGTTGATTTGTGGGGCAAACACAAAATCTTTGGATGTCAGAACCGGATCTGAAGGAATCTCTTTAAGATATGCTTGGTAGGAATAAGACACCCAAGATGGAATATTAGTCCCACTCTTAATTTTTGATAAGTTTGAATGTGGTCCTGAGCTCCCAGATTTGCACTTGCTTCCTTTCGGATCTTAGGTTCTGAAATAGTCGGATTTGACCTGTAGGTGAGTTTCTGTGAAGATGACAACTTTGCACTCCAAGTGATCTTCAAGTCTTCAACCTAGATCTATAAACACAAATAGATAAGATTGATAAAACTTGTCGATTGTTAGTGAATGGGGGTTTGCCTTGGTCAAACCCCTTATTGGTAATTAAACCTTGAAATGAAATAGAAATAATGAAGGAAATGGTGAATGAACAACATGCAATGCTACAACTCACCAAAACCTTATAATGGCTGCAAACTTGTGTGAAATGTTTGCAATGGATATGGATCTTGAAATACTTGATAGATCTTGAATTGCTTGATTGAATCAAAACCATACATCACAAATGTTAGCATAACACACATGATGCAAGAATGGCCTTTAACATGATGCTTGAATCTTAATGATGGATCCAAATGCTTGATGAAAGCTCTAGAATTATCTTGATCTTATAAATTCTCCTTAGGAATGAATATTCAAGCTGCTAGGATGAAAATGAATGAATGAACCTTGTATTTATACTTATCTATGCTTAGTATCCCAAAATTATATAACACCAAGCTGACATATGAATTCATTAAATGAAGGAGGTTAAATCCTACCAGAATTTGAAATTAAATCCCGAAAATGACTCAAGGAAGACTAATATTTGCTAGGTGGCATCTTAGTTCCAAGTGATGAAACTTGGGGCACAAACACCAAAAAGGGGCCTAATTAAGACACCTGAAAATCAAGGTCCTGAAACCTCGGGGGGACAAAGATGCCCTGTGTGAAATTTTAGTCCTGACTAAAAATTAGGGACACACCAATCAAAATCATTAGGAGATCATTTATGAATTGGAGAATGTCGAGATTAACTAGAAAAATATGCCATTCATAGGGCTTGTCGACACAAAATAAGACCAATTAAGCCATAAAGAAGGATAAATAAATCTAGACAGGCCCAAACAAGTGTGAAAATGCAAGGGTATGCATTTTACAACACTACATTTAGCCCCCACTTTAGTGAGAGGATGAAATTGCTTCAAACTCACACTAAAGTAACCAACTATGCAATCAAGAGGGGTTCATATGTACAAATGTTAGTAAGATTGGATGACAGTAATTAAGGGGGTGGCCAAGTCCCCAAGATAAATATCCTATGGAAAACCAACATAGGCACAAAGGAACATGCTTGTGGATGATATATGAAGCCAAAATCAGATCACAAACATAGACCATCAAAGACAAGAAAAAGGAAAAAGGAAAAGAATTGCAATAGATCAAGCTTCGACTAGCCATCCAAAATAGTGGACCAGGTCTAGGCTTGAAGAGGGTTTACAAGTGGAATCCGTTGTCCACTATGCAAATAAAATTCACATTCATGAGGGCTAGTGGGAACTAGTTGTCCACTAGGTGAGCCCCAAGAGGAACCATATCAAAGCCATACCTCTATGAATTTAATAAGGTACAAAAATGAATGCTCACATGGGCTAGTGAAGCTAGTTGTTCACTAGGTGAGCCCCAGGAATTCCATATCAAAGCTATACCTCTATGACTTTAATAAGAACGAAAAGAGAAAAATGCTTGCTCACACAAGCTAGTGAAGCTAGTTGTTCACTAGGTGAGCCCCAGGGAGTCCATATCAAAGCCATACCTTCATGACTTTAATAAGGATAAAAGGATAAAAATGCAACAAGAAAGAGAGATGTTCAAAGGGATTTTACGTAGTTCATGTGAGGTATTACTCTTAGGGGACATCGTTCTTAATGTCTCCTAGAGATGACCAGTCAAAGGATAAAATATTCACCACTTAGGAGACGTAGTGCATCACACCAACACTAAGGGGAATATAATATACTAAGATAGGTCACACTCTTGAATGAAATTACTCCCAATGTCACCATAAAGAGAAAAATGCATCATATGAAGTCAGAAAATCACATCAAGGAACATGGAAAAACAAATGCAAATGAAATCCTGCCAAAATAATACTAATGTATGCCCCCACTTTAAATGAAATGCTAACACCATACTATGAGCAATTACTCTACAGTAGCCAAAATAAAAAGGAAGAGAGGGTTGCCCCCTAGAAACACATAAGGGATCTATGAATTTGGGGTCAGTATCTATCTTTACTACAATAATATTAAAGATCTTGAAACTATCACCATTCCCCAGATACACACAAAACTAGAAGAATGGCACAAAGAGAGTGAAAACAAAGAAAAATCCTTTTGGGTCAACATGGAAGAGACATAGGGTGTCTCGACGCCTTGCATCATCCCAAAAATGAAAACACAAGATAAAAGCGAAAAGATAAATGAAAAGGCAAAAGCTTATGACATAGAGAAGAATGAAGGTAAAAATAGAGGAATGCACAAAGAGAGAGAAACATCAAACAAAAAATCATGGGGGATCACAATACACACATGCAAGTGAAAGAAAAAAGGAAAATCAAAGAAAAAAGGAAAAAAGGAAAATCATTTAAGATCATGGACAAGGAAAATAAAAAATTCAACTCATTATGCACTTCCTCATCGATTTTAGTTGTTTCCTTATCATCGTCCAAGTTAACCATAATAGGAGGATGAATGATAATATCCATAGAAAGTTATGATCCTTGTGGTGAGTTTATATCTTTTGGTAAGAGAGGAGGCTCATCATTTATTGTTTCTGTCAAGTTCAGATTTTGATTTTCAATATTTTTTTCATTATTCATCTTTCGAGCAATAGCACGGCGCCTACACCTATGCTCTCTAGCATTGTTGTTTCTTTTATTATGGTTTACAAATTGTGTTTGTGTAGGAGCAGGTTGATCAACCATAGGTTCCTTTTCTTCTTGTGAGGAAAGACTGAAAGAAACCATGGATAGTTGTTCGACCACTTTCTCTTTGGTTTTATAAATTTGCTTAGGCGGAAAGTTAGGACTTGTTTAGTTTTCTCTAGGTTTCTTGTAGGAAATAGGTAAGGGTGTGTTTATGGATGGGTCTTGGTTTGTTGGAAGGGATTTAGGCTCAACATTGTTTTGTTTAGGTGGTGGAGGTTCAAGCATGGGTGGAGGTTCAATCATGGGTGGAGGAAAGTTTTCAAGAGATATCTTGGTTATACATTTTTCTTTGAAATTTTGGTAGGATAGGAAGAGGAAGTCTTCACACTATCTTATAGGTTCCATGGGCTCAGGCCAGAAATAGTCTAAGGGTAAATTTCCATAGGAAGATGGGGGTCTAAAGCCACTATGGTTTATGGTGAATATTTCATTTTGGACTGGGAAATTCAAGCACTTATGGACAACAGATGGGACCACATTCATGGAGTGAAGACATTTGTAGCCTAACTTCACGTGAAATTGATCTAAATTAGATATAATAGAGAATGATACATTTGATTTCTTCGGTCCTACTTGTAAAGGGAGTGTGATCAAGCCCATTATAGCATGAGCAAAACCATCATGCATTTTAATGCATGCTTTTGGTTTATCATATCTATCTTGAGTGATTTCATGCACATATAAGAGTTCTTCTCTGATCACATTCTCTCCATAGACAAGATCAATTAAAATCCTAGGAGTGGGATTGCTATTTATTTTTTCGGCTATGTAAAGAGGACCATCAGGTGCATGTTTAATTGTTTCTTTTGAAGAGAAAGTAATGTCAATGGTTTGTTGTTTACGAGGCTCGATGTCAATCACTCCTATCATTGTATTAATAGGACTTTGTTCATTAGTATCTATAGGAATCTGTTCATCATCATCCATAGGAATTTTTTCTTGATTGCTCATATTTCCATCATTTGTATCAACATTCATCACATCAGGCTTAGTTCACTAGCCTTAACAAATGAAATATTATGGTTGGACATGGGATTTGTAAATATTTGCAAGTTTTGGTTGGGAGGAGCTACAAACTTATTACCTTTTTCATTTACAACTCTAATTAGGATAAGATTTGAATCCATGAGGTCTTGCACAAGATGTTTAAGATACTTAGAATTCTCTATATCATGTCCTTTTTGTTGGTGATAAGCACAACAGGCATTGTGTCTAAAGCTCAGAGGTAATAATTCGGTAGGGTCAAGGGGTCAGATGGGAGGTAAGGTAAGCATGTTTTTGTTTAAGAGTTGGGTCATGATGTTGTCAAGGGTGTTGGGTAAGGGAGTAAATTGCGTTTTTGGATCCCCAAATATATAAGGATGCCATGAGTCTCACATAATGTCTAACCACAATGAGTGTCTTATCATGGGATTCCATGAGTCTCACACTTCATCTAATCACAATATTAGCAATAGGACACTAAGTAATACAACTCATACAAGGAATGAACCATGGAAAGTGCAATGAACACAATATACTATGCTTGCAATTACACTTGAAATGAAAGAAATTAGAATAACAATAATTTTGGAAATTGAAACTGAAAAATGAAAGTAGCCCACAGAAACACAAAAAAAGCAATTTCAGACCCTGAAAACTAGAGAGTCAAAGTTAATAGGGAATAAGACACTAGTAAGGTACTTTTAGTCCTCCTGGTGAGATTCTTAAGTTCCAGAGGCTAAAACAGGTAGCAACTAGCAAAGAGAGGATTGTGAGTAGAAAAAACCTCAGAGGGACTAAGATGCTAGGAAGGTCATTTTAGTCCTAGCAGAGGTTTTTCTGAGAAGAACAACAAATTTTGGATTGATAACAACTTTCTCAGGTTGCCTACCTAGGGACCCAATGCTTGGAAACAAAAAATGGTCGAAATGGATGCAAATAAAAGAAATGACTAACAAGCAATTGAATGAAAGATTGAAATGCAATTTTTCAATTTTCAATGTAATAACAATATTTCTAAATGCAATTAAGAGAATGAACAATGCACTTTTCAGATTTTCAATGAAATGGAATGATGCAAGAAATTAAAAATGGAACCTATATGCACTTTCACTAATGAAAAAATAGGAATCCCTAAATGCAATTTCACTAATGCAAGATGTAAGAAACCCTAGATGCACTTTCACTAATGCAAGATGCAATGAATGCAATATATATCTAGGACTCCAAAGGACTCCAAATCAAAAAAGGAGAATTCTCAAAGAAGTCAGGTTTACCAAAATGATTAGTAAAAAAATGGACACACAATGTCACTCTTTCTCCAACTAACATTCAAGAATATCCTAAGAAACCTAATTGCATTGACTATCAACCTCACAAGGTGAGCCAATTCACAATTAGGAGGACTTAGGAGGGGGTTATTTTCAGCTTTAAGGGGTTCACCCCCAAGCAAATGCTTGGAAAAGATGATGTTGGAAAACACAATGTGATATGCAAACTAAGCTAAAATAAGCTAAATGGAAGATGCAAATACTAAAAATAAGCAACACCAAGTTAGGGTATGTGTACTTGGGAAGTTTAGAGATGCAATAAGGATTTTGGAAATGTAGATAAGTTATCAAAATATGCCTAGGAGGACTAAGATGCCCAAGATGGTGTATTAGTCCTATTGTTGTTTTTCAGGGAAAACATATAATCTTTAGATGTCAGAATCGGATCTAAAGGAGTATCCAAAAGATATGCTTGGGAGGACTAAGATGCCCAAGATGACGTATTAGTCTTGATCTTTAGTTTTAAAAAGTTTGAATGTGGTCCTAAGCTCCTAGATTTGTACTTGCTTCCTTTTAGATCTCAGGTTCTGAAACAACTAGATTTGACATGTAGGTGAGCTTTCATGAAGATGACAACTTTGCAATGCAACTTTTCCCCTTTGAAAACTTTGCACTCTAAGTGATCTTCAAGTCTTCAACCTAGATTTGTAAACACAAATAGACAAGATGTAGAAAACTTGTTAATTGCTAGTTAATGGGGGGTTGCCTTGGTCAAACCCCTTATTGGTAATTAAACCTTGAAATGAAATAGAAATAATGAAGGAAATAGTGAATGAAAAACATGCAATACTACAACTCACCAAACCCTTATAATGTCTGCAAACTTGTGTGAAATGGCTACAATGGATATGGATCTTGAATCAAAACCCTACATCACAAATGTTAGCACAACAACACACATGATGCAAGAATATCCTTTAACATGATGCTTGACTCTTAAATATGGCTCGAAATTCTTGATAAATTTCTCTTGAATGCTCTTGATCTCATAAATTTACCTTAGGAATGAATGAATGAACCTTGCATTTATACTTATCTATGTTTAATATCCCAAAATTGTATCAGACCAAGCCGACATATGAATTCATTAAATGAAGGAGGTTAAATTCTACTAGAATTTTAAATTAAATCCCGAAAATGACTCAAGGAGGACTAAGACGCCCTAGGTGGTGTCTTAGTCCCAAGTGATGAAACTTGGGGAATAAACACCAAAAAGAGGCCCAATTAAGATACCTCAAAATTAGGGTCCTGAAACCTTGGGGAGATAAAGATGCCCTAGGTGGCATTTTAGTCCTAACCAAAAATGAGGGACACACCAATCAAAATCATTAGGAGATCCTTTATACATTGGAGAATGTCGAGATTAACCAGAAAAATATGTCAGTCATAGGGCTTATTCACACAAACTAGGACCAATTAAGCCATAAACACAGATAAATAAAGAAAGGCAGGCCCAAACAAGTGTGAAAATGTAAGGGTATGCAATTTAATACACTACACAATTTAATCATAGAAAAAATTAGTGAACATGAATTCATATCAAAATTTAAGAGTAAGATTGTACCAAAATATGTGAAACACTCTCAACATGCTCGATGGCTTGATGGAAAATTTCACACATGTAGAAACACATTTCTAGTTGGAACCATACTATCAGTGGTTGATTTTGCAAAAAAACTATACTCTTGCTCCATAAGAGGAAATCCATTCAAAATATTACAATTCGATGCAGGTGGCTATGTTTGTTCATATTGTATATAGACATGTAGATGGTAGTATAGAGGATGGTAATTTTTTTTGAGGGAGTATCATTTCTATTTGAGTGATAACCAGTTACACTCATCAGAGTTTGTTCAATATTGTTTTGAAATATATTTTATACAAAATTTTAAGAGAAAGAGGAATCCAAATGACAAAACATCTCATATGGTTAGATAATTGTATGGGACAGTTCAAGAATGCTCAAATTTTTTATTGGTTAAGTAGGGTTCACAAGGAACGTAATATCAAACATATGTGGAGTTTTCTTGAAGCTAGACATGGTAAAGGAGAACATGATGGAGTTGGTGCATGTGTTAAAAGAATTCTTACTAAAGAGAAATTGAAATTTGAGGATGTAGTGTGATTGTGGATTGGTTCAATACAAAATTATCTACAAGATCAAGTGATAACTTCATAATTCGATGATTCATTTGGTTGGTTTAAGAAGATAAAATTATACATAGACTTGATTGTGAGAGAATTATTGGATCTACTAAATGGAATTCATTTATGAGTTCAAACACAAGCACATGGACTATCTTGACAAGGGAGATTGCATGTTTTTGTTAGTTTTATATTTTAGGAGATTGAGAAGCATGTGAGAATACATAATGGGTTGAAGAGTGGAATCAAAGATTGTTGACACCTACACAAACAAATGATCAATATGAAACAACAATTGAATATAATGATCAAGTGTTTGCATCAGATGACTATGATCATGTTGCAGAGATTGTACAAGAAGGGAATTTAATTCAATTTATTTCATTTTATTACTATTTGGTAATATACTTAATTGTATATATATGATCATATGTATGTATATTTGTCAAATTATATGTCACACAAGTTATTGAATTAATTTTTTTTTGCAGGACATGTCTACGTTGTTGTTGCACCTAAGGAGAATGAAGAGGAAATAAAATATTGGTTGGCTTGATGTATGGAGACTAAATATGAATTAATTAAACCTTAAGAATATGATGATGGCTCTCATTATCCAACATGTTCAATGGTGGTTCTTAGCACTTGGCTACGAAAATTTCTAACAAGGAAGAATAGTTTTCCTACATTCAAAGATTATGAAACACATAAGAATATTATACATTACTAACATTTGGTGGTGGCAACAAATATAAACTAGTGAGGTATTGTGGGAGACTTGTTAATAAAGAATTATGGATAATTTCTATGGAATAACATGAGACAACCATAGATGCGTTGCAAAAAATAGAGGATGTAGATGGTACAATGGAATAAGTAAAGACAAGTAAGTATATATATATATTAGTTTTATATATATAAATACATTTTTTGATGATATAAATTGATATTGCTTATATACAAGTTAAAATTAATTATTGTCATTTTATATCCTTAATCCATCATCACATTCATCACATACTTTGAGACATACTTTGAGAAAAAAAGAGAGAGGATGTAGATGACCTACAATGGAATACTTGTAAATACAGGTAAGTATAGATATGACTATATAAATTTAAATACATGTTTTGATGATATATTGATATTGCTTATATACATCTAGTTAAAATTGATTTATTGTCATTTTGTATCCTTAATCCATCATCATATTCATCAAATACTTTGAGGCATACTTTGAGACTCATAGTTAAAATTAATTTATTGTCATTTTGATATTAGGTGGCATGAAGAGGCTACATTTTGATGATCCACCGCATGTTTTGGATTTTCATGACATGGCATAGCTATTTGAGATGCACATTATATATAGACCTTGAGATGGCATATACCACATTTTGTAAATATTGTTTTGAGTTGGCATATATGACAAATTTATAAATATTATTTTGAGTTGGCATATATGCCAAATTTGTATATGTACATACACAGTTACTCTACACCTTTATATATAGAAATCAATATTCGATATGTTTTATTCATTATATGTATGTTTACCTACTTTTAAACTTAAAATTTGAATGTATAGTCACTTCATAAGGGTTGAGCTATGATCAATAACATGTTATATCTATTATTTTATTGCAATCTTGCACTTTAATAGTTTATAAATTACATATCATTTTTACACATATATTATCATCAAACATTTACATTAATATGTATACTACTATTAAATTGTGTTTCCTTTGGCAAATTCACCAAATTTGATTCCCTTAAGCCATCCTATTAGGACCCCTTAAGCCATCTTATGAGGACCCCTAAATCCATCATTTTTCCTAGGACCTTAATTCATAGATCCTAATTATATCTATCTAATGTGATTGAACATAGGACATACTATGAATTATTTGATCTACTTAAGAAAATTTTGAATTGTTTGATCCCCTTAATCCATCTTATTACGACCCCTTAAGCCATCCTACGAGGACCCCTTAGGCCATCATTTTTCCTAGGACCTTAATTCATAGATCCTAATTATATCTATCTAATGTGATTGAACACAAGACGTACTTTCAATTCTTTGATACCCATAAGAAAATTTTGAATTATTTGATCCCCTTAAGTCATATTATTAGGACCCCTTAATCCATCCTACAAGGACCCCTTAAGCCATCATTTTTCCTAAGACCTTAATTCATAGCTCCTAATTATATCTATCTAATGTGAAAGAACATTAGACTTACTTTGGATACTTTGAACCCCTTAATAAAATTTTGAATTCTTTGATCCCCTTAAGCCATCCTATTAGGATCCATCAAGCCATCCTATGAGGACCCCTTAAGCCATCATTTTTCCTAGGACCTTAATTCATAGATCCTAATTATATCTACCTAATGTGATTGAACATGAGATTGTACTTTGAATTCATCATATTATTCAAGTTATGATTTTTAATGGACATAAATTATATCTAATGATTTTTTTCAAGTTAAAATACATAAATGAAAGTTTATTTGATTACATAAATTATAATTAATTTTATTAGTGAATCAAAATAAATGACATGGAATGCAAATTTTGAATTCTTTGATCCCCTTAAGTCATCATATTAGCACCCCTTAAGCCATCATTTTTCCTAGGACCTTAATTCATATATCCTAATTATATCTATCTAATGTGATTGAACATGAGATTGTAATTTTATCACACTCATCATATTATTCAAGTTATGGTTTTTAATGGATATAAATTATATCTAACTAATTTGTTCAATTTATGATATTGCTATCAGGATTCAACCGTGTAGTTTTTGAGTCAAACTCATTGACCCATGATTCATGAGTAGTGGTTCACAAGAACCCATCTCTCATGATAATGAATGGTCCAGTTAGCACTCATTACATCTAGGTGATGCTCACAGAGGTGAAGCATTGGTCCATCCCAGGAGGTCACCCATCCCAATATTGCTCCAACTCCAGCACGCTTAACCACAAAGTTTCCCCCAAGGTTAAGCCCACTTAGCTTGCTACCCCATTTGCAAAACCTTTAGCAAGTGTTATGCCTTATGAACCATTCATTGTAGAGCCCCTTTAGCTCATCAATTGATAAGTAGGAGGTTTCTTCCACAACGTGTCAAATTATGATATTGCTATCAGGATTCAACCATGTAGTTTTCAAGTCAAACTCAATGACCCATAAATGAAATTATGTCTGATTACATAATTTATAACTATTTTTTATTATTGCATCAAAATAAATGACATGGAATGCAAAATTTGAATTATTTGACCCCCTTAAGCCATCCTACAAGGGCTTGTTAAGCCATCATTGTTCACATGGATCCAAAACTTAACATAGAGAATTTTATACCTGATGCACAAATTATTGTAGATCCCATACATCCAAATCCACCACCACAATAAAACCCCATACCTCCACACTCTCCACCTCCTAATCCCCCACCCCATGTAGTACAAACCTCATTGTGATACAAGGAAATATAGATCTGATAAAAAATGAGCCTAGAATCCCTGTAATACCCCTTTGTTTTGGCTTCTTGCTCAGATAGTGTGTTTTTCTTTGTTTTGGTTTTTTTCTTATTACACTGATACTTTGAGATACCTTATCGTGTGTGTGTTATTGGATCACTATTTATTAAGTGACATTGACTATTTGTGGTTGTGAGATATATTTCTTCGATGCTTTATTGTCATTCTTTAATTAGCAAAATAATGTTAGTTGTTATAACATGTTATTGCATATGAGTTATTTGATTATTATGGAATTTTCAGTTTATGATGAGTGTATTGGTGAAGGGGACGGGATCACATCACTCACTTGGGAGCACCCTGCGATTCTATGATTTCCTCTTCACGGTGTGTATTTTGTGTTGTTTATATACATGTACTTTGATATCTCATTTACAGGTTTGCAGGTACATGACATCGACTCCACCTAGTTTCATAGGTTTGAGCATTTCGACCCAACAGTTAAGTTGAATGGGAGATAGTAACTAGATAACATGTGTCAAACCTATACCCTAGCCACAGTGTGTCATCAATCCTTGTTTGGTGTGTCTTCGTTTACCTTGTTATTACTATTTAATTTTGCATTTTTTTATGTTATAAAAATAAATGTTAAATTATGCATTAAATGATGTTGGTTTTTATTTAATTAATTTTAGACAATTTGATAGATGTTTTTTATTTAAATTAATTAATTAAATTTAATTTATTTAGTAGATTAAATTTAATCCATGTGGTTAAATTTATTTATTAAGTAATTAAAATTAATTAATTAAATTGTTTATTAAGAAAGTTGTTTAAGGGAATTAAATTGAATTTGGAAATTAAATTTGAATATGAAATTATTAAATTATTTTTGTGAAAATAAATGTGATTGATAAAAGATATTTGTTAATTGCCAACATGTGATAGTTAATTAATTGAGGGTTGTTAAAAAAAATCAATTCCCAGAGAGAATTTTGGCTTTGGGTGAGGAAGTGGAAAGCTTCTTCACGGAAAAGTTTAGGATATTTTTGGAGGTTGGAAAAATTGAAGAAGCACAAAAGATTTTTGGGTTTTACTGTTAAAAACTGAAAAGGTTTTTGAATTGGAAGAAAATTGTGAACAAGTAGCATTCTTAGATTTGTTTGGGATAGGTTGTTATGGTGTTGGATGCAATACTATGCTTTGGAAATTGTGTTTGCTATGAAGAAGCTATGAAAGCTTTGGAAGAGGCTCGGCATAAAAAAATTCAACACTTTAGAAGATTCGTTGAAATAGGTTCCATTCTTGTGATATTGTTTGGTTTAAAATTTTAGCTAGAATTGTATTGCTGTAGAATATTATTGTGCTAGATCTGTAGTTGAAAGTTTATTTTGTTTAAGAAAAGAAGAATTTAAGGCTTCTATGATTTCCATGAAGAAATCTAGAGCCTCTATAGGAATTCTTTTACAGTGAAATTAGAGAGAAACATTGAGAATCTTTTTTTAGATTTAATAGATTTGTCGTGGAAAAACCCGAAGGAAAATATTATAAAATTCAGGAAATTATATTGAAAGTTTATGTGTAAAATTGTTGAAAACCTCTGTAAGGAAATTGTTTTAAACAATTGAAAAAAATTCAAAGGAAACAATAGAGATTTAGAATTCTTTGTAGGAGTAAATTGGAAAATCTTCCTGTCAACGAATTTGGGGAAAAACTTTACTTTTTCTTCTCCTTTGTGGAATTTGGGTATTTTCAGGAAAGTTGCACAATTTTGCCCATAGATGTTTATGAAAAGATTTCTCCCAGTTTCAAAATGCTAGGTGTTTCATTTTATTTTAATATATATATATTTATACTTATAATATATATATATACATATATATACTGTTAAATATATATATAGATATATATACATATATCATATATATATATATTGTGTTTTATTTAATAAATTTTTTGAAACAAAATCGCCATACGGTGAAAGGTGGAATGAAAACCACAGGTTTTTTTCTTAATTTTGTTTTTTTTATTGTATTGCGTGGGAGGCATTGCTTCCATTGGCAGCGCCCTCCACATAGTGTGGAGGGAGTGCTGCCATGGGCAGCGCTCCCCCTCACCATACTCAACCGCCCAATACATTTGGGGAGAGGGTTGACTGGGTTTATTCAGCCACACCTCCCCAAATACATTGGGGTTTATTTTGTTTGCTAGTAATAAAACAAAAAAAAATGAACTTAAATGATATTTCGTCTGCCCTCCGACTGAACTCGGATTTCGATGTTTAAATTTTATTTAATATTAAATATATAATATATATAAGTATTATATATATATTATATATATATGTATATATATTATATATATATTTTTATTTATTTTTTAAGTCAAATTTCTACCATGGGGGTAGCTCTCGTTGCATTGGTCAGAAGGAAAATGCAAACATCTCCTCCTACAGCATGATAGAACAATGATCCCTTGTGACCACCCGAACAGTCATTGAGATAGAGAGCAAGCCGAAGCCTCAAGAAGGGAGAGACACCTCCGACCTTAGCAAAAAGGTTAAATCTTTCCAGGCGGCACTGTCAGAAGAAATGATTTGATTTTCTGTTTGATTACTGGTGTGGTTAGCTAGGGCATTTGCCAAGCTATTGGCTTCTCTAAAGACATGCTTGATGGAATAATTTGGTAGCTTTTGCAAGAACATGTGAATGCGGTCAATCTAGTGAGCAAGTTTCCAATTCAGGGTCTATCGAGTGATGATGGCTCTTATAGTGTTGAGAGAGTCACCTTCTATTTCAAAGGGCACTTGGTATTTCTGGCATCTCAGAAGACCTTCGTACAGAGAAGAGAGTTCTGCTTCATTACTTGTTCCTATTGGCAATTTGACACAACCAGCTTCAATTAGAGCTCCCAAATGGTCTCGGATAATGAATCCGGCCTCGGAGGCCCCGGGGTTTCCCCGTGAGGCCCCATCAATATGAGGTGGAAAGGACCATTGCTAGACCTTGGTGATAGTTGTTGATCATGCTTTGGAATAAGTTCTTGAAATATGTCCTCTAACTCGTTAGGTGATGTAGAGACATTTCCAACATGATCATTTATGGATGGATGTTGGTTTATGTCAATAGGATCAAATAACATCAACACTCCTTGAATAGATCTTTGTAGGAGGGGTCTTGATCATGACTAAAAAATGGCTCTTGATGTATGCTGATTTGATCATCAGATGAGGTGGAAACATCTTCAAGGTGTTCATCGATGGATAGGTATTGATCATTGTTTTCAACAATTTTGGTGGGAACTTGTTGCAAGCTTTGTTGAGCGAGTAATGCTTGCATTTGCTACTGAGCCAACAATGCTTGTTGTTGGTCATGTTGTTGTGCCATCAATGCGTTTTGTTTGGCTTGTTGTTGATCTGCTTGTTGATGGATTGCTTGCAATAGTGCCCAGAATTGTGCTTGCTTCTGTTGAGCCTAGTGTTGGGCTTGAGCTTGAGCTTGTGCTTGTTGGGCTTGGAGTGCCTTTTGGTGGGCAGCTTTTTGTGCGGCTTGCAACATGATGCAGCATGAATTTGTCATGCTGTGTTTTGGCGGTGGTGGAGGTGGTGGTGGGTTGGGGATGGTGTTGATTGCTGGGGTTGCTTAGATGGTTGCCACCTATTGTTGTGATATCGATGGCAAAAAGGGGGGATTTGGTATGATATTTTATAGGTTGACTTTGAACATTGTTGTGGTTGAGAATCATATTGCCTTGATTTAGGTAACTTTGATTTTACATGGTGTTACCTTCACTTGGATCAATACCTAGAGTCGTCAACATATTGCTTGGATTTTGAACAACATTGATGGGATTTGCAAACATGTCTACCCCAAAGTTTACCAAGTGTGGCTTTGAAATGGTCATGTTTGGTGGGATAATGTTGTTTGGAACATTCATGCATTGAGCATTTGGTTGATAGATTTGCAGATTTGGACTTGGATTCAAATCTATCAATGGGAAAGGTGTTCCAAACTTTAGATTGGGCATACTCACATTTGTATTGTTGAACTTTGGAGGAGATAATAATGCCATGCATAAATGTGAGTTTCGATAATCAATTGGCATTGTGAGACTTGGATAGTTTGGTTGACTTGGATTACTCATGATGTATGAGTCAAGTTTAAACTCCATGTTTTTCTTTTGTTTTGACCTTGTTGCGAAAGTGAACCTCTAAGGTGTTTAGGACCAATGATGAGATGAAAGATGAAAGGGGTGAATGATATGGGCATTTTGAAATTTTAGGAGCTTTGGATCAATGCTAGACTTTAGGAGTTGATTTGATTGTGATGGTGAACTTGTAAACCCTAGGAAGTTGTGTTATCCTAGGGAAAACTCGCATAAGAGAATGAATTGGCTAAGCATGTTAAGCCAATCAAAGTGATCATGAACTAGTAGACCTCAGGAAGTTACGTTATCCTAGAGGTAATTTTTTTCAAGAAGATTGACAATTTGATTAGGTGTGTTAAGTCAAACAAGGTGATGCTGATTTTTCGAAAGTCTAGCATGAATGATGTTTCCAAGGTTCCAAAAGTTGTTCGTGAGATGGGATTTTATTGATGTTTGAAGGGGGATGAAGTGTTTTGAATTGATCCTAGATGACCCTATGAGGACTTACTTACAAGACCAAGGTGATGAAGAACATGTTTTTCCCTAGAATAATTCAAATCCAAAGACCAATGTTTGCATGAAAACTAAAAGACTCAAAAGAGAACAAGCACATGTGTGGTTCAATTGTCTATTTATCTTGCTTAGATTTGGTTATTTTTACCACAAACATTTTCTTGATTAGATTTTTCAAACTGAATTTCCAATGTCCTAATTTTCTTTCATCCCACAAAGTGTATTATGCAGAAATCGAGGAAATCAAGGCAAAGGTTACCTATTTGTTGACTTTAGTGAGCAAATGGAGATATAAATTCAAATGTTTAGAAGCCTCTAAGGATAGAATCCTCAGGGCAAGCAATAACACTTGAAATTTTCCAATAGTATTTGCTTCCTAAAGGGTTTGAAATTTTGAGGATCTTGTAAATGTTTGTTTTCCACTATTTTGGATCCAAGTAAAGTGTTTTTGATTCCAAGCACATGTACAAACCTAGGATGATGAGACAATATTTTGTTGGGTTCCCACTTGGATGAATCTAGCTGCGCATATTTTGTGCGAATGGCTAAATTCTTGACTACACTGGCTCCCCTCCATGACACACACTTCTCGGGTCAGCCAAGCATTAGTACTCATGAATCTCCCATTGCATACTTTCCATTTCTACAAAAAAACCACATGTGTAACGTGGGGCGGCTTCAAAGGACATGACCTTTTGCACCAACAAAATAGATAAGGTTTTGGCCTTTTTCTAAACAAAGGGTTCTAATGCGGGCATTCCATTCGTGGGGGATTATCCAACGTCAGCTAGAGTCCATTTATGTCCATCTCATCGAAATAATCCTCGTGATTCTTGAACTTTCCTCAAGAATCCACACTTAAATACCGGTTGGAAGTCGCTTGGCTTTAGCGTGTTCCCGGTTGGGCCGTTCCCTTGGGTGATTACTTTTTCCCACAAGGCAAGCCTGCTAAGATAAACAAAAGTGAGTACACTTATTCATAGTTCGATCAACCTTTGTTTAGAAACAAAGGGAGAGCACACGCCATAAGTCTACTCACACTCGCAAAGTGTTATGTTCAATTTTAAACTCAAAAAATGAAGTGTGGAGGTAATACTTTTGACAACTTAATATCACAAAAAGACTTTTGATTCTCAAGATCGTCATGAGGTGCGAGAGAAGCGCATATGTCTTTTATATGATATTACTTTGTTAAAAGGATTATAAGACATTGAAAACACATGTGTTCATTTTAATCCTCAAAGCAATAATGAATTCTTTTTAAGCACCAAAGGAAATGTGAGATTTGCCTTGTTCAATTGTTAACCTTTAAACAAAATCTAGTATATTTGTGTAAGGTTCTTTTTAGCCCTTTTGCAAACTTTGGAAAAGAAATTTGATTATTCTTTTTAGACCCCAAAAGAAATTTTAGTGTCCTAAGAGCATGAAAGTAAACAAATTCCTTAGAAAGGGATTATAAGTTCTCCCAAAGTGTTTAAAAACACTTGATACAATGAGATTTCGATAAATTTTTTAGATTTTTCCATTTTTGGTAATTTTGCATGCATGACTTTGAGAGTCCTATTTTTTACCAATTTTTTTCTAAAACTAAGGTAGGATGAATTGCCAACTAATATATGAAATTGGAAACATTGGTTTTGAGTTATTAACAAAAATAACTTTCAAAAAACTAGGAAAAAGCACTAAAATGTCATTTTGGGGGCCAAGATGAAAATTTCAAGCCCCAAAAATGTGCCAAAATCGCCACCAACCTATCTTGGATAGGTTGGCAATCCATAAGCCACTTCATAAAGAAACCACCTATAAAATTTCAGCAAAAACCCACATCCGAGTCAAAAGTTATGACCTCGGGAAGTTTCCTACATAAAAAAAAAAGAAATATGCAGGTGCGGCGTAGTTTGTAAAAGCAGCACAGTTTGGGTAAAAGTGGCACTATATAGTGTTGTGCGGTTGATTGTGGGCAGCACTCTGCAGGGATAGAGACCGAATATGCGGTGCGATATGGTCAAGTGGCGCAATTTGTAAAGCGGCCAAGTTTAAAATTTAAAATTTTTCAGGCGGGAAAGCAGGAGCGGTGGAGTTTGGAGGAAACGCGGTGCGATATAGCACCGCGGTGCTAAAAGCAGTGCAGTATAGAGCCGCATGGTAGAGTTGGGAAATTTGAAAAATGATAGGCGGGAAGAGAAAAGCGGCACGGTTTGAAAGTTTGCACTGTTTGATATAGCGTAGCGCCTCTAAAAGCGGTGCAATATTGAGTCCTGGCTTTGGAAGTGGCCCAATATGGCGCCATGCGGCATAGTTTCTTGTGTCCTGCAAAAAAAAAAAAGGTTAAAAAATGCGAAAATTTTGAAAAAACGTGATAAAATTCTTGAGTTTGCCCTCCTTCTAGTGCCAAAATGTGAACCCCTAAACCTGCAAATGCACAAGAGCAACAAATATGTTAGGTTGTTAGATCAAATGCATGCAAACATGAGGGATTCCCCATGAAATCCATCTATTCAAACTAAATTTAGGAAATGAAGAACACAATACAAGAAATGAAGTTAAATCCTAACTAAGCCAATAGATTAGTAATCCCATGGGGGAATTGGTGCCAATGAAGTGTTGCAATTGGCCCTTTCCCAATTCCTAAGTTGCAATGTTGAATGATTGAACAATGGTCAAATTTTCAAAGAGATTTGAGCATAACCTTGTTACAATTTATGAAAATAGTGAATGATTGAGGGCAGTGGGAAAAATTAGCTCTCAATGTGAAAAGAGTAACTTTGCATGAAGATTGTGGATGAAGATGGATTTGAGTATAATAAGTTTACTCAAATTGTGGATGATAGAATGAGAGGAAGAGTCTTTTATTTATAGATTTAAAATTGGAAGAATGAATGAAAATAAGCAATGTGGGATCATTCAACATCCAATGGCTAAGTGCCACTTGTCAAGATGTGAATGGTTGAGGAATGGGCACATTTTGGTCAATGTGCATGATAAATGCCACTGGATTTAAATTTGAATTTTGAATGTGACATGTTGGGGAGAGAGAAGAATGGAGTTAATGTCACTTGGATCAATGCACAAGGACATGTAAGAGGCATTGAATGCCTTGTTGGAAGGACCAAGCCCATTTGAATTTGAATTCAAATTGAAGGAATATTCCCTTTTGATGCCATGTTGAGAGAAAATAGGCAATTAAATAAATCAAAGTAATTGATTTATTGTGCAAGTTGTGTTCTCTAGAGAATGTGACATAGATTAAGATTAAATTAATCAAAGTTTAATTAATTTAATGAGGAATTTAGGAGATGTGACAATTTAGACTTAAATTTATGAATTGATTTAAATCAAATTGAGAGGAAATGATTAATTAAATAAATGATTTTGATTTACTTAACTAAGGAGGAATATGTTAGATTAAATTAAATAATGTTTTAATTTATTCAATTTAATAAGAGAACTTTAGAGATTTAATTTAAATCAAATGAATTATTTAAATGAACAGAGAAAGATGATTAATTAAATTAAATTGATTAATTTAATCACTAGAGGAGAAAAACCTAATTAAATAAATAATGATTTATTTAATTAAGGGATGAAAGGTGTTGATAAGCTGAGAGTATGATTCAAGATGAAATGATGTTAGTAGGATCAAAATCAGGTGCATGCATATTTTACGTGTCTATAATAACCTTATGATTAAGTTAATGAATATGGAGTTTTGTTATATCTCATTATGTTATGATGTAACTTTATTATGTATGAGTACTCAATTCTTTATGTAATTAAATTCTATGGATGTATAATGATGTATGTATGGGTTTTAGGTAATCCCAATCTTGTATTCTTAGAGGTTGTTGTCAATTAGTAAGTGAATATGTATGTTAATTACACTTTAAATAAAAAAATTGGTGCGCCTAAGTTGTTAATTTTAACTTCCTCTAGGGTTACATGGTGGGTTATTACACATGGTATTAGAACCCAAGTTTAAACACTGGGTGCTTTGGGATTATGATTTACTCATTAAGCTTTAGTTGCGTAGGTTTTCAAGTGATACCTTGTCTAATACCTTTTTGTGTCTGTGTAGGATTATGCCTCCCAGATGCGGAAGAGGTAAAGGACGAGGACATGGCCAGGTAGGCAGTCGCGAAGGGATTCAACATGACTCTACTCCTCATGTTACACATATTCCGGATCAGGAGGAGCAATAGGCATCATAGAATGGCCTGAGGGGCGGTGAACGACAACAGGATCTTCCAGGGATCGAGGTCGCACGTAGAGCATTTGAGGAGGAATTAGCACTCCTTGGTCGGAGACAAGAAGATGCACAGGATAATCCTGGTGTGGGGGTAGTTCTGGCACAAACAGAGATAGTAGCCTCTGCTCATATGAGATATTTACTTAGGGCATGACCACCATTGTTTGATGGATTAGGAAGTGGATTAGAGGTTGAGACTTGGCTCATAGACATCGATTGGTGCTTTGCTACGCACCCGTATGGTAGTAATACCAAAGTGCACTGTGCTATCATGCATCTACAGGGGTTCGCATCAACATGGTAGAAGTTGGAGGAGCAGAAGCTCCATATAGATATTAATATAGTGTCTTGGGAGATGCTTCTAGAGCGGTTCATAGCTCGCTTCCTTTCTGACCATTGGTGTCAGTGTAGAGATGAGGAGTTTCACGCCTTGCGAAAGTTAGCCATGACCATTGAGCAGTATGAATGACACTTCTACAAACTTAAACAGTTCATAGGTATAGGTGATGACAAGGGGATGCTCATTCCACACTTTGTCAGGGGTTTGAATGCCCGTATTAGCAAAGGAGTGAGGGTCTTTGAACCCAAGTCTATGGAGACAGCCGTGGAGAAAGCACGTCTAGTGGAGGAGAACTTGGCCATGGCACTGGGAGGCCATACTGGTGTACAGATTGGCAATGGTTCAGGAGCTGGATCTAGTGCACGAGAGGGACAAACTTAGGGAGTTAATATCTCCCAAGACTCAATAGGGGCCTACTCAGAGTGGGCAGTAGCAAAGTACGCTTGGAAAGCATAAGGACTCTCAGTCACATCAGGATGATGATGGTTCTTCACCTAGAAGGAACCAAAACTGGTGGCACAATAAGCACAATCAACAGGAGCAGCCAACCTAGAGTTCACAGTTTGTGGCTGACTAGGGTAGTATGCAATAGTCTACTACACCTTTAGGAGACAGAGGGTTTGGTCGTAACATGGGGTGTTACTCTTGCGGCCAACAGGGCCACCTTGCTAGGAACTGTCTGCATTGAAACACTTCTGGAGTTGGATAGGGCCCAATAGTTTATGAGCTGATAGTAGGAGATGTAGGTAGATCTCATCGAGCTTATGTTGCGATTGATAACTGACAGCCTAGGTATCAGGGAGCTATAGTCGAGACTTCTGGAGTTGGTTGTGCAGTGCAGGATACTCATCCTTAGGGGTCAAGGTTTTGATTTGGTGCAGTTTGTATGCAAGAGTTACATCCCTACTTTTTTGCAGGCTTCCAAAATTAAGCCTAACCCCTTGGGGAGGATGTAATACCCCTCTATTTCGGCTTCTTGCTCAGACAATGTGTTTTCCTTTGTTTTGGTTTTCTTCCTATTACACTGATACTTTGAGATACCTTATCATGTGTGTGTTATTGGATCACTATTTATTAAGAGACATAGACTATTTGTGGTTGTGAGATGTATTTATTTGATGCTTTATTGTCATGCTTTAATTAGCGAAATAATGTTAGTTTTTATAACATGTTATTGCATATGAGTTATTTGATTATTATGGAATTGTCAGCTTATGATGAGTGTATTGGTGAAGGGGACAAGATCGCATTACTCACTTGTGAGCATCCTGTGATTCTGTGATTTCCTCTTCATGGTTTGTATTTTGTGTTGTTTATATACATGTACTTTGATATCTCGTTTACAGGTTCGCAGGTACATGACATCGACTCCACCTAGTTTCATAGGTTTGAACGTGTCGACCCAATAGTTAAGTTGAATAGAAGATAGTAACTAGATAACATGTGTCAAGTCTATACCCTAGCCACAATGTGTCATCAGTGCTTGTTTGGTGTGTCTTCGTTTACCTTGTTATTAATATTTAATTCTGCAGTTTTTTATGTTATGAAAATAAATGTTAAATTATGCATTAAATGATGTTGGTTTTTATTTAATTAATTTTAGACAATTTGATAGATGCTTTTTATTTAAATTAATTTTAATCCATGTGGTTAAATTTATTTATTAAGTAATTAAAATTAATTAATTAAATTATTTATTAAGAAAGTTGTTTAAGGGAATTAAATTGAATTTGGAAATTAAATTTGAATATGAAATTATTAATTTTTTTTTGTGAAAATAAACATGATTTATAAAAGATATTTGTTAATTGCCAGCATGTGATTGTTAATTAATTGAGGGTTGTTAAAAAAAAATTAATTCTTGGGGAGAATTTGGGCTTTGTGTGAGGAAGCGGAAAGCTTCTTCATGGCAAAGTTTAGGATATTTTTGGAGGTTGGAAAAATTGAAGAAGCACGAAAGATTTTTGGGTTTTGCTATTAAAAATTGAAAATGATTTTGAATTGGAAGAAAATTGTGAACAAGTAGCATTCTTAGATTTGTTTGGGATAGGTTGTTGTGGTGTTGGATACAATATTGTGCTTTGGAAATTGTGTTTGCTAGGAAGAAGTTGTGAAAGCTTTGGAAGAGGCTCGACATCAAAAAATTCAACACTTCAAAAGCTTCATTGAAACAGGTTCCATTTTTGTGATATTGTTTGGTTTAAAATTTTAGTTGGAATTGTATTGGTATAGAATATTGTTGTGCTAGATCTGTAGTTGAAAGTTTATTTTGTTTAAGAAAATAAGAATTTAAGGCTTCTTTGATTTCTGTGAAGAAATCTTGAGCCTTTGTAGGAATTATTTTACAGTGAAATTAGAGAGAAACATTGAGAATCCTTTTTTAGATTTAGTAGATTTGTCATGGAAAAACCCAAAGGAAAATATTATAATATTTAGGAAATTATATTGAATGTTTTCGTGTAAAATTGTTGAAAACCTCTGTAAGGAATTTTTTTAAAACAATAGAAAAAAATTCAAAGGAAACAATAGAGATTAAGAATTCTCTATAGGAGTAAATTGGAAAATCTTCCTGTCAATGAATTTGGGGAAAAACTTTACTTTTTCTTCTCCTTTGTGGAATTTGGGTATTTTCTGGAAAGTTGCACAATTTTGCCTGTAGATGTTTATGAAAAGATTTTTCCCAGTTTCAAAATGCTAGGTGTTTCATTTTATTTATATATATATATATATATATATTTATACTTATATATATATATATATATATATATATATATATATATATATATATACATATATATACTGTTAAATATATATATAGATATATATATACTATGTTTTATTTAATAAATTTTTTGAATCAAAATTGTCGTACGGTGAAAGGTGGAATGAAAACTGCAAGTTTTTATTTTTGTGTTGTTTTTTTTATTGTATTGGGTGGGAGGCACTGCTGCCAAAGGCAGTGCTGCCTGTCACCATACTTAGTCACCCAATGCATTTCGGGAGAGGGTCAGCTGGGTTTATTCAACTACCCCTCCTTAAACACATTGGGGTTTATTTTGTTTCCCAGTAATAAAAAAAGCAGTGAACTTAAATGATATTCCGTCTACCCTCCGATTGACCTCGGATTTCGATGTTTAAATTTTATTTAATATTAAATATATAATATATAAATATTATATATATGTATATATATATATTTATATATTTTGGAAATTATTAATAAAAGTTTTTGTTTTGAATAAAACAATATGGTATTTTGTAAGTTGTTAGTAGATATATTTAATGTATATATAGCATGTGCATATACATTTAAGTGTATATTTAATATTTTATCTTATTTTATTTTGTTGCATGCAATTTAGTACAATTGGAGATTTAAAAGGAAATGATTTGAATGCATGGTCTAAATTGATAGAGAAAGGGGTATTTTAAATATATTGAGGAAATTATAAGAATTAGTTTGGAAATTGAAGAAAATAACGTGCAGTTGATTTATGTTACTTTTTGAAGTAATTAAGGGTTTGAATTATTTATTAAAATTAGTTTTCCCTTCTCTGTAATTGAAAAGGCAATTAACTATTTCTATCAATTATTTTAATAGGGCAATTGTTTTCTTTACTGTGAAATGAATTTGAAAGGGAAATGGATTTAGAATATCCAAAAGTAGATTATTTCCTTGCAATTGCCTTTAGTGATTATTTCTTCAGTGATCTTGTTTGGGGGAAATGGGTTAAGTGTTATTCAATAAGTTGTAAGTCTTCTAGAGGATCCTAGAGGATGGGGGTTGTCATAATGTGATTTCAACCTTTTGTATTTTCCTTGGGTTGTGCATGGTGCGTTGTCAGTGATTTACTTGATTTTCACAAACAAGGATTTGTGCCTCCTTTTGAAGGAGTGGATTATGTGAATTGTTGCCTCTAGTGTTTTGGAGTGGTTATGTTATCTTGTTTTTATGCACTTGGGATTCCCTTGGTGATTGGGTTGTATGTGTGTTGTCAAATAGAAGAGAGGCTTCCGTTAGGGGCCAGAGCCTGTAAGAGGTAAGACTGGGTAACCTTCAGAGGTGGTTTAATCAAGTGATAACTAAAACAATGTACTTAGAAGTTTAGGTAGTACTACACACTAAACAAGACAAGTTCTAGCCTCACTCATAGTCACAAGTGCTTGTTTAGGCTTGGAGTGAGTGGGAAGGTCTGGAATGGCAAGGTCATCTACCTTGTCTTTATGAGAGGTATTTGATCCTGTATTAGTAAGTATGGGGGTTGGGGGTCGGTTGAGGTCTCTAGGATATCCGGGGCCTATGAAGATCTGCAATGGGTAACTCATTATGAGTTGTGCGATGACACTTTGTCTAGGACAATAGTTGGTATTTGGTATTATGGGTATGGTTTTCTTAACATACTCAATTTGTTTTATATCTGGAAGCAATGTGACCTATGTTAGTGTTGTATTGGTATATTTGTGGTAGTATGGTTCATGTACTTGGTTGTGTCAATATGAGTTAGCCTGTGATTAGATGTTGTAGGGTTGATCATGTTATGTTATTACTATCTCCTAGCATAGGGGGTGGGTATTTGGGTACCACTTGGCTGGGAGGAACATGCACCATACACTTTTGGGTCCCCCTTGATCTTCAATTCGTGATGGCGAGGTGTCTAGTTGGAGAGCTCATAGTTTCTTGTATTTAGAACTAGCATGCATTTATTTTAGTTGGACTCATGTTATTTTACCCCTCATTTGTATTTGAGGTGGATATTTGTATAATGTAACACATTTGTATTATTGCCTCATTCAAGGAATGAGAGATGTAACCTTATGATTAAGTTAATGAATATGGAGTTTTGTTATATCTCTTTATGTTATGATGTAACTTTATTATGTATGAGTACTCAATTCTTTATGTAATTAAATGCTATGGATGTATTATGATGTATGCATGGGTTTTAGGTAATCCCAATCTCGTAGTCTTAGAGGTTGTTGTCAATTACTAATTGAATATGTATGTTAATTACACTTTAAATAATAAAAATTGGTGCGCTTAAGTTGTTAATTGCAACATCCTTTAGGGTTACGTGGTGGGGCATTACAATCCCCCCCCATATCGCATGGTTTGCATCTAGGATGCAAACTATTTTTGATTTTGTTTGATCTATTGACGCAGACCTAGATAGGTTCCATCAATGGAGAGAAGAGAGGATACAATTCTATGTAGATGGATTGAACTATAAAGAAATTAATGACCTTAAAATTACCAAACAAGCCATGTGCCAATATTTTTTTAACCCCCAAACAAACCAACCAATTCCACCCACCAAAAAATGAATTTCAATTTTATGGTGTAGGCACCCGTAGATAGTTGCACATTTTTGGGATAGATGGTGGATGGTGTTTGATAATCCACCACATGGCAATTCTAAGGTACCCCTATGCTTTTTGAGAAAGTAATGGGCTGAGTTGGAGTTGGGTTTAAAACCCAAGTATTTTGATATGAGTTCATTTCAAGGAGTTGGGTGTGGCATTCCCCAACATAGACTAGGAGCACATGTCGATCCTCAACAACATGCCAGTAGATTCACATGATCATATGGTAATTTATGCATACTAAAAATCATTTTTACTATAATTACTAGATATTTAATTAAATTTATTTTTATCTAAAAGTTTATATTTTCAAGTTTAAAAATGATTAATTATATCCAAATTTCTAAATAACTTTAAATCTAATTTCAAGTTTCTTGTACTCTTTTACAACATGATGTGGGTACATCTAATCAACATGGAACAAAGAGGAGACTTGATTTGACTGATCAATATGATAGTTAGATGGTTTTAAATTTTATGGACTACAAATCTCTAGTTTTATTTAAATATATGTGTTGGACTTGACTTATTCATTTTGAACATGTTATTTCATCTAGACCATTTCACATACATTATATTGATTAATATTATCATATTTCTATTTTTTTATATTAGTTGACTTTAATATGATGATTATATATGCAGTCAATTATGATTGTGTTATGTTCATTTTGATGATTATATGCACTCATGCATGCATAGATATTTTATTTATTTTTCAAGTAATACATGCTCTATATAAATTCTTATCTAGAATCAAATTTCATATATATAATTTATCACATGGTTAGGTGACAAATTAAAACATTCCTTAAATATTTTAGATAATCTTTATAATAAATTAAGGGAAAGTAATTTTAACTATTTTCCAATTCTAGCAAATATTTGAATCAATAAAAAAAAATCTATCTCCTTGTATGTATAAAATGTATAATCTATACAATTGAAAAATTATATAAAATGTGGTAAATACAAGACATGAAATGTATAATCTATAAAATTGAAACAAGATATTTAAAAAGTGACTAATAAGTTCATTGAAGTTCATACATAGAACAAACATTTATAATGTATATTGATGTTTAATACAACTATATAACATGATGAAACATATATGTTCTTGTAGATACAATTAAAGCTTATCAAGTTTTAGGTGAAGTTCAAAAATTGATATTTACATAAACTCTTGATAAAATAAATTTTCAGTGACAGTCACATGGTAGACTGAGTTGATGATAAACTACAAAAATAATTAATGTAAGTAAAGTAAATATAATTTTTATGAGTCATTTAAGTAAACAATTAATGTGAGAAAAGAACAATATATATTAAAAGTTAGAAAATTGGATCTTATAAATTCCTTACAAATTCAAATGATGTTTTCCTTAGGATGGATTACGGGGATCTATGAGGATATAGCTTAAGGGGGGTCCTAAGAGAACACCTTAAGGGGAGTTAAGAGGATGGCTTAAGGGGATGCAAGAGGGTGGATTAAGGGGAGTTGAGAGAATGACTTGAATGGATGTAAGAGGGTGGATTAAGGGGAGTTGCTAGAATGACTTAAAGGGATGTAAGAGGGTAGATTAAGGGGATACATCTCATGAACCCTAGGATATGTCTTAATAGGTCCTAAGAGGATGGATTAAGGGGAATTATGAGAGTGACTTAAGGGATGCAAGATTATGGATTAAGGGGATGTAAGAGGATATGACTTAAGGGTCCTTTAAGAGGATGGCTTAAGGGGATGCAAGAGGGTGGATTAAGGGGACTTGATAGAATGACTTAAAGGGATCTAAGAGGATGAGTTGAGAGAATGCCTTAAAACCATAAACGATAAACAATAGGAGCTAAAGCCTTGGAGATGAACCCTAAACCATTAACCCATATAGATTTTTTATTCTAAGCATCTCATGAACCCTAGAAACCCTAAACCATAGGGCCTACAACCTAGGAGATGAACCCTAAACTATTAACTCATATAGATTTGTTATTCTAAGCATCTCATAAACCCTAGAAACCCTAGACCCTAAAACATGTGACCTAAAGCCTAGGAGATGAACCCTAAACAATAAACCATAAGGGGTCCTAAGAGGATGGCTTAAGGGGTGTTGAGAGAGTGACTTAAGGGGATATAGGTGGATGGATTAAGGGTAGATATATGAGGATATAGATTAAGGGGTCCTAAGAGGATGGCTTAAGGGGTGTTAAGAGAGTGAATTAAGAGGATGAAAGTGGATTGATTAAGGGTTGATATATGTGGATATGGTTTAAGGGCGCCTAAGAGGATGGGTTAAGGGGTTCTAAGAGAGTGACTTAAGGGGATGCAAATGGATGGATTAAGGGTTGATATATGTGGATATGGCTTAAAGGGTCCTAAGAGGATGGCTTAAGGGGTGTTGAGAGAGTGACTTAAGGGGATGCAGGTGGATGGATTAAGGGTAGATATATGAGGATATAGATTAAGGGGTCCTAAGAGGATGGCTTAAGGGGTGTTGAGAGAGTGACTTAAGGGGATGCATGTGGATTGATTAAGTGTTTATATATGTGGATATGGCTTAAGGGGTCCTAAGAGGATGGGTTAAGGGGTGTTGAGAGAGTGACTTAAGGGGATGCAAGTGGATTGATTAAGGGATGATATATGTGGATATGGCTTAAGGGGTGTTAAGAGGATGGGTTAAGGGGTGTTGAGAGAATGACTTAAGGGGATGCAAGTGGATTGATTAAGGGTTGATATATGTGGATATGGCTTAAGGGGTCCTAAGAGGATGGCGTAAGGGAAATTAATAGAGAGACTTAAGGGGATGGAAGAGGATGGATTAATGGTACATAAGAGGATGGCTTAAGGGGTCCTAAGAGAATGGTTTAAGGAGATATGAAATCAATTATAAACTCTTTATAAAATGATATTTAACTATTTAGGTTTATATTTATACTATCAATTAAATGTATCTAGAAGTATATATACTTACCTATTTCTAGATTTGAATTCCCTTGTAATATATATGCATGTCCTCTCTTTTTTGTAATGCATCTAGTTTTGGGAGACCTAAAATAGAAAACAAAATAAAAATTTAATTAGGAAATTACTAAAGACAAATATATATAGACATGTATATGTGATCAATTTTAAACTACATATCGACTATCAATTAAATATATATACAACTATATACTTACCAATATTTATTTACTCTATTAACCATCTGCATCCTCTCTTTTTTGTAATGCATCTATGATTGTCTCATACTCATCCATTGAAAGTGTCCATAACACTTTATAAGAAAGCCTCCCTTGATATCTAACTAGTTTTATATTGGTTGCCAAAATCAAATGTGAATAATGTATAATATTCTTATGTCTTTCATAATCTTCAAATGTAGGAAAGCCATTCTTTCTTATCAAATATTTTTTGAATCCAGGTGCCAACAACAACCACCAAGCTAGTTGGATACTCAAATTTGTCATAATCCACTCTAGGATGTACCAACCTATGTTTTATCTCAACACATATATCCAACCAATACTCCATATCCTCTTCATTCCCCTCAGGTGCAACAACAACATACACATGTCCTGCAAAAATAAATAAAAGATTCAGTAAAGAGTGACTTATATTTAATTCACATATAAACATGCATACATATAAAATTCAATTCAATTTAATGTAGCTTGTTTTACAAGATCTGAAACATGATCATAATCATCTGATGCAAACACTTGATTATCTTCAATTTTTGTTCCATGTTGAACATGTGTCGATGTAGGTGCTAAGGCTCTTTTTTGTCATTGTTCAACCCATTCTATATTTTCACATGCTTCCCAATCACTTACAATACAAAATTGGCAAAAGCATGCCAACTCCCTTATCGATATTGTCCATGTGATTGCATTCGAACTCTTAAACGAATGCCATTTTATAGATCCATTAATTGTTTCACAGTCTTGTCAAGAAAAAATATCTTTTTCTTCAACTAACCAAAAGAAGCGTTGAATTATTGAGATCTCGCTTATTCTTGTAGATAATTTGGTATTGCACCAATCTATAATTGCATGTGCATCTCTGAATTTCACAACATCCTTAAATTTTAGTTGCTCTCTAACAAGAGCTCTTTTCACACACACACCTACTCCATTGTGTTCTCCCTTACCATGTCTAGCTTCAAACAAACTCCACATATGCTGGGTATTATTTTCCTTATGAACTCTACATAACCAATAAATCATTCCAACATTCTTGAATTGACCCATGCAATTATCCAACCATATGAGATGTTCTCTCATTTGAATTCCTCTCTTTAAATTTTTTATAAAATATATCAAAACAATATTAAACAAACTCGGATGAATGTAATCGATTATCACTTACATAAAAATGGTACTCTCTCAAAAAAAAATTATTATCTTCTCTACTATCATCTGCATGTCTATAAACAATATGAAAAAATATAGCTACTTGCATAGAATTATAATATTGTGATTGAATTTCTTCTTTTGGAGCAAGACTATAATTTTCAACAAAATCAACAACTGACAATATAGTTTCAATTGGGAATGTTTTCTTACATAAACGAAATTGATTATCAAGCCAATGAGAATACTGAGAGTGTTTAAAATATTTAGGTACAATCTTATCTTTAAATTCTTTAATAAATGCATGCACACTAAATTTTTCCATAATTAGCTCACAATGTTTTCCAATTTTCCCATCTTTTAATGAATATTCAACATTTTAGAATTTTTTACATCCACCAATTGTTGTCCAAATTCATCTAAACTACTTTCTTGCATACATTCTCCTAATAATGAAAAGTTACCACATCTATCACATTCTCCATAAATACATGCTTTTAAATAAAATAAGTTTCCATTAGAGGGTTCACAAAACAAACCTGCTATACAATCTTTGATTGTTTCAAGTGGCATATTAATACCACAATTGTCTTGCATAATTTGGTTAGCATGCAAAGTGCATTGTATATATAAAAAAATATCATAATAATAATGAAATTGTACATGAGTCTTACAAGAAAAAGACATTCATTGTTTATTAATTCTAACATACCAAGGTTTACACTTTTCGAATGATCTTTGACTTATGCTAATATTAAATGGTAAGATTGAATCATCTAATTTTTTTTATATAATTCAGTGTGAGTCATATATAAGAGATGCTTTGGGTGAGGTTCATGAATTTTGGAACCCACCCTTAATTTTAAGACATCTCTAATGTTAGGTGATACTCTTGTATTATCATGCCAAAAAAATTAGATTAAAGATTTAATTTCATTAGTTAATTTCATGTCTGATCTTGGGAGTCTACCACTAAAAGTCCGACATTGATTAACTGGATCATTTTCAATAATTTCTCTTCTTCTAGTATCTCTTATCAAAGTTTTAGGATTTACTTTTATACATTTACTAATCTTACTTAACATTCTTTTATTTGAAATTGCTTTATTAACTAGAGTAGTTTTTATTGCACGATTAGATGCATTCTTATCTTTAGATTGACTTTTCTTACCTATAAAATCAATAGCATTAGCAAAACTAGATATGGCTTGTTCTACTGAATCATCTTTCTTTTTTGGTTTTACAAAAATACCCATTTTTTTATCACATTTCTCATGTTTGACATTCTCATCAATTGTAGCATTAGTTGACATTGAAATCCTAATTTATTTCTATAAAAAAACATTCTATATATTCTATTTCCAAAAGTTTTCATTTCTCTCCAAGAAACTTTACCATGAAGGTTATCTAGCACATCTTTTTCAATTGTAAAAAAATAAAATCATATTCATCCATACAAGGGTTTTCATTTTCATTCATGCAAGGGGTTTCATTTTTATTTTCAAACATACAAGGGATTCAATTCTCATTTTCATCAATATGAGGGGTTTCATTCTCATTTCTATCCTTATAAGATATTTCATCATTTTTTTGTTTTTGCATTGTTTCAACCCTAGAATTATTGAAACCATCAATGATGTATCTAGCTTCATCTAAATAACTAAGATCAATATTATCAAGACTTGGGTTAGAATACATACCTGGATAGATTGTTTGAATAGGTGCATTTTCCATATCATTGGGCTTAGGTGGATTTGAAGACATCCCTAAAGTTGTTTGCATGGGTGATATTTCCATATCATTCAGAGTTGAAATTGAAGGCATAGTTGGGTTTGTCTCCATAATTGCATTTTTTTCCATATTCACCATCTCCACATTTTCATCATCTACATTCATTTCATCCTACATGGTTTCCTCTTCAACATTTATGGAACTAGATGCTTCCAAATTTTTCTCTTCTATCCCTTTGTCTTTTTGCCTCGATTTCTTTATTTGCTTGAATTTCTTTGGGTGTCATTAACTTTCTACATATTTTTTTTCCTTTGCTTAAATCCCATGGTTACCAAAACCTCTCTGATAACAAAACAAATTATTCTTAACCTATTTTCAAATTGCCATCTCCTTCAAATATTCAAACAAAACTATGTACTATGAAGATCCTTTCTTCTATAAACTTTGAAGTACAAAAACATCATGGATACATCCTTGAAAAGTTCTCTTTTTCCAAATCTTCTTGTAAAATGTTCTTGTACTTGATTCCACTTCAGAAAATTCAACCCACACTTGTCTCTTCTAACAATTTGAATAGAATATACCCTATACAAGACAAATTGCAATAAAAAATGTAGAAAATGGTGCTTGCGAATCATACTACAGAAAAGGAATGTTGAAAAAAAATGTGCTCTATCAGTATTTTTCAAATTGGGAGTAAACGTATATATAAAAAATGCGTACACATTTTATAAACGCATACACGTTCTATTATAGGAACACATACACATTATATAATGCATATGTGTTCCTTTTACCCAACGAGTAAATACATAATGTGTACGCGTTATATAACACGTACACATTTTGTTTAAATAACACGTACACCTTATTTAAAAGTGGAATCCCCAACCCACATGTAGCCTTTGTTTTAGGCTCGGGAAAGGCTTCACAATCCGACCCTTAGCCTTTGACCTGCAACTAAAAAGCTAAGGTAGATTGAAGAAGAATGCCCAACTTTGCCAATATGGCTGATAGACCTTTTTTCTAAATCAATCTATAAAATTAAAACCCATTAGAGAAAACGATGTCTAGTTTCCAAATATATAAATTTTATTAAGATTGGATTATATTTTTTATTTTTTAATTAATTTCCAAGCAAACTAGTCCTTAAACTTGAAATATCAAGTTTTTTTTGGTTTTTTAATAACTTTTTTTTGGTTAAGTTTCTTGTAAAAAAAATATATGGCATCAATATTTAGACAATTCTTTACAAAATGAAAAAAATCTATTCAAAAAATGTTTAGTTTAGGTTCTATTATGTTGTTCGTACACGTTGATTTTTAAAAACAACAGTTAAGGCCAATAAAAATTAAATAAAAAAAAAAATTCAAAAATAATAATAATAAAATTTCTTCATCAATATTCATGTTTTAGCTCTCTTTCCACAAAAGGAATTAGCAAAATACTTTTATTTGGGTCAAAAAGTGGTGTTTGTACATGTGCATGGTATGGTAAAAAAATATGGACTTTTAAAATGTTGTTTTTATACATCCTTATCAAAATTTAATTTTTATCATTTGTGTGTTTTAATAAATTGCATATTTGGAAACTAGATTCAAAATGCTAAATTTCATATTACTAACTTTTTTATAAGATTCATTGTGTAAGTGCCTCAAATTTTCAGTCCAAGTGTGACAAATTCTAAAAAGCAGCAAAAACACTTCCACTTTTTGAGCTTTTTGTGGACCCAACTTCTTGCATCAACCCATATAGAGTCCATGAAATATAGTAAAACATGAAATATAGTAAAACAGGAAATATACTAAAACATATGTATATATATATAACTCCTATCATCCCTAAAATTAAGAGGCCTCTTCAATCCACATAGGCTAGGATGATTTGAATTAGTTTGTACAAGAGAGAAACTTGAATAGGTGGTATGACATTATCAACATGAAAAGTACCACTAACAAGGTCCTAGAAGGTCAAATAAAGAACATGTGTACAAATTAGGTTAAAACATATATATTCAATTGTACCAATTTTTATTTTAATCTATTTAAAAGACCTACAAATTGTGCACACAAAAAAAAATTTAAACAACCTAAAATGAAATTGACTCCTGAAATTGTTCTGGATCAACTAGGTGTGCAATTCCCATCCTGATGCTGGTGTCAATCTACACATAAATATATTTTTAATATAAGTACATGCATGTTTGATATAATAAATTAAAAATACCAATTTATAAGTATTTTTTTTATAAATAGTATACATATGAGTGGCTCATGTGATACATCCAACAATGGAGGAGCACTCACCACACCCTTTGGTGGACCCAACGTCGAAGTTGGATGACTTCCTTGAACCAACATAAATATTTAATTCATTTTTCAGGACTGAATTACAAATTGAAATCAAGCTAAAATTATTTAATATTGAAACAACAAAAAATGGATTTTCTTTTGCATGGCTTAGAATATAGAGCAAACCCACTTCACAATTATCTCATTGAAGGGAAACCCTAAAGATCTCAACCTAAAGAATGCAAAGGGGAAATAATCTTGCAATAGGGTTGCCCTAGGGTCTAATTGTAAACTAATGAGGGGTTCACCACCAAGCTAGGGATTGGAAAGATAAATAAAATACAAAACCTAATGCTTAAACCTAATGCAATGCAAGACTTCACTAAATGTTCTAAAAATGCATGTAAATCAAAACATAAAGATGCAAGAAGAAATGTGCAAACCTGGAAATCTAAAGATGGCTGGATGAAGGCCTGAAATGCTAAAAATATTGATTTTAAGGTGTGATGGGATTCATATGCTAGTTTGGGTGATTTAGTCCCAGATTTGGGTTTTTGTGTAGGAACTAAAATCTAGCAAATGGGTATATGAAATTGCGAAAACTTGGGAAATGACCTAAATTGGGACTCATATGCCAGAACTGGCGTATAAATCCAATTACGGTTTTTTGAAGCTTCAAAGTTTGAATCTACTCTTTAATTTCTACTTTGTCCTTTCCAATTGATTTTTGGATCCGAAACCCTAATTTTCAACCTATAGAAGTATTCCAATGATCTTCAGTGCAAGGTGACAACTTTGAAAAATTTTGAACACGTTGACAACTTTCTCCAAGCTTTCTCTTCAATGTTCCTTCAACCTAAACCTACAAATCACACACAAAAGAGATGGAAAAATGTTGTTTTTAGTGGAAAGGGTTTTTCCTTTGTGAAACCCTATTTTGGTAATCAAACCTTGAAATGAAATGAAATAGGAATGGAGAATTATGAATGAACAAAATATGATGTTGCAACTCACCAAACCCTAGCAATAAAGTGTTGCAAACATGTATGAAGTTTCTTCAATGGATTTAGATCTTGACTATTGCTTGAATAGGATATATATTGAATGGAATGATAGCTTGAATCATAAAATCCCTACATCACAATTGTTAGCTCAAAAACAAACATGATGCTTGATAATTGAATAGTGCTCTAAATCACTTGATAATCCACACTTGAATGCTCTTGTGAACTCAACTTGCTAGGTGTAAAATGAGTGAAAGAAACTTGTATTTATACTTAATTATGCAAAAATTCCTTAAATTACAACATTACAAGCTAACATTAGGTCTAGAAGGATAAAATCTCACCAAGAATTTGAATTAATTTTAATTTTGGACCACATGGGACTCATATGCACAAGGTGGCATATGATTCACATTAGGCATAAATTATGGGAGAATTTTCAAAAATACATAAAAAGGCGTGAAATCCAGATCGAGACCCATACACCCAAGGTGGAAAATGAGTCCCAAACCACCAAATCTAGGCCACACAACCTAATAACCACCTAAACTATATTTGGATATTGATTTGTGTCAAGATCATCCTCAAAAATATGCATTAAATGAGGTTTGTGGATGTAAAATAAGGCCAATTATAGCATAAAAAATCCCAATTATTAATGACAACCTTAGAAAAGTGTGAAAGTGTGTTACAACACTCCAAATAAGGCATGATTAATTTTTTTTAGTTCACAAGGGCCCAAGACCTAATGTGAATGTGTCAAGCACATTACAACACTATATTAAGGCAACATTAAGCTCAGTTTAACAAGGAGAGTCCAAATGAGGAAGAAAAAGTAAAGGGATACTTTTTTCGTTGTCACATTTAGCCCCCAAATTAGTGAGAGGATGAACTTGCTTAAAAATAACACTAAAGTAGACAAACACACATCAAGGGGGGTCCAAGTGCACCAATGTTAGTAAGATAGGATGACAACAATCATGAGGGGTGATCAAGCCCCTAATATCAAGATCCTATGACAAACCAACATAGGCAGAAAAAGATACACATGAAAATGATATAAAGAGCAATAACAAGGCATAAGCATACACTACCAAAGACAAATATAAAATAAAAAGGAAAAATAGAGGTGGATCAAGATTTTATTGTTTGTCCATCACAGTATGGATCAAATCTACGTTGTTTGTCCAAAAAATACATGCTCACTTTGAGGCAACGAAACTTTAAGCTATTCACTGGGTGAGTAATCCAAGAAGGTGAGACACATACACACATGCAAGTGGCTATGGGAAATGCATTCCTTAGATGGGCTTCCCATCAAACAATACCAAATTTATACGTCCTGATAAATTGGATAAGGCAACACGTAAAAAAGAATCTCAAGCTTCATGAGGCAAGCAAACATTCGTATGCTTGGAGCTCATGAACAAACAAGATGGATCCATAGGCATGCAAAGTATGTTATGTAAGGTGGCCATATAACTTAAAATGCAAATACAACAATAGGGAATGTTCAAAGGAGCCTTGCTTAGTTCATTTGATTTCTTAACCTAGGGAACATTGTGCCTAATGTAAGGGTGCATGTATAGTAGTAGAAGGAGGGTCAAAAAGAGGTTGATCATGCATAGGTTCTTGGGGATCAACCTATTAGAAAAACAAGGATAGACAACTGAGAGAGGGGGGTGAATCAGTTGTTACCAAGATTAAGCTTATTCAACATTAATCAAACTTAAATCTCAGATCTAATAATTAACAGTGCAAGCATAAATCAATAACACATCATAGACATATGAAAACCAAGATTTTATATGTGGAAACACTGTTAGGGGAAAAACCACAGTGGATGTTAGTCCACAATATTATACCCTATTAGAAGTATAATGAAGAATGAATAAGGAATGCACTTGCATTTAGGTGCACTGCTTAGAGAACACTACTCAGAGGAAGGCTCACTACCTTACATACAATTATAAGATTAAATCCATCTGATGAGGTTGAACTGAGAAATTAGCTTCTAAAAAATCCCGATTATAGTTTTGATTGGGCACACAAAAACTTCTACACACTCTTCCACACTCTGATCAATCTTTGTAACACTCGGCTCTACTCTTGAATTATTTGACCTTTATTGGCACATGTACACCACTTGTACACATCGAGAATTTTCCAAAATGAGGAAAACAACCACTCTTATATATCCGCTACATGAATTTACATCAAGTACATTTTCATCCACAAATAAAGAGTAAATTACAACTATCGGCCTTAATACATAAGTAAATCTTAATGCACACCAACACAGGTCGGTGAAAACATAGTGAGGACTCAAATTGTAGACATGGAAAATGTACCAACACACTTGATCCCGATTACTAACATAGTTTTTTCCTAAATCACCTTCTCAGCTTGATATCACCTTTCATCCCTTAATTGAATAAATCATTGTTTATCTGATTAATTCATTCTTCCCCGTTGATTAAATTAATCAATTTAATTTAATTAACCCTATATCTCTATTTAATTAAATAATTCATTTTATTTAATTAAATCTCTAAAGTCATCCTCTTAAATTGAATAAATTAAACCTTATTTAATTTAATCTAACATCATCCCCTTTCAATTAAATAAAATCAAAATCTTTGTTTAATTAAAACCTAAATCATTTTCTTCTCAACTTTGATTTAAATAAAATCAAAAAATCTAAATCAAATAGTCACATCAACTAATCTCTCATTAAATTGATCAAATCCTGATTAATTTAATCTCAATCACTAAAATTCTCTAGATTTTTCCACTTACACATGAAAATACATTTAATTAATTTATTAAATCAACATTCTCTCTCAACATGGCATATTTAGGGAATATTCCTCCAAATTTTAAATTTCTCCAAGTGGATTTGTACATCCAACAAGACATTCATTCCTCTTACATGTCCTTGTGCATTGAGCCAAGTGGCATTTATTTCATTATTTTTTCCCTCTTACATGTCATTTCATAAATTTGAAATTCCACCTAATATAATTTATTGGCTCATTCATCAAAATGTGCACAACCTTTCTCCATTCATATCTTGACAAGTGGAACTTGGCCATTGGATGTTGAATAATCCTAGATTCATCCATTTTTCCTCTTATTCTCTCAATCACATCTATAAATAAGAGGCTTTCCTTCTCATTCTTCATCAACAATTTGAAAGCAAAGTTATTATCTTCACATTTAAATAAATTTCATTTATTTCCTTAAGCATTTTCCATCATCATAGCTAGGTTATTGCATATTTTAGCAAGGAATCACATTGTTCTTCACCAAAGTGGATCAAATCTTCATCAAATGATCACAAAGCTTGCATAGGATTTGGGAAAGGGCCAATTTCTACACATAATTGGCACCAATTCCCCCATGGGATTGAGGATTTACATGCTTAATTAGGATTTATTTACTTTCTTGTCTTGTTCTTCATATTTTCCTATTTTGAGCTTTGCCAATGAATTTCATGGGGAATCCTTGTTCTTACTTACATTTGAATCTAATTGTGTGTTTGTTTCTCATGTTTGTGTAGGTCTAGGATTGGGGTTCACACAAATAAACACCTTCGAACAAGCCAAAAAATAAAAGATTAATCTTCATGGATCTGTAACACACTACCACTTACAATGAACAAGTGCTTCTTTGTTTTATAGTGATCTTGAGAATCAAAAGTCTTTTTGGTGATCTTAAATTTTGTAAGTGATTTCCTTCAGAATTCATTTGGGATTAAAGAAATTGAACCAATTTTGCGAGTGTGAGTGTGGCATATTGCGAGTGTTCTCCCTTTTATTTTTAACGAAGTTTGATCGAACTGTGGGATATGGTCACTCACTTTTGTTTATCTTAGAGGGCCTTCCTGGTGGGAAAAAGTAATCACCCCAGGGAATGACCCAACCGGGAACACGCTAAAGCCAAGTGACTTCCAACCAGTATATAAGTGTGGATTCTCGAGGAAAGTTTGAGAATCAGGAAGATTATTCTGATGAGAATGGTAGAAATGGTCTCTCACCACATAGATGGTCCCCCATGAATGGAATGCCCACATTAAAACCATTGTTTAGCAAAGGCCAAAGATCCTTAACTATTTGTTGGTGTAAAAGGTCATGTCCTTTGAAGCTGTCCAATGTAACATGTGGTTCTGTTGTAGAGATGAGAAGTATGCCATGGGAGATTCATGTGTATTGATGCTTGGCTGACCCGAGAAGTGAGTGCATTGTAAGGGGGAGCCTATGTGGTCAAGCATCTAATCATCTACATTGAATATGCATAGATAGATTTATCCAAGTGAGAACCCAACAAATATTGTCTCTTCATCCTAGGATTGTACATGTTCTTGGAATCAAAAACACCTTGCTCGAGTCTAAAATATTTGAAAAAAAACATTCAAAATCTCAAACCCTTTGGAAGAAGCAAATACCTTTGATGAATTCAAGTGCTCTTTCTTGCCATAGGGATTTCATCCTTAGATGCTTCTAATTATTTGGACTCAATCATAATTTTCTCTCTCTAAAGTCAACCTAGGAAACTATGCTCTTAAAACCTTGATTTTCACATAATGGACCTTGTGGAATGAAAAGGAATTGAGGCATAGAAATTTAGTTTGTAATTTTAATCAAGAAATTTTTTGTGGTGAAAAGAACTCATTAAGAAAAGATAAGGAAAATTGGACCCCACACATGTGTTCTTTCAAATGATTTCGCATAAAATCAAAATCTACAAGCCCAAATTAAAAAAGCTTAGTCCAAAGGACTGTAAAGAATGTCTTTCAAGGCTTCATGAGCTAAGAGAAAGGTTGGTTTACTACTTCTACAAGAAATCTTCAAGAAACAATCCTAACTTGCATGAGTTTTATTATTAGGAAAAATCATAATCTATTTCAAAGGTTTGCTTTTCTCACATAGGAAGTATGGCATGTTCTTCAAAATCGAGGTCTTGTAAGAAGGAGTTTTATCTAGGTCAAGTCTAGGATCAAAATCCTCACTCTCACCCATCTCTCAACCATCAAAATCAAAGATCATCTCACCAACAAACCCTTGGAAACTTTGAAAACATCATTTATGCTAAACTTCTAGGAAAAATCAAAATCATCTTGTTTGGTTAGATATGTGTACATGAATCCTTCTCCACATATTTGACCAAATTACCAAACCTTGTGAAAAAATTTGCCTCTTGATAAAATCCAACATCTTGGGGTCTAGGAGTTCATTATGAAAAATCACTTTGTTTGACTTAACACACTTAGTCAAATTATCCTGTTGTGTACAAGTTTACCCTAGGATAACAAAACTTCCTAGAGTTTACAAGTTCATTATCCAAATCAATCAAAATCAAATCAAATCAAGCCCTAAAGTTTAGCATCTCCCTCGAGGTTCTTCAAGGGTTTTTCATCATCCGTATCATCCATCTTTCATTTTCATCATCACTTTGATCTTCAATATATCCTATTTCTTCTCTTTTTGTACCTAAAGTTAAATTAATTGATCTCTATTTCATGGTGCAAATAAGATCTCAATAGAAGAAGAATATGGAAATCACTAAGGAAACATCAACTTCAAGTGATCTAAGTCAAACTGCTCTCCAAATGAATCCTGTGGGATCAAGAAATCCTCCAAGCAACTCCTCCCTACCATCAAAAACCCCTCAAGAGGAGGGTAAAGTAGAGGACATCACCGACAATGTCTTAGGGATGACACAAGACGAAATCCTAGAGATGGTGCAAAATCCCAAAAATCATCGAATTGTCAATGCTATGATGAGGCTATATCCCTCCCAATACATGCTTGAGCTAGCAAAAGAAGGGGCTAAACTCCCTTCCGACTTTGACGTAGGCACTATTATGGAAAGACCTCTTGGTATCATGCCCTCAACCTCATCCATGCTCCATCTTCAAAACGTCACTTAAGACATCCCCCAAATCATATCATCTATCACTTCAACCCCGTTGGTTGTTGACAAGGGAAGCATCATGCTTCATGAACTGCAAAAACATCACCTTGTGAACAACAGAGAGTTGAATGCAAACACCACACCAAATCAATCCATTTTGGTAAATCCATTACACCCTTATGTTCCACTTACATTCCATGATTCCACCAATCCAACCTCTTATCATGTAGCACCAAATTATCCTCTAGACATGCAAACTTCTCTCCCTACCTCACAAGGAGAGGGAAATATGTTCGGAGCCGAAGGAATCTTTGATCCATCATCACCACTTTAGGGGAGTGTACCACCTATCTTTTCACCAATTCCACCTTTACCACTTACATCCACATCACCCCTTGGTTTGGGACTTCCTCCTCTACCCGTCATCAATCAATACACTCTATCGAATCCTCCCATCTTGCCATCGATATCACAACAACAAATGGTGACCATCTAGGCAACCCCAACAACTAACACATCCACCATTCCTCAAATATCCCAAGGCATGGTTTCCCAAGTACCAAGTGTCTCAATCACACCATCCACAACTCAAACCCCGATCATCAACAAGACCATTCCCCTCATCACAATGGTCCATACCATTCCCAATCCACTGCCACCAACACCAAAACACAACATGGAAAATTCATTCACCATCCCATTACAAGTTGCTTGACAAGCCACCCATCAAAAGGCTCTCCAAAAATAATAGGTTGCACAACTAGCTGATTAGCAAGTGCAATAGGCACAATAGGTTGCACAAGCCCAAACCTTACTATAGTAACAACAAGCTACCCAAGCTATGCAAGTGACTCAAGCTACTCAAGCTGCTCAAGTTACTCAAGCTGCACAAGCCACACAAGTTTCTCAAATCGCACAAGCAATCCAACAAGTGCATGCTCAAGCCTGAGCCCAATATCAAGCCCAACATGCATAAGCGTAAGCACAATATTAAGCACAATTGCAAGCAACTCAACAATCCTTGCAAGATTATCAAGTACAACAAGAAATGGCCCAAAATCAAGCCCAACAACAAGCGTTGTTGGTACAATAACAACACGACCAACAAAAAGCGTTGTTGGCTTCACAAAAAATGTTGGCATTACTCGCTCAACAAAGCTTGCAACAAACTACCACAAACATCCCACCCATCAATCCAACACCTCAAAACATGTTCACCCCATCGCCTGATCTGCAAGATGATGTAACAACACAGGTCAAACTGCTCTTGTAGCAAGGGATTGATCTTCAATCAGGAAAAATAACAAGGACGCCCAACAATTTGTGTCCCTATCTATTCGACAGGAGCTCAGCAATGGTACCACTCTCAAAGGGATTCGAAATCCCCAAATTTGACAAATACCGTGGGATAGGAAACCCTGAAGATCACATCAGGGAGTTCCAGGTACATTGTATGGAAGTCATATACAATGACACTTATCTAATGTGGTTGTTTCCTCAGAGCTTGGCCAGTGCCACCATGGAGTGGTTCTCTTGTCTGCTTATTGGCATTAAAACATTCCAAGAAATCAAAGATGCATTCCTTCAGAACTATGCATTCAACATTTGCACGAATGTTAGTCTAGAAGAATTATCAGCACTCAAACAAGCAAAGGGGGAATCATTTACCTCCTTCCTACAATGATGGTGATCCAAGGCCAATAAGATAAAATGGGTCATGCCAGAGGAACAATAGGTTTGCACCATCATTTCTAATCTGGACAAAACCTTGGAATTTTATCTAAAGATGCAATGCATTACCACATATGACCAATTGATCCCCAAGGCGGTCAACATCGAAAGGGCCCTTATAACACAAGGGGGAATGCCTATCTATCCTAAACATCAAGATAGTCACCCATCCACCAGCTACAATGATAAACCTTGCACATGGGCAAAGAATAGGAATGTCACCAATGATGGAGTGGTCAATGCTAAGGTTGTCATTAGTGCTCCAAAGAAAAATAATCAAATGCATCATCATCAACTATAGAACAATAATCGCAATAACACGCAAGAAAATTTGGTAAACCAATAACCACCCCATAATTTAATAAATAATCTCAATAATCAAGGAGGACCGCCTCTACGAAACAAGTATCCCCCCAAGCGAAAATTTATAGCCCTCGGCGAGTGAATTGAATCCATCATGAAAAAGTTGATTAATGAAAACCTCATCAAGGTCCCCACTCATGATAATTATCAAGAACCCCAGCCACCCTGGTACAACAAAAATTTCCTTTGCAATTATCATAAGCTCAAGGGGCATACGACCGCCAACTGCATGAAACTAAAGAATGTCATCCAGGATCTAATCGATGAAAAAATCATAAATGTTGAGCAACCGGCTAGTAACCAAGATCTGAAAATATACATGAATCCAATGCCCAATCACAATCAAGGAAATGACAAAGGTAAGCAAAAAATTGACAAAGTGAACCACTTATATGAAGGAGTTATCACGTGTCTTGATGAGTTGGTCACTTTTGTTAGTATCAAAGGAGCCAACATCTACTGTGTGTTGGTATAATTAATTATTTAATTATATTTTATTAAGTTTACTTAGGTTTTCCTTAGGTAATAATTAGTTTACTTAATTAATAAGTAAGCTTTATTTTAGTTGAGCTATTTTAGGTCAACATTATGGTTGCATACATTGCTTTTATAAAGCAAGTCATCTCTTGTAATTTCTTTATTCTGAATATATCAATTTTCACATCTTCATGCAAAGCTCTTGCTTTTTATTGTTTTTCTCACTTATGGAAGGCCTTTTGGTTTGCATTTCTAATCTTGGTTTCTAACATGGTATCAGAGCCTTGACATGCAACCCCTTCTTAGATTTTTGAGAAAATCACTATAGAGTTTGTTCGAGGTTCCTCGAGGATTTCATTATTTCAGCCTATCTATGCAGCGTTTTGGATCAGATCGAGCTTCACCATTGGATTCAGAGTGCTTGAAAAAGTCAAGATTGGCTTTTATTTTTCTTATTTTGGTCATCATTGAAGAAATCTATGAGGGTTTCAAGCTTGGTGATTTTTTGCAAGCTCTGGAGGTAGCTGATTTTTTGGAACATTTTGAGCATGAACGGAGGTCACCATCACGTTCGTAGCAGCCAAAAACTCTAAGGACACCTATCGTTTGGTCGATTTATGAGAACTTGATCTGAAAGGCAAAATGTTTTTGCCAAAGAGGTCATACGACCTCCTCGACATGCACTCTGAGGCATGATTTTTGAAAAAATGCAAAAAAAAAAAGGCACAGTTTTTGGAAAAAAAATTGCATTGGTAGAAGAAATGGAGGGCACCGCCACCATGCCACCCAGTGGCCACTAGGAGTAGCGGCCTTGGGCTGTGTCGCTCTTCACACTATCGGCTAGAGTTCCGGCCCCGTTGGGCCCCCTTTGCACAAACCGCCGGTTATATGGGGGCCTGGCGCTATGTGCCAAGCCTCCCATCGGCCACTCAGCACCTACACCCTGGTTATATCGGTGACCAGGGGATCCACCAAATTGTTTATGCAGGGGGGCAGTTTTTTGCGGCAACGGCCTCAAGGCTATCAAATTTTTTCCTGTGAAGTGCTGATGTCAGCATGACATCATCAGCTGTACGGCCCCTCTTTGTCCCCTCCTAACCCTAGTTTGCCCTAAAGGAGCATTTTTTTCCTTTTTGGCATAACTTGGGCATACGGTATCGAAATCGGGAAAACAAGATATCGACGGAAAGATGGTTCTAAGAAATATCTTGTCGTGTAGTTTAGTTTTTAGTATTTTTCTATTTAGCTGCATTTATTTCTGTTTGAAGTCAGATGTTCATTTTTCACTTTTGAGCTCATAACTTTTGCCACGATCTTCAATTTTCGCTATCTTTGCGGCATTGGAAAGGTATTGAGGAGCTCTACATTGCTGTCCATGCACTTTTTTCTGTATCTGTCCCAAGTTTATCGTTATTCTAGATTTGGCCTAATGGGTGATTTGGAGATTACTTGGATATTTTGGTAGTTGGGAAGGTGCAACTTGCATCTTTGTACTTCATTTCAGTATCACATCATTCATTTTATGTACTATTGCTTGATAGATTCTAGGGTTGTTCCTGTTTGGATTTTTTGAGTGTTCCGTGGCATCGGGTCTGTTGTTGCATTATTATGATTCCGATATGGTTTTTTGTAAACAAAAGTATCTTTCCTTGCTTGCTAGATTTAGGTTCCATTGTTACTCCACAGTGTTCTTCCAGTGCTTCTCTATAGCAGGTCATCTCATTGAGGGGGGTGTTGTCCCACTAGGTTTTCTCCTCTTTCTCTTACTCTTTCATTCCATTTGTACATGGGTACCTAATCAAGCCTTTTTGTCGAGACCCATTCATGATTTCTTGCATTCATCTTAGTTTTAGGTGCATGCTCTTTTATACTCCCTAAGTTGCACTTAAGGGAGGGTGTTGGTGTAATTAATTATTTAATTGAACTTCATTAAGTTTACTTAGGTTTTACTTAGTTAATAATTAGTTTACTTAGTTAATAAGTAAGCTTTATTTTAGTTGAATTATTTTAGGTCAACATTAGGGTTGCATACATTGATTTTATAAAGAAAATCATCTCTTGTAATTTCTTAATTCTGAATATATCAATATGCACATCTCCATGCAAAGCTCTTGCTTTTTATTGTTTTTCTCTTCTGTGGAAGGCCTTTTCATTTGCATGTATGATCTTGGTTTCTAACACCGTGGAGTCACCAAATGTGGTGGAAAGGTCACCATTTCTGGGGCATCACAACCATCTAAGACACCCAGCTCAAATCAAAAGTCCATCCCTAAGGGTTACAATATCCTTGACCAGTTAAAAAGAACCCCTGCTCAAATCTCCATCATGAAGTTATTGAAGATTTCAGCTACCCATAGGGAAATACTTGAGGAAGTATTGGCTTCATCCATTGTCTCTTCTAGCCTTGATATAGAGCAATTCCAAGCTATGGTTGATAACATGACCACTCTGAATCTCCTCACCTTTTCCAATCAGGACTTCCTCGCCCAGCCATCTCACAACCATGTATTACACCTTGAAGTCTTAGTTCATAAAAGTAAGGTCAAAAGGGTCTTGGTGGATGGAGGTACAAGCCTCAACATTTTTTCACTAAAGCTCATAAAGAATCTAGGAATCTCTAGAGCTTCCATCAAAAAATATAAAAGTATCACAATCAAGGCTTACAACAATCAAGAAAGAGTGTCTCAGGGCACTATTCAACTCCCTATTCAAGTAGGGCCAGCTGTTATGGAGACTACTTGTCAAGTGCTTGAAATTGACCTTGCTTGCAATATCCTCCTAGGGCACCCAGGGATCCATGGGATGTAAGTAGTTACATTGAAATCCCATCAACGTGTCAAGTTTTCATACCAAAATGAAGAGGTCACAATTCATGGTGATCCTGAACCTTTCACCTACTTGAAGAATCTGGAATCCAAGTTCTATAAAGTCCCCCAAGTCCCAAATAATGATGAAGACCCTTCACTCCATATATCGACCCATCCAACATCGCCTCCACTTTTGGGACAAAGACACCCTCCATCCCCAAGATATCTGACATCAAGCTTATGATCCAAGACAATGGGTGTGGAGAGTATAGAATGAAGAAAAATGATTTTTTCATAGGAGATTTACCTCAATCTCCTAGAACACATGGGCGTCCTCAAACAGTTGAAACACCCTCACAAAATTTTAGGGCAGACCATTCTAGATTCTAATGTTAGGGGGATCTAAGTCGAGAAACGATGGATGAAAGAGACATTTCAATCTCACTATACCAAGATGAAAGGCTCATGCCTAATCTTCCCATGGATGAGAGAAGCAAGGGGCTACAAATGATGCTTGGTATGGGCTACAATAGAAATGAAATCCTTGGAAGGAACAATAATGGCCAACTGAAACCCATCATTGTTGAGAGACGAATGAAAAATCTTGGCCTTGGGTGTACCCCTTTGAGTGTAACCATACGTGGCCAAAGTCCCCCAATTAGAGTAGTCAAGACTCCCCCTCAGTTAACAACAACCGCCCTTTAGCTACCCGTATCTACAGGTCTACCCTTAGATAACTTCACCTTTGATATCACTGATGTGTGTAGCAGTAGCGATGACGAGGACACCATAACAAGCTTACCCATGCTTTTTGAAGAATCCTCCCTACTCATAATTAGTACCTAATTATTTGAGTCAGACCATCAAACCCACAATATAAACTTTGTCTACCCCCAACTCATCGACTATGACCAACGAGGACCACTGATTCTAGACACATTCAAAAATGATGAGGCACTCTCAAAATTCATGGGATTATGGGATAAAGTATCATGTGGAGATCATAAGGCTGGATTTGATATCACACTAGACACTCACACCTATTATGGGGAGACGATTGAATCCTTCAATTGCAAAAGTGAGAAATTTAGAATAATTTCAAGGTCCTTGAGTAAAAACCACATTGTGGCACTCTTTGACCAAAAAATAGTAAAAATAAAGGAGGCATCCAATGGAAAAAACCTTTTTGAGGTAGTGGAGGATGAAGGATTCAATCTTCCCCTCACTACACTTCATCAAGAAAAATCAGTGGTCTTGACAAAATAGTGTAACCCCATCAATATGGGAACATAAGCAATACTACACATAACATTCTAGGCTGAATCACTTCTCATGAAAGAACAAGAACTCTTAGCTACATTCTTCAAAGAAAGAAAGGTAAATTTTGCGTGGACTTATGTGTTGACGTAGGATTTTTCATGTAGTAGCAGTCTTATGGGAAACTTAGCTATTGGGGGACATTGTGTGCTAGCTAAGTGACCTCGGAGGTTTTATCGAAGTTGACTCTTCATTTAGTGGGGAGGTAAAAGGTTAGAAAGATAGTGAAATATAAAATCAACACTTTAGGCGATGTGCCAAAATCATAGACAAATTCACCAAAGCACAGTGCAGAATGCAAAGGCCCGAACCACCAAAATGTTGTTCATCAAGTAAATTTTCTCAAAAGCACTTTAAACATAACAAATACGCTCTAATTCGCATAGCATAATATCACATAACTTTAGCTAACACAGAAGAGTCGAGAAAACATGATCTGTATTTATTTAGCTATGAAAGATTACAAAAGCTGAAGAACAGATATTCATACAATATAAGAAGATAATAGCACAGACTAACAGTCTTACTAAATACATGAAAAATAGAAAGGCCAAAATGATTTGGCAAAGTATAGAGTCTTCAAATTTAATAAAATTATTACAAAGGCTTCTTCCCAATGCTCAGGAGTTTTTTGCAACTTAATCGACAACCTAATAAAAAGAAACATGGCCACATTTATAAGCCAGTCCACCGCCTGAAACACATCTAGAGAAATAAATCCGTGAGCAAGGATTGACGCCCCAGAATACCTCGAGCCACCACAGCAAACATCAATCGCCCAGGAGCATGCTAGCGAAGCCATTATAGGGAACAAAAAACCATGCATCAGCAGAAATGAACAAACGGTGCCACAGAAGAAAACACAGAAGTAGGCGGGTACAAAAGGTGTAGTAGCAATTCCAAGGTAACCGGTGCAGCAGCAACTACCACGCGTCGTGCAGACGGGGCCCAGAAAAAATATGAAGGGATGCCCAATGAAAAGCTTCGAGAGGGAACCACATGGAGCACGTTGAGTGAAAGAAAGTACAAGGTGGGCCCAGTTCGGAAAATAGCCAGAGAAAGCCATGTGCAGCACAGACGGAGACTGGCAAGAGTGAAGCGATATGAAAAGTGAAAGGCTCCTTGAGGGAGCCACGTGGAGCATGCTAAGGGTAGTGAGCAATTTAAAGGTAAGGTGAAGCCACAAAGATAAAAATAAAAACCGCAAAGGCTTGATAGATTTTTGTGAAACAGTTTGGCGACTCATAGGGGCATTTCGCTCGTGGAATGAAGAACTCCATAAACTTTGGTTCAACATCCCAAAATTGCTCACAACCTCAAGAGGGCAGCCTGTAAACTGGTCCAAACTTTGTTTGATGGTCCAGAGAGAGCTCACAGATTCTCATGATCCAGCCTGAGATCGATAATCACCTTGAAAGGCAATCCGCTTGATACTTTTGTTTCTAATTCCAACGGAAAGAAGAGTTGCCCCAACTGATGCACGATCCCCTTAGTTTTCTCGAAGGTCGGATATTGATCAAAATATTGGAAGATAGAAAGGTCATGCTTCTTCTCCTCGATCGTAGCAACAATGTGTTCCACACCCACTACTACCTGATCTGCAATGAAGGGTGAAGGGAGGCCTCTTTGAGTTTAGCGAAAAAATTTTGCTCGCATGTCACTAGTAACCTGGTTCAACCTGGGCCTACATTCTGCCAGCTGTTGGACAACCTCATGCATAGAGATGAGGATGCTTACACCCATGGCTGTCGTTGTTCAATCCTCGATACCCATTCCACTCAAAGCTTCATCGGAAGTTGTATATAACTTGCCCAACAAAATCCTGGGCTCCGGAACCTTATCAGAAGTTACCTCCTGAATCTGTTGGATTGATTCACTTACTGTTCCGCAAAGGTCGGTCGCCTGTGCCATAAATTTTATATTGGGCTGCAGAGTAAGGAACAATGCTTTCACCTTGTCCCAGTATGATGCATACAACTCTTTGGCAATATCCAATGAGCTCATTTTTGGTGCAAGATGTTGGGTTTTCAGGATATCCAACTCTGCTTCTCTACTACTCAAATTTTCCTTCATCTCTAACAAGTTTATGTCCAATGTGGACACCTATTCCTTTAGAGTGGAAACATCTTTTTCTTTTTCTTTTAGGGCCAATTCGGCTCGCTTTGCTTTTTGAATTTCCAACTCCAAAGTGGCATTCATTTTATTAATTTCAGCATTTGTGCTCTGTCGAAGCTCCTTCATACCTTCACTTAGCTACACGGATGTAGCACAAAGTTTATCCTTGCTTTCTCGACTCTGCTCGACCTCATGTTGGAGAGTCAGAATGATCTCTGTGCTCATAACCTATAGTGCATTGATTTGGATTTCAAAAGCACCCCTCTCCTTTTCCAAGCGACTTATTTCATTTTCCTAGGCTTTGAACTTATTTACCCAGATATCGACCTTACCCTTGAGCTCCGATATCTGATCATCCTTTTTTCTTGCCTGGCAGTTGAGCTTGAGGTAATCGGTGGTCACGATTTTCTGGGTCTCCTCCACTAGCTTGACCTTATCTTGTGAGCAGCCTACTACAAGTCTAGCCTGATAGCATTTACAGAGTAATCATTCAGTAGCATTTCTCCTACCGATTTAATCACATTGGGAATGATTTTTGCAAACATCAGTGAATGTTGGCTCTCATTGAATATAGTTTGCAAGAGAGGCTCTGCTTGCCTCGTCGCGTCCTTTTGTCATCTTTTCTTGATACGGTTAGCTCGAGCACTGTTGTTTGCATCAACTTGTGAAAAATATTCCTGGGCATTGATACCTAGTCCACCAGCAAAAGGGAACTCTTGAGGGATTGCCAATGGGAAAGATAGCGTACTTAGTGCATCAGTGGTTTTGATAGGCCTTTTTATAATGGCTAGGGAGAATGGTGGAATTAAATGCTTGGTGGAGAGGATGATAATGCGGTGTAGGGAAAGGCTAGAGATGCGCCAACTAAAGGGCTAGGCCTTGGGGATAAGAATTGTTTACTCATGAGCCCAACACTGATACCAAATTGCACTCTGGGTAAGGGATGAAACGCAGAGGATGAAAGTGGGCAACTAGGAGGGGTAATAATTGACTGCTCGAGATATCCAGTGGCAGAGAAAACTGGTACAGATGAATAAGCAAGGGCAAACAAAGAAGAGGGAAGAAATGTTACCTGAGGCTCGAGAGGAACTGCAGATGATTCAATAGCTTCCTCTATCGGCTGCTCTTCTTCTCCACTGAATTCTCTAGTCTGTTGCCAATTTTCTTCTAGAGAACCATCAAGGTCAACAATGACCCGCCTTCTACCACTGGTAGTCCTTACCCACTTCCTTGTTGATCCAGAGGGGCCGGATAGCTCTGATGTTTGTGTGTGTGAATCCTCCTACTGCCCAAGTTGTTTACCGATATCTTTCTCATGCATTGGATTCTCCAAAATGATAGGGGGATTTTGAGTTACTTCCTCCCCAGGCTCCGTGGCAATCTCTTCCCTTCTATAATGTTGCATGGATGTTGAAGGGTTTAGAGACTTTTCTACATCTGGATGTGCATTCTCCTAGATGTCATCAAATTTTTCATCAAGGGCCACCTCTTCATAAAGCATGGTGGTTGCCTCAATCTCTTATCGAAAGATCCAGAAGCTTTGAATCTTTTAAGGACACCATTCGAGCTTTTGCAATTGGGTGCACAGGGCTTGATTGATATTTTGAATTGGATTGGCCCTCCCAACTATGTGGTAGAAGTTTAGCCACAGTGGTTTCATGTCATCAGTAGGAAAATTTTCAAGGCCTACATATAACCCTAAATTCCCCTCTTCAACATTTCTTTGAGGGTCCCAGAATGGCCGAGGCTGATGTGGGTTTCTTATGCCAACCTCCGATAAATTATTTTCAGGGTTGTATTGCCAGGTGTCATTTATCACCACAAACCCAAGATGACCCAACTTTGAAAACATAATCTCCAAAGCATCAATCTTCAAAGTCCTTTTCTTCATTAGCAACACCAAACCAAACATGACCGACAACAGTAAATAGGAGGTTAAATGTTTCCCCCCCCCCAAATAGTCATTATCAATAGTACATAACTACCTCATTGCTTCTAGAGCCAGCACTCTGTCAGAAAAAAAATGGGAGAGCTGAAAGGGCTCCTGGGCGAAACCTCGCATGCAGAGTATGGTGAAATCTGCACCAAAAAATGAATCACAAGGTGGTACAAGCTTTCCCAACTAGGACTTTTGACGAGGTGACAAACATGTGGTCATGTTGATCCCAGCTCTATGCAAAGCCCGCAAGGTTGGGGCTAAGAACAAATCTGAAAACACATAGTAATCAAAGGTTTTCGACATGATAGGAGTCCATGTCGAAACTGGCTTCCTTAGGCCGCTTTCCTCAAAAATAGCCAGAGACATAAATGTCAAAAAGTAATCCACATTCTGGTGTAATATCAAGTAGGCCAAGAAAGAGGAATACCTAAACCTAGAACTGACCTGGAAGTCCTACAACTACTACCAAATCTCATCACTAATAACTTTCACAAAATCCAAAAGTGGAGCGATGTTGTTCTTCCTCAACATAAAGCTGAGGCACATTTGGAACTCAAAAATGTGTTTGTCTGTATCCAGACCACACACCAACACTAGCATAGAAGCGACAGAAGAAGACCCACCTTTGAGAGATTTTAGACCAAAAGGAAATTTTGGCGGCACCGAAGTATTTGTTGGCTGAGCATTTTTGGTGTGGTAAAACTATGGCGCCATTCTAAGTTCTCCTCACTTCTTATGCATCTTGTTTACTTCAAAAATCTCAACATCTCGAGTCAAGGGGAGCGGGACGCACAACATATCTTGAATAGCTTCAGGGCTAATGATTACCCTGAAATTAGTGCCACTTATCACTCCAGTGTTCGGGGCAAAGCCTTCCGCGTATGCTGCCATGATTTTTGGGCAAGGATGTACCAAGGAAACCATGTACTAGGGAAGCCCACAGTACCATAGATGCTTGTTGAAAGGGTTTGTTACATTCTTTATTTTCTCGCATGCGGCTTCCCTAAGGCTTTTAGGATAGTGGGATAGCTCAGGATCAAAGACATTATGCCAATCCTCTATAACTAAAGCCTGATCTCTATGAGGGATTACGTTCAGTATTCTTTGGTCCACCTTACTGGTGAAAGGCCAGCAAGGTTCTGTGGGGATGCCTGGAGTAGCATAAGATTCCTGGTCATAGATTTGTACGTAGGGCGTCGTCTTCATTTACTCGACTATACTCATTGGGGCCAGGGCCTATGTTGGGTTCTCTGCAATCTCAACTATTTTATGTATTCGTAAGAACCTTTTCACAAACTTTTGCAAACAACTTAGCTTTCTGAAAAAATCTTTCTCTCTTACGAATGCCTTGGCTATTTTATCTTTAGATAACTCTTTGCAATAAATGTGCCTTGCATGCTTAACCTTCTTTTTGATCTTCGTGAAAAATGGCCAAGAAGGGTACATGCCAACCATTCATACCTAGTTGCCACATGCGTCGCTATCTTTTTATGCATGTGAAAAGATTGCCAACCTGCCAAATTTCTCTCTACATTTAAGAGATAGATTTTTGGATGAGGTGGTGCCTGATTTTCTTGAACGACGCACCAAGACAACCTTGCAAAAACTTTTTCGTGAGTTGTGCATTTATTGATTTTCTTGAACGTACTTGGGTGCGTCACCCAACAGCCTCATTTCTATGATTTTCCATGATTCAGATGGGATGACAGCCCCTTATGCTGGCACCTAGCCAATCTCCAATGCATTTGGAAACTTTGAACAGAGCAAGTTGCAACCATACCTACATATTTCCATCATTTCACAAGGTACAATATTGCAAATCGAGGCCTAGCAACACACTTCAGCTCAGTCGTAATTATGGTTTGCCTCATCAGGTGAATCCCGACCAGTCTATAAATAGGACCGCTAGCAATATTGCAAATCATAATATTTCCTAGCATTCCTAGCTTAGCAAGCTTTTCTTATCTTAGCAATTTTATTTTTCTAGCCAAAATAGTAAGCAGCATGGAAACACCAATAAGGTTAGTCTGCAAAAAGACTCAAGCTAACTTCTTAGGCAAAATTAGATGCAGGCGCTTAAAGTGCATGATAGGCATGAAAAACCTGCTATATGTGAAGGCAATTAAGTGGGTTCTTGGCAAGGATTGCATAGAGTATGAGGAATAGTACTGGGTAAACACCAACATCTACTCCCATTTTGTTGCCTCGCTACTAGATATCAGCGTCTCCAAATGCGAGTTCTTGAAGATGACGAAGTGGATGTTCCCTAGATGCTACCTCGGAGGACTGGAGTAGATAGTGCATGCTGCTTAATTTGATCATGGGTTCCCCTCGATTTGCAACCTGCGTCTGTTGCAACTGCATGGAGGACCTGTGCCAACTAGGCCCTTCCTCTTCGGCTTCGAATTGGAGACTCATGAGGAGCATCGCGCCAAGGTCCACGCTAATTGCTACTTCCTCATGCGGTTGCATTATATTGAACCATTCCAAAACCTCTAGTGGTACGAGGATTTCAAAAGAATGGTGTTCCCTGATCTCGTGTTGCCAGTTGCTATAATTGCTGGTCCCTCCCATTAATAATCTAAGAATGAAAATGGCCCCCAATTTTCTTTTTCCCTTTTCAAGATTTGCTTCATAGCAGACATATGTATATATCGATACAAGGCCACTAGCCTCTATCTTATATAATGTAAATTTCTGGCCAATATATATAATACTCATTTTTTTCAGAAATCTCAGCCTGTTTACAATGTTCTTTCAATTTCTTGCACTATTGTTGTTATTTAATAAAGCACTAAGAAGACCCAAAACTTTAAAGCAGGAAAATAATTAAATATTTACAATTTACAAAGCCATCACATAGGCAGAATTAATGATTTTTTTTAAGATGTATTCCATTAACTAGAATACTTAGGGCATTACCTTCCATGTCTTCCAACTCGAAAGAGTTGAACTGTTTACACTGTATAATTTTGAAAGGCCCTTCCCAGAGGCTATCGAATTTTTCGTGTTGGCTGAACTTTTCTCCACGCTCATTGGACTTGAGCACCAAGTCCTCGCGTTGTAACTCTTGATCCAATGCCTTTTTATCAAACCATTTCTTTACCACCTATTGGCGGCTGTTCATCGCCTCAAGGGCATGCTCTCTCTTTTCCTGAACCTTGATTAGCTTGGAAAATATTACCTCCATTGCTCCGTTTTGTTCAATTTCCAGAGATTTAAGAAACTGTAGGGCAGGGATTTCCGTGGCGATAGGCAGCAATGCCTCCTTCCTGTACACCATCTCATAAGGAGATGTCTTTAGTATCTATTTGGGCATGATTTAGTCTACCCACAATGTTGTCTGGAGGTTCCTATGCCATTCTCTCTAGTGTTCTGAGTCTATCTTCTTAATTAACCTGATGAGGTTTTTATTTGTAGACTCTGCGAGACCATTCCCCTAGGGATAATAGTTAGAAGAGGATTTCTGGAAAACCCCATACTTTAATGCGAACTGGTTCATCTTCGAGCTGAGGAACGCTTTAGCATTATCGGAGATGATTATTTTGGGTGGGCCAAATCTGGCTACCAACTCCTCAAGGAAATTAACAATCTCCACTTCTGTTGTATTTTTCAATGGCACTGCTTCTGCCCATCTAGTGAAGTAGTCCATAGCTGTCAATATCCACCTATGTCTAGCTAAATAGAAAGGGTTAATCATCCCAATAAAATCTAAACCCCATTGAGCAAAAGGTTTCTCTACTACTATAGGCCTTAATGGCATAGCAGCATTCTTTCTCTTTTTGACATGAAACTGACATTCATTGCAAGACTTAATCAGTAAAAATGCATCATTGAAAAGTGTTGGCCAAAAATAACCAGCACATATAATTTTAATTGCCATGGTCCTTGCAGAAAAATATCCTCCAGCTGGGCCATTGTGGTATTGATCCAATATTCTTTTGGCCTACTCCTCATTTACACACCTTAGTAGGATGCCATTAAAATTTCTTTTAAACAAGACACCCTCCAAGAAAACATAATTTCTATTTTGTAAATGATAGAAACACCTTTTAAAAGAAGGTAGATTGATTGGATACCTTCCCGTCTGCATGAAGTTTATTCTATCCTCAAGCCAGTCACCCTGATAACTTTCTTCGTTCAATAACATAGGTTCCAGAGCTTTAAACTCTGTCGCTGGTTCATTATTTTCAACGAGATGCTCGCACAGTCCTTTTTCTTTGACAGTCTTGATAGGTTTGACTTCAATATCATATTCTAGGATCTTGGTGATCCAATTAGCTCTTTTCTCTATGATATCTCCCTCCATGATATACTTTCGTACACTAGGATGCGATACACAAACAATTACCTTATTATATGATATCAAATGTTAGTACTTTTTAAGTCCTTTGACAATAGCAAAGGCCTACTTTTCTACAAAGTTGTACTTTACCTTGTACTTTTTTAAGGTTCATGAGTAGAAGGCAACAGGGGACTCCCTTTTATCTTCATCATTTTTTTCATAAGTATAGTGGCGATGCTGTTGCCACCACAAAAAATGTACATAATAAAATCCTTTGACAAGTTGGGGTTTACCAACACAGAGGTAGAAGAAATAGCCTCCTTTATAAGCTTAAAATATTTTTTGGCCTCCGCTATCCATTTGAAACTTTGGTCTTTCTTAAGCATTAAGGTAATAGGCTAAATGGTCCCTACAAAATCTGCAATGAATCGGCTAATTAAGTTGACCTTACCCCGAAATGACTGCACACCCTTCTTGTTGACAGGTAACACGAGCTCCCAGATCACATCAACTCTTTCAGGATCAATGGAAATGCCTTCCTTAGAGACAACATACCCCAATAACTTCCCCTAGGGAACTCCAAACACACATTTCTTCGGGTTTAAAGAAATCTTAAATTCCTGGCACTTTTGGAAGACAAGCTCCAAATGATCAAAGTGATCATCAAAGATATTGAAAATATTGTCAAATCATCTAGATAGATGAGTATAATTTTATGGATCAAATCCTTAAAGGCAATATCCATGGTTCTTTGAAAAGTGGATCCGGCATTTGAGAGTCCAAAAGGCATCTTGGAATATGCATAACTTTCCCACATTTTGGTGAACGCTATTTTGTGTTGGTCTTCTTTCTTTACCCGAATCTGGTTGTAGCCCGAAAAAACATCCAACATTGAAAACATTTCGGAGCTAGCTATGGTTTGTAGAATTACCTCCATTGAAGGCAGAGGTAATGATCCTTTAAGGATGCTCTATTCAAGTCTCGAAAGTCTACACATAGATGTATGTCTCCATTTTTCTTTCGGATCGAAAACACTATTTGAGATGCGATCAATTTATTCAACTCCTGTGACATGAGAGATTATATCTTTGGGTTCATAGGTCTCTTCCTTTAATGAACTGGCTTCGCCCCTTCCGACAACTCAATTGTATGCTTTAAGATCCCGGGATCATATCCTTTAAGATCATCATATGACCAGGCTACTACACTCGGATATTTTCACAAAAGTGCCTTAGTCTATCCTTATTCTTCTGAGATACTTTTTTCCCAACCTTGAGCTTTCTATCTTCCCCGATATGCAAATTGGTGTAATCACCCTTGTTAGCCACGAGCTTCCTTTTGTCTCTTCTAGCATCATCAGAATCAAACAGGCTCTCCAGAGCAACTAGGCCTCTCAGAAGCTTATTGGATTTCAATTGGATAATTTGATCCCCATAACCTTCAGCAATCTTTGGTTGCAGCTGATCGATGAATTCCCCAAACGACTAGAGAAATTACGCAATATGAGCGTCGCTATCAAACACTTTCGAATCTTGATTGTTATCTGGAACAACGGGCCTTATAATTACCCTCACTGCATGCTTATTTCTTAATAATTCGGAATCCGGCTCAAACTGAGCCCCAATAGTCATCATTCGGTCGGCTTTGGAGTTCTTCTCTCTTTGTATAGCCTGAATATTAAAGGCCTCAAAGTTGTCAATAAGATCCCAAACTCTATGTCGGCATTTTTCACAACAGAAATTCCTCGAATCTGGTTGACCACCAACTCTGAATCTCCGAACACTCTTATCTACTTTGCACTGATTTGTTTTGCAAGGCTTAAACCATGGATAAGACCTTCATATTCTAATTCATTGTTTGAGCACGTAAATTGGAAACGGTAAAACCTCAGGGTCTTTTCCTTAGATGGGGATGTCAAACATATTCCTGCTCCATCAAAATGCAAAGTCCATAACCCCGAGAGTGCTTTGTTTCCAGACTCCTTAGTAACTCTAGGCATAGATTGGCCTTCCTCATATATGACATAAGTGCCGAGTCCATTTGCATGATAATTTCCAAAAGGGTCAGTATCAATAAACTCATTCAATAAATTTTCTTCATCCTCTGTTTGGGAACTAGTAGATTCTTCTTCTTCTAGAAATTCCACATTGAACCTCTCCTCCTAGGTAATTGAAGTGTGTGCTACTTCAAAGTTGAGCAGAGCCTCATCAGCAACATACTTGGAATGTAAAGTTTCCGACAATAGTTTCATCTTGGCTCGATGCTTGGTCCTCAAAATTAGGTGTGACCAGTCCAATGCTAGATATCCTCTGACATTTGTGGTGAACTCTCAGGACAAACAAATCCCAAATAAAGGAGGAATATCAATGAGTACGGTATCCCAATTTACAATGATACTAGGGCAGGCAAACAAAGTCATAAGTAATCCCTTGATTACCCCGACAGTATCAATTTTATTTCCATCTAGCTGCATGACTCCTTTGTTCAAAGGCTCATATTTTAAACCCAAAGCATCAGCTACTTGGTTTGGCATGACGGTGGTGCTAGCACTAGAGTCGATCATACAATTATGTAACAGCTTGTCACCAATAATAAGTGTTAGAAAGAAAGGCTTAGGTTTAGGATTACTTTTTTTTCCAGACTTGAGTTTCTCCTCCGATTGATTTGTTAGCACTTTATCCAGGTCTAGCCTGGATACTTTCTCTTCATTGGACTGAGTAAGTATCTTTGCATCCTCCTCTTCTGACAATGCCTTTTGTAATAGTACCTTTTGCTCTAGAATAGCCAAGACATCCCACAAAGAGGCATTGGTAGATGACTTCTTCAGTTGTTCCACCACATTGAACCGTGCTTGTGACTGGTGAGTCATGGTTGCTTGCTCTTTAGGTTTCACAGTCAGTATTAGCTTCTCGATCGATGCATCTAACTGTTTGGCAACACTTGGGATGATCATAGGAGCCTTTTCCTTCAGAGGAGGCGGATTAAAAGAACTAGGAGGAACCACACTAGTATGCTGTGGGATTGATGATGGGCTAGGCGTCGGTTGAGTTGAAACATTAGTTGGAGGGGATGTAAACTCTCTGGTAAATCTCTGCTTAGAACATGTGTTGTAATCAGACTGTACCCATGGAATTTGAATTATAGGAAAATCATTTGGAAACGTTGACTCTTCTCCTTCCATCCAAGAAAAGAGCGCTTGGTTTGGAACAATGTCTGACTCTTACTGAATGGACATCCCTTGCATTTGAGTAGCGAGGACATCATTGTCCATCTGCTCAGAGGCATATGATTGGTTGCTGGGATCAAGTGCGCCACCTTGGCTATGTTGGTCTGTGATCTTTTGTTGTAAATTTCTCGGTATGTGTGCATCATTACAATGAAAAAACCATGAATTGGCATCTTCAGCTAAGTTTTTTTTTCTAGCCACCAGCTCTTTATTCGAACTAGGATGAACGGTCTACATTGGCAGGGTTACCGAAACCATCTGGTTACTTGGTTGAGTTGAGGCATTTCCGCATGACCTATCTTGCCATTGATCTGATTGATACAGAGCTTTTTCGCCTTGGTAATTCTAGTATGCCAGATTTTGATAGCTATATTGCTATCGCTTCAAAGTAGTCAATTCATTAGTCATGGCCTACATTTGTTCTCTCGTCTTGTTCATCTCAACAACCAAGGGATTAGGCACAGGAGCTACTTTCGGAGCTGCACTCAAACCATTTCTGGGATATACATACATAGATTGAGGAGGAGCCGTAGGCGCACTAGTTGAAGGAACTTTGGCTTCCATGGTATTGCACTCAAGAAACAATGGCATGATCAGTCTCAATGCCAACTTTCCTGTAGCGATCAAATTATTTTTCGCAGCGGCAACCAAGGCATAAGCATCAAGAAGAGTCTCTCCACCAAGAGCTTGTAACATCATGGAAATATCGGGGTTGATTGACTTTAAGTAGAACATGAATTCCAAATCTGGGGGTAGACGACTACCAACAGACACTCTCTGCCAGGTCGAATGGAACCTCGCGTTGAAATCAGGCATAGCTTCATGAGGAGCTTGCTTTATATTTTCTAGTTGATGGTACAATGAAGATTTGTTACCAGCGTTTGAAAAACACTCATAAAATGGGGTTCCGAGATGGTCCCAAGTAGCAATAGTACTAGCTCCAAGAGTCCTATACCAGTTCAGTGCCTTTCCTCGAAAGGAGGTGACCAACAATCTGAGAGCTACATTTCCATTTGATATGCCATGTACTAGACATACGTCTACCACATCTTGCAGATGTTCCATTAGTGTCTTTGACTCATCCCCAGAATACTTAGGGATAACTTTTATAGTGGAAGAAAAGATTGGAACTCATATTGCAGGAGGAACAAGTGCAACTAAAGGACTGTCAAAGTCTCAGGCTACATACTTTCTAGCAGCCATAGGTATAGGAAGAGTAGGCGATGATGGAGAAGGAGGTTACAGAGGGGGTGAAGGGCTACCTCGTTGAACTCTCGAGTGCATAGAAACTAAGGGTGGTACGAGCTGGCCAGTGACTCTTGTAGTCTGTGACCTAGTTACAGGTCGATGGCTCATACACACTTATAAAATCAGGTGAATATGCTAGTTCTCGTGTCCCACTGGGCATGCCAGAAAAATAACTGTTGATGCAGGATGTTGCATGTAGTAGTAGTCTTATGGGAAACTTAGCTATTGGGGGACATTGTGCACTAGCTAAGTGACCTCTGAGGTTTTATCGAAGCTGACTCTTTGTTTAGTGGGGAGGTAAAAGGTTAGAAAGATAACAAAATATAAAATCTACACTACAGGCGATGCACCAAAATCATAGACAAATTCACTAGAGCACGATGTAGAATGCAAAGGCCCGAACCACCAAAATATTGTTCATCAAGTAAATTTTCTCAAAAGCACTTTAAACATAACAAATACCCTCTAATTCGCGTAGCACAATCTCACATAACTTTAGCTAACACAGAAGAGTCGAGAAAATATGATTTGTATTTATTTAGCTATGAAATATTACAAATCTAAAGAACAGACATTCATACAATATAAGAATATAATAGCATAGACTAACAGTCTTACTAAATGCATGAAAAACATAAAGGCCGAATTGATTTGGCATAGTCTAGAGTCTTCAAATTTAATAAAATTATTACAAAGGCTTCTTCCCAATGCTCAGGAGTTTTTTGCAACTTAATCAACAACCTAATAAAAAGAAACATGGGCACATTTATAGGCCATTCCACTGCCTAAAACACATCTAGAGAAATAAAGCCGCGAGCAAGGATCGATGCCCCAGATCACCTCGAGCCGCCACAGCAAACATCGATCGCCCAGGAGCATGCTAGTGAAGCCATTATAGGGAATGGAAAACCATGCAACAATAGAAATGAACACACGATGCCATAGAAGAAAAAATGGCAACAAGTGAGTACAAAAGGCGCAATAGCAATTTCAAGGTAATCGGCGCAGCAGCAACTACCACGTGTCACGTAGACGGGGCCCAAAAAGAAGATGATGGGACACCCAAGGAAAAGCTTCGAAAGGGAGCCACGTGGAGCACGCCGAGTGAAAGAAAGTACAAGGTGGGCCCACTTTAGAAAACAGCTAGAGAAAGCCACGTGGAGCGTAGACGGAGATTGGCAAGAGCGAAGTGATATGAAAAAAAAAAAGGCTCTAAGAGGGAGCCATGTAGAGCACACCGAGGGTAGTGAACAATTGAAAGGTAAGGCGCAACCACAAAGATAAAAATAAAAACCGCAAAGGCTTTGTAGTTTTTTGTGAAACATTATGCTAACATGCCTGGGCTAGATCTAGAAGTCATAGTCCATCACTTGGTAGTATATCCTGAAGAAAAAACTATGAGACAAAAACTCAGAAAGATGCATCCCCAAATAGCCTTGCTAGTCAAAGTGGAATTGCAAAAACTCTTGGATGCAGGGTTCATATTCCTAATTGATTATCCAGAATGGGTGTCCAACCTAGTACCTATTTCAAAACCAACTTGGGGCATCCGCATTTGCAACCTAGTACAACTTATCAGAGAGCCAGGACACTGATTTTTCATGACATGATTCATAAGATAGTGGAAGATTATGTAGATGACATGTTGGCTAAATCTAGAAAAAGATAGGACCACATATAAGCTTTGAGCTCCATTTTTGATAGGTTGGAAAAGTATAAGGTATGCCTCAACCTAAATAAGTGTGTCTTTGGATTACAATCAGAAAAACTCCTAGGGTATATCATGTCAATGAGAGGAATCGAGGTAGATCTCACCAAAGTCAAGGATTTCCTCGAAATGGAAGCATCCAGGACACTAAAGTAGCTAAGAGGTCTACAAGGTAGGCTCCAATCTATCCGTAAATTCATAGCACAATTGGCAGACAAAAAAATCCCATATTCGCATCTACTCCACAAGGGGGTAGCATACAAATGGGATGACAAATATGACCAAAAATTTAATAAAATCAAGGAATATCTACTTACACCACTAGTTATGATGCCACCAATTCTAGGAAAACCACTAATCCTATACATTTCAGTAACAAGGATAGCTCTCCGTGTTCTCTTATCTCAACATGATGAAAATAGAAGAGAGAGACCAATTTACTATATCAATAGGACTATGATAGGACGTGAGCTAAACTATACTCCTATTGAAAAATATATTTTGGCAATTGTATTTGCAGCTCAAAAATTTAGACACTACATGTTGGCTCATCAGATCAAGCTAATCACAGAGATAGATCCACTCAAGTACCTACTCTCCAAAGCCACTCTCACAAGATGGACAACCAATTTGGTCATGATATTGATAGAACACGACATTGAATATGTGGAGCTCAAGGCCATCAAGGGACAAGTAATTGTAGATCAACTAGTAGAGGCACCTATATACGTAGAAAACTCACTTATCTCAGAATTCCCTAATGAATCAATTTTTAGGCTAAGTGTAGCAGACCATTGGAAGATGTATTTTGATGGATCTTACACACAACATGGGTCAAGAGTAGGAATTTTCTTCATAATTCCCCAAGGAGACTGCATACCCAAATCATACAAGCTACCATTCACATGCACATATAACATTGTAGAGTATGAAGCTCTTGGCATAAGACTAAGGACTGTAGTATAATGGCAAATTAGTGCTCTAAAGGTATATGGAGATTCTCAGCTCATAATTAATCAAGTAAACAATGAATATCAGATGAAGGATGGCAAGCTAACTCCATACAAGAAATTGGTGGAAAGCCTCAAAGAGTCATTCATTGATATCACATTTGAGCAGCTACCTAGAGCAAACAATAGATCATCGAACACAATGGCCACAATTGAATCACTCTTGGAAATATTGCACAACATCCCAAAGCAATAATTCCTTGTAGAGAAGCTTCTCATACTAGCATCGAGGTACCAGAGTCTGAATTCATGTGTGAACTCATTGGTCCTAGTGATCCCTAGTACCATGACATTTACACTTACTTAAGAATAGGAGTCTTGCCTACTGGCATAACCCCAAATCTTAAACGAGCCTTCATTAAGAACTCAACCCGCTTTTTCATCCTAGGAGAAACCCTCTACCATAGGAGCATCGAAGTAACCCTGTTGTGTTGCCTAAATAATGAGGAAGCCCTGACTGCTTTAACTGAGGTACACAACAAAATTTGTGGATCGCACTCGAGTGGTATGACTTTGGCTAAGAAATTGTTGAGGACCAGATACTATTGGCCCACAATGGAAAGAGATGCACATGACTTTGTCAGAAGATGTTTGCAATTTCAACAACATGGGGACCTCATTCATGCACCATCTTAGGAGCTTCATCCCATTGTTACACCCCGACCCTTTTCATAGTGGGGGCTCGATCTCATGGGAGAAATCACCCCCACCTCATCCAATGGCCACAAATTCATCATTACCACCAAAAAGTACTTTATAAAGTGAGTCGAAGCCATTCCCATGACCTGCATAACTGGAAATCAGATATCTAATTTCATCTTGAACTACCTCATTTTATGATACGGTGTCCCCCAAGCTATTATCTTAGATAATGGGACACCTTTCAAGAATTAGGAGGTATGTGACCTTTGCCAAAAATTCAACATCCAACTTCGCTTTTCCACTCCGTATTACCCCCAAGGAAATGGCCAAGAAAAACCCACCAATAAAAGCGTCTTGAAATTCCTTAAGAAAATAGTCAATGACACTGGTGATGACTGACATTTGTAGCCAAATCTCACCTTATGGGCCTATCGTACTAGCATTCACACACTAATAGGTGCCACCCCATTCTCTCTGGTCTATAGATCAGAATCCATCCTACCCATTGAGGTTGAGCTCCCATCCCTAAGGATATCACTGCAAAATATCATCATAGATGAAGAATATAGGGTCTCACGATTAAATGAGCTGGAGTTACTGGATGAATGGCATATGGATGCCCTAAACCATCTACATGTATATCAAAACTGACTTAAGTGGAGTTATAACAAGAAGATCAAGAATCAAACCTTCCACGTCGATGAACTTGTGCTAAAGGAGAATTAGAAGAATGTGCCAAACCCAGAAAGAAAAGGAAAATTTGAGCCCAACTGGTTTGGACCATTTGTCGTCATAGCAAGCTATAAATTAGGGGCATATCAGTTATCAACATAAGAAGGCGAGTCTCTACAGGAGCCCATGAATAGCTCCCATCTCAAAAAGTTTTACGCCTAAAAATCTTTTAAGGTAAGAATCAAGAAATACAAAAAAATAAAAAAAGACCTGAAAAAATGGTCACCTTGATGAAAACCTAGTAAACAGGTGTCTTGGTGACAACAAAAAAATTCAAAAAATACAAAAATCTAAAAAAAAAAAAAGAAAAAGGATTGAAAAAAGGTAAAGAAAAAACTTGTCCTCTAAGTGAAAACCACTTTGGTGGCACTTTGGACAAATACCTTGGTGAAAACCTATCAAACAGGCGCCAAGTGTAAATAAAGCACTCTTCGTCCACCAAGATATTCATGGCTTATTCTGTACACTCACTTATCCATTACATCTTACCATTCATCCATCATTAGTTTTCCATCCACCCGTTCACGTCGGTATCATAGCTTGATCTTGTGTTTGTGTCATGTTCCACCCTAGTACTACTTAGCATATTCCTAAGGTTAGTTTGTCCTACCTGTATCAAAGTAGTCTATCACATTACATTGGGGGAATATTGATGTACCTACATTGGATTGGATTTGTGTATATTCTTGTGATCTTCTTTAAACATCAAAAATCCAAAAACATTCAAAAAATCAAAAAACATCCAAATCATGTCAAAATCCAAAACATGTCAGCATCAAAAAATCAAAAAATAGAGTCATCCAACCAAACTAGGTCATCTCAAAGCTTGAACATAGGCAAGGTTGATCTCTGATCATCCCCCGAGATATTTTAGGCCAGTCCTTTAGGCGTCCATTGGATAAAAATGGCAATCTATTTGCCCATCTATCTAATCGGTAATCAAGTATGCGTCAGTCAAACTATGTGGTATTTGTGTGTATAATGTAGGTAAGGCTAATCTATGGATCAGATCCTGAGACCCCTAGGATAGGTCTTTAAGTTAGTCTCTTGGTCATAAATCTTGAAAATCCAAAACATTGAAAAATCTCAAAATCCCAAAAACAGCCTCAAAACATTAAAAAGCACCAAAAATATCCAAATATCTGAAAAACCCAAAATGGTACACTCGACTCATCTCGCTTTCACCCAAAATAATCATCACTCATAATAAATAAATCATCATCTTCATCCTTTGGTAAGTCAATCAGAAGCAAGTCTAGCAGGTTCAAGTCTAGGTCAGTAAGTCAACAAGTTGGTCAACTCAGAGTATCAATAACTTATCACCCAATCAATCACATCATCACCTAATCACAAAATGTCCTAGGATGCATCCTTCCTACTATGGACATCAACATTAGGCATCACTGTAGTTTAGTCTTCGCTAGCGATATGAAGAACATTAGCTTGTTTGTTTTACTTTATCTTGGTCTTTTTGACTTATCTTATTTTGCACTCATTCCAAGGACCTCTCAATGATGCCTAATCAAAAGGTTTAGAGAGAAAGAAATGGGGCAATGATCATTATATTTTGTATCTACTGTGCTTGTTGGATATTCTTGTAAAATAAATTGGTCATGCATGCTTTGTTTGGTTTGTAGGGAAGGTGTTTTAAGTGTCTTGTTGACCACATAGGAAGGCTTTCTTTTCTATTTTTTGGCCTCCGATGACTAGACTATCTGAAATACATTCTGAATAAGGTTTCATCTGTCAAGTGTGAATAGGAATACTCCTATCTGCTTGTCAACTCAGGTCCATCACACTAGGTGCAACTCAATCCTAGTTCTTTATACCTTGATGCATCGCACCTATGTGTGTTATCAAACATAAAGTAATTGGCCCTTTTAAAATCCCAACTCTTGGTAATAAAATCATCATCATCATCATTAATAAGGTAGCCTTGTCAGATCTCTTTTTATTCTATCTTCTTTCCATACTAACATGGTACCATGGCAGTTAATCAAAAACATTGCTAATGCATCCGCCCTGCATCCACAAATCATCAACATAATACATATCATATTGTATCATATAGGAAATTAATCATTTCATTGCATGCCATATATCATTATCATCTTAAGTTATGAAGAATAAGAGAGATTTGTTATTTTGAGTATCTTAAGAATTCATCGCATTCATTACACTTATTCCATCACATTCATAAATCATAATGCATAATCATATCATAAAACCATCATTATTTGGCATCATCACATATTCGCATCATATAAAAGCATACATCATATTGCACAACATAAAATAGATGCATCTCATAACATATCATCGCACATAGGAAATTAAAAATACATCCATACATCATGCATAAATAAAATAGAACATCTTATAAATAGAACCATCTCATATATATCATGAAAATATACAATTTTCATGGTACAAAGTCAGATCAAGGGTTTATATATCAAAATACATGTTACAATAGGGGCAATAAGAATCAGAGCCCATGAATTAAAAAATGGATACTATCTATGATTAAAGCTAGCCCTACTAGCTGTTGCCCTCTCCAACTTGCCTCTCACCATGATCCTTGGGAGGCCTCATCCCTGTTTGTTAAGAGAACTTTGGAACCCAACCAGCAGGTGGAATTGCCTGTCTATAATGTTGTCGATAATACTTGGCCTCTTTGACTACCTCCCTATATGCTCGAAGGGAAACTATCTAACCTTGAGATGAGGAGGCCATGCTCTCAAGCTATCTTTGTTGACCTATCTCCTAGTCTCTCTCGGATCTGGCCCGATCCCTCTCCATTGTCAGTGTTGTGCCCTGTTTTCTAGCCTGATCTCTCACACCTATCAAAACCTAAATATGGCCCTATAGATGCTAAATTAGGGCATCCCTATGATCTAGCTACACGGGTGGCTGCTGCAATGGGACCTCTCTCTCCCCATCTCTCGGTTGATCCCAAGGAGGGGTCTGATATGCCTCTACCCATGGAGGTGTCTATGCTCATGGTGGTGTCAACAGCCAAAGTGGTGTACTTTGTGCCTGGTCTAGAGGTGGTGTCTGATGTGGAGGTGGACCACCTCCTCCCCTATCTCCATCCCCATCCCTACCACCATCACCCTTGCCTCCTTTTCCTCACCCTCTACTGGTTGATCCACCTCCCAATCTCTATCGTGGGAGTACCACACCTAGAAATGTCAACCTTAATGGGGGCCTAAACCAATCTCGGTATGCCTCTATGACCCCCGCATCTGCTGGCCCCTGATCATATGGCCATGGCCTAGCCATTATCTATCTAAATGATGTCACTGCATCATTTGCTGGTATGGGCCAGCCCCATGCGGTCTCCCTCATAGTATGGGTGAAGATCACCATGTCCTGGTCATCGGGCCTATCTTGAACATCACCAAACTATCTGGCCACCCTATCAAGAAGATACCTCTCAATCATCGTATGCTCCCTTCCCTACATCAATCTATCTGGACAAGAAAAGAACAACTATTGTACATCATCATACCAACCTATGATGAGCCAGGGCCTCCAAATGAACTCTGTCATGTCATCAACGACCCGTCACCAGTGGGCGATGCTGCCTATCCCTGTGTGAGTAAAAGTGATCTGGGCTCCACCATACCATTAGACAATGAGATCATCTATATCCAAAACAACTTGTGTAACCTATAGATGGAGCATTGGAATCTACTCCCATGCCTAGATGTGAAGTAATGTGACCCCAGCCCCGATGGTCATTCTGTCCAGATAGGAAAACTCATGAAGATCCCTATATAATGACGCCAACATCACTAGAACCCATGCAAAGCACTCCCCTTGAACAACCATCCGCTCCCATGCCAATTCCCATCCTGAACTAAAGTATTGGCCCTACCAATCTAGTGCCACAAGACCCGATATAATCGTAGCCACAATGAGTCTGTATGTGGGCACTATGCCCCGGTATCTCTCAAAATCAATCTATCCCTTAGAAAATATAATCTAGTCTAATCTCATAACTATAAAGCATGTATCCCTCCCGACATCTGCATCATAGATTACTCTCTCACCATGTATAGGTAATCATAGAATGCACTAGACATCCTCGAGTGTAATGGTGGCCTCATGAGTGGAAAGGTGGAAGGAGGATGTCTCACTGTGCCATTGCTCCACCAGGGCTGTCATCATCCCCAAGTGTGTCCGAGTAGGATGAACATATGCAACAAACCAAAGACTAATTGTACCAAGCTACTCTTGAAGAAACACATGCATACCCTCAAGTCTGTGCAACATCGGTCATTTGTGCTCCCTCGAATGTATTATCTCGAGGTCCTCCTACGGGAGAAAAGTCATTGTGTCAAATTTTGAAAAAAAGCAGACCCTCGAACTGAGTTTCCACTGGCCAAACAACAATTGTGGTGCAGTTTGCAAACTCCAAACTATGTCGCGGCATCACAGTTTGACTGTGCTCTCTGATCCTAAATTTCAAATGGGCTCGCGGCGATGTTGTTTGCACATGCATCCGACTTTGCCCTGAAACCCTAGTTCCTAAAGTGGTTCACGGTAGTCCTCTTTGCACATGTGATGCACTTAGAGGCCACGCGACACTGATTTGACACTTGCATCAATGCTATATAGTGCCGCTTGAACCTAATCTAGATTTGACCCTAATTAATGCATGTAAAATGATGAATTTACAAGTCAAGAAAGGGGTACGTACCAAGGGTGTTGCACCGGCTTGCATCGGTGCACTTGTACTCTCTTTGATATGGGTTGGGGAAGCTGTCATTGTGCCATCTTGATCAAGACTTAGAGCTCAGAGTGTAGGAATCTTCAAGGACTAGGTGCAAAAGTGATTTGAAAATGACCCCTTAGGGTCTATTTTAAGCCTAAAAATTAGGGTTTTTGATCTTTTTCAACCATCCAACTAGGGTTTTGGTCCCCCGATCCTATTTTCACCTGATCGAGGGCCATTTTGCATCTATTTTTGCATTTTAACACATTTTTTGGCATCCTGAAGATTTCTGAACCCGTAGGGCACCTTGTCATCTTTTTTTGCGAGATAACCCAAAAATCCAAATTTTCGTCCGATCTCTCGAGGGGGCAATATACCGGCATAATTCTTCTTGCTAAGGCAGTAGTGGGGCATTTGAAAGGTCATAATTTTTTTGAGTTTTGATCACAACAATTTATTCTTTGAACCAACGCAACAAGTGCATTAATTCAAAGAGGGGAAAAATGTAGACATCGAAAACGTACCAACACACTTGATCCTGATTACTAACATCATTTCATCCTAAATCACCTTCTCAGCTTGACATCACCTTTCATCCCTTAATTGAATAAATCATTATTTATCTGATGGAGTCATTCTTCACCATTGATTAAATTAATCCATTTAATTTAATTAACCCTATATCTCCATTTAATTAAATAATTCATTTTATTTAATTAAATCTCTAAAGTCCTCCTATTAAATTGAATAAATTAAACCTTATTTAATTTAATCTAACATCATCCCTTTTCAGTTAAATAAAATTAAAATCTTTGTTTAATTAAAACCTAAACCATTTTCTTCTCAACTTTGATTTAAATAAAATCACAAAATCTAAATCAAATAGTCACATCAACTAATCTCTCATTAAATTGATCAAATCTTGATTAATTTAATCTCAATCACTAAAATTCTCTAGATTTTGCCACTTGCACATGAAAATACATTTAATTAATTTATTAAATCAATATTTTCTCTCAACATGGCATATTTAGGGAATATTCCTCCAAATTTGAAATCTCTCCAAGTCGATTTGTACATCCAACATGACATTTATTCCTCTTACATGTCCTTGTGCATTGAGCCAAGTGGCATTTATTTCATTATTTTTTCCCTCTTACATGTTATCTCATAAATTTGAAATTCTACCTAATAACATTTATTGGCTCATTCAACAAAATGTGCACAACCTTGCTCCATTCACATCTTGACAAGTGGCACTTGGCCATTAGATGTTGAATAATCCCGCATTCATCCATTTTTCTCTTCTTATATCAATCACATCTATAAATAAGAGGCTTTCCTTCTAATTCTTCATCCACAATTTGAAAGCAAAGTTATTATCTTCACATTTAGATAAATTTCATTTATTTCCTTGAGCATTTTCCATCATCATAGCTAGGTTATTGCAGATTTTAGCAAGGAATCACATTGTTCTTCACCAAAATGGATCAAATCTTCATCAAATCATCACAAAGCTTTCATAGGATTTGGGAAAGGGCCAATTTGTACACATAATTGGCACCAATTCCCCCATGGGATTGAGGATTTTCATGCTTAATTAGGATTTATTTACTTTCTTGTCTTGTTCTTCACATTTTCCTATTTTGAGCATTGCTAATGGATTTCATGGGGAATCCGTGTTCCTACTTGCATTTGAATCTAATTATGTGTTTGTTTCTCATGTTTATGCAGTTCTAGGATTGGGGTTCACACAAATAAACACCTTCGAACACGCCAAACAATAAAACATTAATCTTCATGGATCCGCAACATGCTACCACCATTATGTCGACCAAGAACATGAAAACTTGAGCACACATCAGAAAAATCTCTGATCATGAACACTTCGATCAATGTGGATGTACAAAACTGATATAGCATGATCTAACTCATCCACTAATATCACAAGAACATACTCAACAACTAAATTTTCCAAAATTTCATCCTTTTCTTTCAAGAACACCTGCTACAGTAAGAGAATGACTATAGGAACATAAAACTTCATAACTTCCTCAAATCTTGATGTGTACCACTGAAACTTTTGGACAACACACTAGATAGACTCAACAGCAAATCCTTTTATGTGCACCACCAGAAACTCAACGATCCTAACTTTCGAACACTCTGACCTTCTCAGCTTCACTAGCTACCTGCAATATATTTATTACAATTTTCTCAATATCCTCGACATATACAGCCTTCAGAATTACCAATGCTAATAGTATTGACATCAATGACAACCATATATCAGTAATGAAACCACAACATCCAACACAACCTATGACCCTAGCCTTCATTGTGGCATGCCACCACCAATACCCTAGAATGATGTGAAATCAAAATAATTAGGTTTCAAACCCAACAGAAAATCTGCATATAACTTTCTCAAAAAATAGAGAGGAACCTCACAATCAGCATGTGGTGGATGATCAAATACCAAACACCACAGATCCCAAAAAAAAATGGCCATATGTGGATGTCTACAAAACTTAATTGATATTGTTTTTTGTTTGGAGGAATTGGTTGATTGGTGATGGGGTCAATAAAATATGGACCTAAATGGGCCTTGGTGATTTTAAGGTCAAGGATGTCCCTATATGCGGTAATTATCTAAGTCCACATCAATAGACCTGACATCTACAATGTTTTTCATCGAAGATGAAAAATGAATTAAGTGAGGTGACATATATTCTTCATTTTGGATCACATTAATTTTCTCTTAAATAGATCTTATGTTTTTATTGATTTGCGTTCACAAGCGAGCCTCATCAGATCCTAGGGGTGGAGGTGGGGTATTTTGAGGTGGAGGGGGTGGAGGTGGAGGGGGTGGAGGTGGAGGGGGCAGAGGAGGGGGATTGAGAAAATATTCAACATAAAAGTGATCCATGATATAAATGTGAACCTACATATATAAATATACAAACAAGTACAAAATTAACGTTCAAGAATCTATATATAAATTATAAATAAACATATTAAAAAATAGATATTATACATGTTGAGAAATTATAAGAAATATTTAAATTAAACATACATGAATATTTAAAAGAAAAATTAGGATGCATACATATGTCCATCACTCAACTTGAGCATTTATAAATTTAAAAATCTAAGATCTAACCATGTAATTTTAATACATATACATACTAAAAAAAGCTTATAAGGTACACAAGAAAAGTAAATTTCTAAAAAGATGTGAAAATGGGGAAGAATCTCGAAATAAGGTGTCCTAGGTCCTTCATACAAAGAACTAAGACACTAAAAGGTATCCCTCTTCCCACAATTTCATTAAACCTAAGATATTTCAAGGTGTAGAGATTGACTATCAACCCTAAGGTGAGCCAATCAAACCTATATCTCTAGGTTCCTTAGGACACTAGGATTTGAAGTGAAAATGATTTTATGCACATAAACCTAATGAGTAATATGACCTAGATGATAAAATGAAAGATCTTGAAGCTACAAGAATCAAATTAAGAGTTTGCAGGAAGATCTAAGAAGGGTGTAGACACATGTACCTGACATTAAATTATTTTTTTGAGCATTGGTGAAGGACAAGTTCACCCTGGGGTGAATGAGTCCTTGATAGGGTGTCCAAAATGAGTTTTGACAGTCCTTTGGTGCTAGATATTGACTTTAGATTGACATAGGGCCCATTTGTAGAAAGTTAAAAATAAGATCTACAATCAATTTTTTGTGGCTTAACAACAATTGTGATAACTTATGAAATATTGTAAAATTTCTCTTTAAGATCCTTTCCATCATTTTACATGTAAATCTACACATATAAAGAGAATAAAAATTATTTATTTTTGAATGGGTGTTTTCCTTAGTCAAACCCCATGTATGGTAATTAAACCTTGGTAGAAAGACAATGAAAATTGATAAATGGAAGGAATGTTGAATGAACACTTGCATGCTACAACTCACCAAACCTTTAATGGCTTCCCTTAGAGGACTGAAGTCAAACACATCACTCTAAGGAATTAGATCTTCATTTTCTTGATTTGTTGGATACTTGAATGCTTGGATGCTTTAGGATCAACAATGCATATTAGCCTTCACAAGATGACATGAACACACATAAGGTTGAACATGATGGTATGATCTTGAATGCTACAACAAATGATTGAAAAACCTACTCTTGAATTCTCTTGACAATAATATTTTCTCATATGAAGTCTCCAAAAAGTGTGTTATAATGCTTAGATTTGAATTGATAAAAAGGCTATGTATTTATAGGTGTTTATCTAATTTCCCAAAAATTAGATACTAAAAGACGAAAATTGCATATGAAATTTTAATCATTAAAATACCGCCAAAAGAATATTAATATTTGGGATCTATGAATTAAGGAGGACCCATTCACCCTTGGGTGAATGTGTCCTAGCCCAAAATTCTAGGAGACATTCATTTAAGGGTGATTAAAATATTAATTACATTAATTAAATATAGGTTTCCCTTTCAAAAAGTGGGAAAAATAGGGCTTTGGAATACATAATTTGGTAAATTAAGAGCTAAATTAAGTCTAGTTAATTAAAGGACCCAAACATAATGTGAAATTGTAAATGTATAAAATTTCCTACATTGCAATTTCTAGGTAAATTTAACCCCCTTAAGTCATTATCTTAAAAATCCCCTTAATTCATGATATAAATGACCTAATGATCTACAAATGAAAAAATCTATAAGGTGGCTTGTTTATCTCTAAGGTATGTAAAACTTTGTGACTTGATGTACTTTAAAGTGTTTAAAAGGAATAGTGAAGTTTCCCCTTGAACCCTTTTTTCTTAAATCCGCTTAATCCACATGTCATATTTCTTAGGTCCATAAACCATGCTAATGGAATGATTTTGTCCTAAGTCAATTTTAATATATATCTTTAATAAGTTTGTAAAAACTTTGAGCATCTAACATTATACAAATTTGTCAAATGTGAATGATCAATTCGACTATTATTAGTGGATTAAGGGGATTAATGACTAGATTTCTATGGCATGAAGAGGATACATTTATATCTATATTTTATAAAACTTTAAAACCAATGTCATATTATTTATGAAGTAGTCAAAAAAATGGTAAAAATGTAATATTATCTCAATAAAATATAATCCTCTATAAAAAACACTAGAATTATTGATAGGTTATGCATCATTAGTATCATGCTTATTTTTTGGGATTTGGCCATAAGTACATGGATCCATGGGTAAGGGGAAAATGTTAAAGTTATTATTATTTATTTTACACTCCATCATCAATGTTAGAGTAAAATTTAACACCCCACAACCATCTTCACAATGAGTATTGGATGATAAAACTATGACTATATAGATTATAATTTTGTTGTGTCTATTGATGTTGAAATGTGGTGTGCTTATAGTAATATTTGATTCTCATCCTTGGTAATAAATTGAGCATCTATGAATTGAATAATAAGTATCAAGGAACATAAAATATCATAGAAAAATATCTAAATTATTGTTACATAATTGACTGAAATTATTTTATAAATGAGAGTGTATTAGTATCCAAGCATGTTTAAAACATGCTTATATCCAAATTGCTTAAATCTTCTTGTCTAGGTTTACCTAGGAGAGGATTATGAGATTTTCAATTTCATCTAGACATCCTTTTTTCCCTTTACATTATTTAAATATTCATATTAACACATACAGTTGAATCCAAGTATGATCTTAGTATATTTTATTTTTAGGTATTTATGTATTTCTATTTTAAATATCTTTCTATATTTTTCATAATTTGGAAATATATCATTTTATTAATTCAATTTAGTCATTATTATTCAAGGTGGAATCCTTTACATCCCAATTAAGCTCCTCATTATTATAAGTAACCCAATGATTTAATTATTTGCGCCCTTTTTAAAATTAGTCCTAAAATAGTTCATCCAACATAATTCCATAAACCAATATATAATATCCCTTGAAGAATATATTTTTTTAAGTTGAAATATGAAAAGATTCACTTGATGTAAATTCCATGAATCAAGACAATACAGATATATGTTTAAATTCTTAGTTTGAGAAACTTGAATACAATTACATGCACGATGAGTTTACTTGCTTCCCTCATTAGGAATACTATGAAGTTGATCACATATTTACTAGCTCTAATCTCTCCTATAAATATAATTTAGATTTTTTTCCTTGTGTGAAGAGTGTGATGATGTGAATGCTAGTAAGGATATAATTTTTTTAGACTATTAAAAAAATGATGGATTATTTATCTAAATCAACATTCAAAGATGTCATATTTTGATGGTGTAAATAATAGTTAAATTCTATTTCCATTCTCTTAAAATTATTGTAACACTAATTTTGAGTATCTTAAACCTAATGAATATATATTTTTGTGATGTGAAAGAATAAAAATTTGTGCCAAGGATAACATAAGGTGAATATCCTTTATGATGAACCCGCAAACTCACTAGGTAACGTAAATTCTAATCCTTATTGGTGTAGAGATAATCCTCTCTTTGAAAGTGACTTGGAATTGGATGATGTTGAGGAGGATAAGATCAATGAAAAATCATATTTGAGGAAGTATTATTAGATGCTCCATTATCAATATGATCATTTTAACATATTCCAAGATCATGATTTCTATCAATTTTATTCTTCTATCTTGGATCTAATGTGTGATCCTAATTTTATGGACTAGGTATATGCAGGGAAAGATAAGATTATGGAAATGCATCTTTGTGACATTTTTGGGGCTAAGCATTACAAAAAATATGGGTGAGAGAAATATATTATAGTAATTACTGTTTGAAAAACAAGGATAGACAACTAAGAGGGGGGGTGAATTAGTTGTTACAAAAATTAAGCTTATTCAACCTTAAACAACTTATAATGTCAAATTTGATAATTAATAGTGAAAGAATGAATCAACAACACATTAGAGACACATGAACACCAAGATTTTTATACATGGAAACCCTGTTAGGGGAAAAACCCATGGTGGATGTTAGTCCACAAGATTATACCCTATTAGAAGTATAATGAAAGAAATGAATAGGGAATGTGCATGCACTCAGACAAACTACCTAGAGCTCACTACTCAAAGGGAAGGCTTGTTGCCTTACATAAATCATTCATATTAAATCCATCTGATGAGGTTGAACTGAGAAATTAGCTTCTACAAAAGCTTGATTACAGTTTCGGTTAGGCACATAATCACTTCCTCACACTTCGCTCAGTCTTCTTCACACTCTGCTTTGCACTCGAATGATCTGATCTTTATTCACACATATCTTGCATATACATCACATACATTCACCGAGATTCATTTAAAATGAGTAAGCAATCACTCTTATATATTCGCTAAATGAATTTACATCAACAACTCTGTCGGCCATAAATAAAGAGTAAATTACAACTGTCGGCCTCAATACATGAACAAAACTTAATGTGCACCAACCTAATTCGGTCATAGCATAGTGAGGACCTAAATCAATATCCTCAAACATGCCAAACAATACAAGATTAATCCATAAGGATCCGCAACACGCTACCACCATCATGTCGTCCAAGAACATGAAAACCTTAAACACACAAGGGAAAATATTCAATCATGAACACGTTGGTCAATGTGGATGTACCACACTGATAGAGCATGATCTAGAAACATCACTGAACACCTTAGGAATGTATGCAACAACTCACTTTACCAGAATTGCAATCTCATCTTCCAGAAACACTTGCTATAGTAACTGAATAACTATAGGAACATAGAACTTCATAACTTCCTCAATTCTTGATGCACACCTCTGAAATTTTTTGACAACATACTATATAGGCTCATTAACAAACCGTTTAATGTGTGAATTTTGATCATCAATGTACAAAATTTTTTATCACTCTGACCTTCTTAGTTTCACTAGCTGCCTACAACATATTTATTACAATTTTCTCAATCTCCTCAACATATACAGCCTTCAGAATCACCAATGCTAATAGTGTTGACATCAATGACAACCACATATCAGCAACACAACCACAACATCCAAAAATATCCCCCTTTGGCATGGATGGAAACACATGATGTGAAAATAATACCATCAACACAACTGGCTATTCACATACTTCTTTCCCTTTGATCTACAGTACTCCTCTCATAGCTCTTCTCCCCATTTGATATCAATGGAAAAGGTACACATGCTCTAATCAACTGAATCATCTGACTACTCCCCCTGAGTAGCAGCCACCACAACATCAATCCAAAACAAGATCTAACTGTAAGTCCACAGATTGATGCAAAGACTTGCATCTTAGTTCAGATTAGGAGGGAAAATCACCCCTAACTTGCCTCGAAGATACTCAAAAGTATCCTTAGGCAATGGTTAAGTAAAGATATCTGCAATTTTTTCCTTTGTAGGCACATATTCCAATCTGGCTTCTTTATCACTCACCTTGTCTCTCAAAAAGTGATACTTGATAGATATATGTTTTGTTTTTGAGTGTAGCATCAGATTCTTAGAAATATTTATGGAACTTGAATTGTCACAAAATATAGCAATAGGTTCATCATACTCAACTCTGATATCTCTTAGCATCTGCTTCATCCACAACACTTGGTACAATTATTTGCAGGAGCAATATATTCTGCCTCAGTAGTAGATAAGGAAATGGAATTTTGTATTTTTACTTAGCCAAGATACTAGCTTCTTCCCCAAGAAGAACACACCATCACTTGTGTTTTTCTTGTCATTTAAATCTCCTACCCAACCTGCATCTATAAAGAATTCAAAGTAAGATCATCATCCTTTGGATACCATAACCCAAATTCAACTATTCCTTTCAAGTATCTGAATATTCTCTTTATTGTAGTCACATGTGATTCCTTTGGATCAGCTTGATATCTAGCAAAAATGAACACAACATTCATAATGTTTGGTCTTGTTTGAGTCAAATACAACAATCCACCAATCATTAAACTATATCTTGTTTTATTAGCCTTAGGAGAATCATCATTCTGAGATAATTTTCATCCGGTTACCATGGGTGTACCAACTAGCTTTGAATCTTCCATGCCAAAAAAATTTAGTAACTCTATCACATATTTGGACTGAGAAATATAGATTCCATCATCTAATTGAGTAATTTGAAATCCTAAAAAGAATTTTAGTTCTCCTATCATTGGCATTTCAAATTCACTTTTCATTTGATGCACAAGACATCATCACCTTCAAAAATAATGTCATCAACAAAGACATCAATGATCGAATCTTTATCCTGATCCAACTTGAAATACAAATTGTTGTCAATAGTACCTTTATTGAATCTAAGCTTTATTAAGTATTTATCCAGTCTTGCATACCAAGCTCTAGGGGTTTGTTTGAGTCCATATAGTGCTTTCTTCAATCAACACACCATATCTTTTTCATCAGTCAATTGAAATCCATCTGGTTGCTCAGCATAAACTTCTTCTTCTAAATCACCATTCAAAAATGTTGAATTCACATCCATTTGATATACTTTGTAGTTCTTGAAAGTAGCATAAGCAAGAAATAACCTTACAACTTCAATTCTAGCAATAGGGGAAAAAGTTTCTTCAAAATCGATACCTTCTATCTATGAGTATCCTTTACATACTAGTCTTCCTTTATTCCTAATCACTCCACCTTGTTCATTCAGTTTATTCTGAAAGACCCATTTGGTTCCAATCAAATTTTTGTCTTGAGGTTTGGGAACAAGAATCCATGTATCATTTTTCTCTATCTAAATTAGTTCTTCCTTCATTGCTTCCATCCAATATTCATCTTTGCATGCTTCATTGACATTGTTAGGCTCAGTCTTGGATATCAGACAATATTCTTCTGCAATTATTCTTCTAGTTTTCACACCTTTGTTCTTGTCTCATATGATTTGACTTTCAGAATGACCTTGCTTTCCATACCTTGGAGTTTTGGGTTATGTTCTTTCTTTTGCATTTCCATTGTCTTCTTCTTCATGATTTTATTGATTCACCGAAACACTCTGAGTTTGATTCTATGATTGTGCATTCTTTCCATTATCAGTACTATCTTTTTGGTCATCTAATTCATATCCGTAATACCTAGATGATCTTTCAATATCCTCATCAACTTTGACATTTGCACTCTCAACCATTTTCTTCAATCTTTTATTATAACACCGGTAGTTTTTTCTCTTAGGAGAGTAACCTAGAAAGATTCCTTCATCACTTCTAGCTTCAAACTTTCCTATATATTCATCTCTTTTAATATAACATTTTCTTCCAAATATTTTGAAATACTTAACAGTAGGTTTATGACCAAACCATAGCTCAAAATGAGTCTTACTAGAATTACTATTGGCATTTACCCAATTGATAGTATTCACAACAATGCTTATAGATTCTCACCAGTAGAAATGAGGAACATTACCTTCCAACATCATAGTTCTAGAAATATCTAATATTGTTATGTTCTTTCTCTCAACCACTTTGTTCTGTTGTGGGGTTTGGGGAGCAAATAACTGACTTTTTATTCCATGCTCTTCACAGAATGAATCGAACTCCTGGGAAATGAATTCACCACCTTTGCTTGATCTTAGACATTTGATCTTCAAGCCTGTTGAGTAGTTTCTACCAAAGCTTTGAAGTTTTTGAATTTCTCTAATGCCTCATGTTTTTCTCTTAAGAAAAAAACCCAAACCATTCTAGAATAATCATCAATAAGAAACATAAAGTACCTTTATCCTTGTAGACTTCTTATTATAGATGGACCACATAGATCAATATGTACCAAATCCAGTACACCATTGGAATAATGTTGTTTGCTCCAAAATGAAATTCTTGTCTGCTTTCCGATCTAACATTCCTTGCATATAGTGTTAGTAGGCTTTACTAACTTAGGTAGATCCCTGACTGCTTGTGTGGAGATTATTTTGACAATGTTATCAAAACTCACATGAAACAACCTTGTATGCCATAACCATCTTACATCAACTTGAGCAATCAAACAACTTTTACTAGCAGCATTCAAGTGAAAAATATTACCTCTTTTCTTTGTACCTAAAGCAATCAAATTTGCTGAGCTTCCCAATATCCTACACTTACCATCTTTGAAATGAAGATTGTAACCTTTGTCAACCATCTATCCAACACTCAATAGATTATGCTTCAATACTTCGACATAAAGAACATCATCAGTATTGCATTTTCCACCAAGAGAAATAGTTCCTCTGCCACAAATCACACTAGGACTATTATCTTTGAATCTTACAAGACCACCATCATACTTTTCAAAGCTTAGAAACTTGATTTTATCACCAGTCATATGATGTGAGCATCCACTGTTGATCACCCACTCATCCTTCTCATCAATTTTGGTTGAAAGAGCTTTTTCAATATTCTAATTACTAGTTGATTCAGTGGAAACTGGACCATTTTCCTTGATCTAAATGAATACCCATTCATCTTCATTTCTAGTTTCTTTATCAGATTCATCATCAGTAACTCCTTCTTTAGCATAATAACATTTCTTTTGAAATCTAGTCTTATCAGGTTTATACGTAGAGACTCTTTCAAGACATCTTGATGCAAAATGATCTATCTTACTGCAAGACAAACATTTAATAGGAAGCTTTCCTTTGTACTTACCTTATCCTTTGGCTTCTCTTTTCACAATCAGTGCTTCCAGTTCTTCTAGCTCTCTTTCTTCATCTTCAATCAGTTTCATTTCTTCTTCATGCATGAATGTTTTGTTGGAGTTCTCTCCCAGATCATATCTTTGTTGGATTTTTTTGGATACAGTAACTTTGAATGAAGATTCTGTCTTAGGAGAAGATTCACCAAATTCACTCAACTCAAAGGCAACAAGTTTTCCAATCAGCATGTCTCTTGTCACATTTGTTATTGTCCCGAGTTCTTCAATAGCATGAGATTTTGTGTTATAAGAAGTAGGCACAAATCTAAGTATTTTAGCCACAATCTCATCTTCTTCCAAGGTTCCACCAGCACATCTAATGTCCATCACTAATTCATTTAACTTTTGAGAGAAAGAAAACATGTTTCCATCTTCACTCATCTTCATGTTCTCCCACTTGCCTTTCAAACTTTGCATCTTAGCAACTTTCACTAGTGCATCTCCTTCATACAATGTTTCCAAGTTTATCTAGATCTCATGTGAAGTCTTCATACCTATTACATTTGTCATCTTTGAATCTGTCAAAGAACTTAGCAATGCTTCTATAGCCCTGGTATCAATTTCTACTTCTTTGATCTCATCAGCAGTAGAGGGACCATTATGAGGAATTGTATATGCATTCTTTGTAATCTTCAAGAAAGGATCACCAATGCACTTCAAATGACACTCCATTATGACTTTCCATAGAGAGTATTTTGTACCATCGGATCTAGAACTATCCTTCTTGTATGATGCCATCTCAGATCACCTCAAGTTGTTAGAATTTTGTAGAGGAACTAGCTCTGATACCAATTGTTGGAAAAACAAGGATAGACAACTGAAAGGGGGGGTGAATCAATTGTTACAAAAATTAAGCTTATTCAACCTTAAACAACTTATAATATTAGATCTGATAATTACCAATAAAATCATGAACCAACAAGACATCAAAGATAGATGAACACCAAGATTTTTATACGTGGAAACCCTGTTAGGGGAAAAAACCACAATGGATGTTAGTCCACAAGATTATACCCTATTAGAAGTATAATAAAAGAAATGAATAGGGAATGTGCATGCATTCAAGCACACTTCCTAGAGCCCACTACTCAAAGGGAAGGCTCACTTCCTTATGTAAAACAATCAAATTAAATCCATCTGATGAGGTTGAACTGAGAAATTAGCTTCTAGAAAATCTTGATTACAGTTTCGGTTAGGCACAAAATCACTTCTTCACAGTTCACTCAATCTTATTCACACTCTGCTCTACACTTGAATGATCTGATCTTTATTTTCACATATCCTTCATATACATCACATACATTCATCGAGCTTGATTTAAAATGAGTAAACAATCGCTCTTATATATCTGCTACATGGATTTACGTCAACAACTTTGTTGGCCACAAATAAAGAATAAATTACAACTGTCGGCCTCAATGCATGAACAAATTTTAATGCACACCAACCTAAGTCAATCACAACATAGTGAGGACCTAAATCAATATCTTTAAACATGCCAAAAAATACAAGATTAATCCATAAGGATCTACAACATGCTACCACCATCATGTCGGCCAAGAACATGAAAACCTTAAACACACAAGGAAAAATATCCAATCATGAACACACCAATCAACGTGGGCGTACCACATTGATAGAACATGATCTAGAAACATCACTAAACACCTCAAGAATGTACGCAACAACTCACTTTACCATAATTGCAATCTCATCTTCTAGAAACACCTGCTATAGTAACTAAATAACTATAGGAACACAGAACTTCATAACTTCCTCAATTCTTGATGCACACCTCTAAATTTTTTGGAAAACATACTAGATGGGCTCAGTAAAAAACCCTTTAATACATGCCTTTTGACAAATGACTTAATTCTATTTTCATGTGCAAGTGGTAAAAGCTAGAGGATGGAACATTATTTAAGATTAAACTAATCAAAGATTAATTAATGTAATGAGGAATTAGGAGATGTGACAATTTAGACTTAAATTTATGAATTGATTTAAATCAAATTGAGAGGAAGGATTTAATTAAATAGATGTTTTGATTTATTTAACTAAAGGGGATAATATTAGATTAAATCAAATAAGGTTTAATTTATTTAATTTAATAAAAGGACTTTAGAGACTTGATTTAAATAAAATGAATTATTTAAATAAACAAAGATATAAGGTTAATTAAATTAAATTGATTAATTTAATCGACAGAGGAGAAAGACTTAATTAAATAAATAATGATTAATTTAATTAAGAGATGAAAAGTGTTGATAAGCTGAGAGTATGATTCAGGATGAAAACGATGTTATAAAATCAGGATCAAGCGCGCGAATACATTTTCCATGTCTACATTTTGCCCCTCTTTGAAGCAATGTACTTGTTGCATTGATTCAAAGAATAAACTGTTGTGATCAAAGTTCAAAAAAAATTCTTGATTTTCGAATGCCTCACTGTTGCCCCAACAAAAGGATTATGCTAGTATATTGCCCCTTCAGGAGATCGAGCAGAAATGTTCAATTTTTTTATCAAGATCGTGATAAAATGCTAGGGGAGTGGTTTTATTGATCAAAGGACAAAAGATAATTCTTTGATGTAGACAATTTTGATGATGTATAGACATTCATTGGCCATGGGTAGCCTCGTGTATATTTTGAGATCTCACACCTACTTTAGATAGAAATGTTTGTAGAGATAGAAGAATAAGAAGAATAAGATGGATGGAAGGAGGATCCAACTAGCCTACATTATGGTGATGATGATGATTTGCTTACCAGGAGTTGGGATTTTAAAAGGACCAATTACTTTATGTTTGATAACACACATAGGTTTGATGCATCAAGGTATAAAGAACCAAGATAGCGTTGTACCTAGTGTGATGGAATTTGACTCGACAATCAGATAGGAGTATTATTGTTCACACTTAGCATACAAAGCCTTATTCAGGATGTAGTTTAGAAATTCTAAACATCTGGAGCCAAAACATAGAAAAGCAAGCCTTCCTATGTGGTCAACAAGATACCTAAAACATCCTCCCTACAAACCAAACAAAGGACCCATGGCTAAGTTATTTTACAACTGTATCCCACAAGCGCAACAGATAAAAAAGATAATGATCATTGCCCTATTCCTTTCTCTCTAAACCTATTTTGTTTAGGCATCATCGAGAGGTCCTTGAAATGAGTGCAAAATAAGATAAGTCACAAAGACCAAGGAAAAAATTAAATAGACAAGCTGATGTTCTTCGTACCGCTAGCCAAGGATAAACTACTAGGGGGTACCTGATGCTTATGTCCATCACGGGAAGGATACATCCTAGGACATGTTGTGATCAGGGTTTTGGTGAGACTGGTTGGGTGATAAGCTATTGATACTCTGAGTTGATCAACTTGCTTGCTTAGTGACCGAGACTTGAGACTTCTGACGATTAGGTGTTCACTTTGGAACCTGCTAGACTTGCTTTTGATTGCTTCACCAAAGGATGAAGGAAATGATTGGTTTTATTATGAGATGATAATTGCGGATGAAAGTGAGATGAGATGAAAACACCATTTTGGATTTTTCAAATATTTTGAGGTTGTTTTGATTTTTGGATTTTTCAATTTTTTTGGATTTTTGAGATTTATGAATGTTTTTGGATTTTGTGTCTCGAGGGCCGATCAAGGATGGCCTTGCCGAAGTTTAAGCTCAGAGATGACATAGTTTAGATGACAATTGACTTGACTACTAATGAGATAGATGGGCAAATGAATTGCCATTGCGACAGATGCCTAAAGGACTGACCTAAAATGTCTCAGGGGATGATCAAAGATCAACCTTGCCTATGTTCAAGCTCAGAGACAATGTATTTCGGTCGATGACTCTATTTCTTGATTTTTTGGATTCTGACATGTTTTGGATTTTGAATGATTTGGATGTTTTTGGATTTTCACATGATTTTGATGATTTGGATGTGGATATGTGATGATATCAATGCTTTATTTTGGGATTTTGTTGAAAACCAAGTTAAGGTTGATTGATTAAATTAATGGATTAATAGTTTGACTAAGTGTGTTAAGTCAAAAAAAAGTGATAATGCACTCGTAAACTCTAGGAAGTTGTGTTATCCTAGATTAAACTCATACATGAGAGGGTAGTTTGACTAAGTTTGTTAAGTCAAACAAGTTGATGATGGATTGGATAATTTGACTAAGTGTGTTAAGTCAAATAAGATGATAATGCACTTGTAAACTCTAGGAAGTTGTGTTATCCTAGAGTAAACTCGTGCATAAGAGGGTAGTTTGACTAAGTGTGTTAAGTCAAACAAGGTGATAATTGATTGTATTCGATTGATCAGGATTGATGAAGCTTGATTTGGAACAAAATTGTTTTGATGATTTGATGTGACGTTGACATACAAGTTAGATGCGACTAATATGAATTGTTTGGATCGATGTTCAACGAAAGATAAAACTTGATGAGGAACATCATCTTGTCAAAATATGCCATGGGCTAGTGATTTGGATTTTGGCTCACAAATTCTTTGACCAATTTGATTTCACATTTTCCAATGTTCGAATCACCACATAAGTTGGATGATATATATCAAGATTTATTCTCGAAGCAAGATGTAAATATCTGCCCCCAGTGTCTAGCAATGTTTGAAAGGCCATGGGTGGATTCTTGGATAGATGGATGGATGGGTATGGTAAGCATGCAAAGGATGCCAAGGATTATCTTGCGATAAGATAAGGGGTTCGAATAGAGGAATGCTCATTCAGATAATGATACAAGGCTCAAACAACGTTGGAAAAGATAGGATCAATGAAAATGACCCATGTCAAGATGTTTACCATAAACAAGTGTAAAGTGTGCACCAAACCTTCATCAAGATCAAGATAAGGTAGACATATGGCAATGGGTTGGATAAATGGTTCATGGAAGAATGAATGATATGGATGGAATGTTGGCTTTATTATGGATGTGATAAGATGCTTTCTCCTAAAATGGTGCATGTACATGCTCGATTCTACACATGATGCCTGTTTTCCAGGTTCTCATCATGGTACTTGCCCAAACCGCCACTGTAGTGGTTTTCACTAGAGGATGATTTTTTTGTTTACTATTTTCAATCCTTTTTTTGATTTTTTATATTTTTTGATGATTTTTTTTTGTATTTTTTCATGAAATATTTAGGCTCATGTTGAACCACCTGGTGGTGTTGATGTAGATTCTTTTGTCATAATGTGCCATCAATATCCTATTTGAAGAAGTTGCCTTGCCAAGATATGTGCATTTGAATGCAACTTTTGAGATTCTTGATCTGCTTTGCTGATACCAGAGTTAACTTTTTCTTTGTGCACACATCGCAATAGAGTGGCTTCTGAATCCTTATGATGAAGGGTCGCTGCGAACACATGGTCAATGTGAGGATTGGATATTGTGCGTGGAGGTGTGTGTAGGAGTAAAAGATGGATTGGTTGATAGTTTGGAACCTTTGACTCTCCAAACTTGGGAAGATGAGGAATAATGGGTGGATATAGAAGTGTGCTTCAAATTAGGACCAACAACTTGATATGCTTTGTACGTTGCTTGAGAAGCCTGATTTTTCCTTTGTGGACATCTTTCATGGATAATTTCCCCTTTTTAATTTTTCCCCATAGTTTCTTTGACTAATGGAGTATGATAGGGATCATCTTTCTTTGTGTTTTTTGGTATCCACTTATATTTGATTTGTCTGATATGCTTCTTAGCTTCTTTGCTTTGATTCAAATATCGCTTTTGATGTTGGTCCCAATTCATGGATGGGGTGATGGGTGGATGAAGATTTATGACGTGGTTGGTTGTAGTATTGGCATTGGTTTCATCATAAGGATTCATTGTGCTCCCTATGTTGACATTTGCTCGAGATGAAGTTGCCCCTAGTTTTATAGAGGTATCACTAATATGTTTATATCCCTTGATTTTTGAATAACCAAGGCCTTGATGCTTAGGATTGCAAAAAAATTGCACTGGTTCTAGGATACCTTGTTCATGTAGGCCTAATCCTCTGCCTTGATAATTCATCCGTTGAAACATTTTATTTGCAATAGGATATGATCTATCTTGGAAACAAGGTGCTACTCCCTCTCTGCTCTATGGTGGATCTTCAAAAGTGACAGCTTCTTTATTGATGAGATAGCTTTCCCTAAGAAAGGTAAGTGATCCAATTTTATAAGCGATTGGATCTTCCATATGTGGGATGACTTCCTGATTGATATCTTTATCCTGATCTTGTGAAATATTAGATTTTAATGCTTCTTCAAAAAGTGCATAAAACTCTTCCTCATGATTCATTTCACATAATGCTTCTAATTCATGACTTTTGTAGGTGCTCTCTTTATGTTCTTTTACTGCTACCTATTCATAGGATGTTTCTAATTTGCAAATTTTGTAGAAGCCTTCGTCATGATCTCTTTCTGCTATGTCTCCAAATTTTTCTATATCTTGGTCATGTGTACAAATGTTAAGAGTAGGAGACTCTTGATCCTTGGTAATGATGTCAAGAGTATGAGACTCTTGTTTTAAATGAAGATCATCTATGTGTCCATCAAGGAAATCATCTCGTGGGTAGATGGAGGGTTATGTGTTATGTGGATGTGATCATCTCATATAGATAGGAGAGTGTCCATTATATCATTGTAGTATCTTGAAGATACAAATTCTTGATCTCGAATAATTTTGGAATTGCTTTCGACATGGGTCAATTTCAAAGAATGGCTTTCTTTCTTGGATATCTTCATTAGGCATAGGAAGTTTCTCAAATGTCATGAGGTCAAAGGATGTCCATATGTTTTGGAAAGGATCATTGCTAGACTTTGGTGAAATATGTTGACCATGCTTTGGAATAAAGTCTTGAGATGTGTCATCTAACTCATTAGCTGATGTAGAGACATTTTCAACATAATCATTGGTCGAAGGATCTTGATCATCATTTTCACCAATTGTGGTGGGAATCTATTGCAAGCTCTGCTCTGGGAGTAAGGCTTGCATTTTTTGTTGAGCCAACAATACTTGTTGTTGGTCACATTATTGTTGTGCCAACAATGCTTATTGTTGGGCTTTCAGTTGAGCTACTTGTTGATACAATTATTGATGGATTACTTGCAATAGTGCCCAAAATTGTGCTTGTGTCTATCGAGCCTAGTGTTGGGCTTGAGCTTGATGGGCTACTTGAGCCACTTGCACAGCTTGTGCAGCTTATTTGGCTTGTGCAACTTGTGTAGCTTGTTGGGCTACTTGAGCCACTTGCACAACTTGTGCAGCTTGTTGGGCTTGTACAACTTGTGCAACTTGTTGGTTTTGGAGTGCCTTTTGGTGGGCAGCTTGTTGAGCGGCTTGCAACATGATGGAGAATGAATTTTCCATGTTGTGTTTTGGTGGTGGTGGCAGTGGATTGGGAATGGTGTTGATCGTTGTGATGAGTGGAACAGTCACATTGATTGCCAAGGTTTTGAGTGGTGAATGGTGTGATTGAGATTCTTGGTCCTTGAGACACTTGAGGGATGGTAGATGTGTTAACCATTGGGGTTGTTTGGATGGTTTCCATCTGTTGTTACGATATCGATGGAAAAATGGGATGATTTGATATGATTCTTTGAATTATGAAGGGGGTGTTGCTCGGATTTGGTTGATTGATGGTTGGTAAAGGGGGAAGGCTCATGCCTTGATTGTTTGGTTGATAGATTTGTAAGTTTTGACTTTGAATAAAATCTACCATAGGAAAAGATGTTCCAAAATTTAGATTGGGAAAACTCACATTTGTTGTACCATTGACGTTTGTAGGAGATAATGATCTCATGTATGGATTGTATAAATGCAAGTTTTGATAATCCATTAGCATTGCAAGACTTGGATAGTTTGGTTGAATTGGACTGCTCATGATGTATGAATCGGGTTTATATTCCATGTTCTTCTTGTGTTTTGACCTTGTTGACCTCTAAGGGGTTTAGGACCAATGATGAGATGAAGGATGAAAGGGGTGAATGATATGGGTGTTTGAACTTTTAGGAATTTTGGATCAATGCTAGATTTTAAAACTTGGTTTGATTTTGATTTTGATTGCAGATAGTTTGACTAAGTGTGTTAAGTGAAACAAGATGATGATGCACATGTAAACCCTAGGAAGTTGTGTTATCCTAGAGTAAACTTGTACACAAGAGGATAATTTGGCTAGGTGTGTTAAGCCAAACAAGGTGATGTTGAACTCATAATCCTTAGGAAGTTGTGTTATCCTAGAGGTAAATTCACTCAAGAAGATTGATAATTTGACTAAGTGTGTTAAGTCAAACAAGATGACGATCATTTTTCCTAAAATTCTAGCATAAGTGATGTTTCCAAGGTTCCAAAATTTTTTGGTGAAATGAGATTTTGATAAATGTTTGGATGGATGAAGAGTTCAACTTGATCCTAGATGAACCTAAGAGGACTTGTTTATTAGACCAAGGTAATGAAGAACATTCTTTTCCCTAAAGGTGGTTCAAACTAAAAGACCACTGTTTGCATGAAAACCAAATGAATGAAAAGGGACCAAGCACATGTGTGGTTCAATTGTCTATTATCTTGCTTAGATTTGGTTCTTTTTACCACAAACACTTTCTTGATTATGCTTCAAACTGAATGTCCAATGTCCTAATTTTCTTTCATCCCGCAAAACTATGCATTATGTGGAAATCAAGGAAATCAAGGCAAAGGTTTCCTAGTGTTGAATTTGGTGAAAACAATTGATGATTAAACCTAAGTACTTAGAAACCTCTAAGGATATAATCCCTAGGGCAAGCAAGAGCACTTAGATTCGTCAAAGGATATTTATTTCTTGAAAGGGTTTGAAATTTTGAAGCTTTTGTGAATGTTTTTTCCCCAATGTTTTAGAACCAAGCAAGGTGTTTCAATAACAAGCACAACCCTAGGCTGAAAAGACAGTATTTGTTGGGTTCCCACTTGGATGAATCCAGCTATGCATATTCAGTGCAGATGACTAGATGTCTGACCACATAGGCTCCCCCTTACAGTGCACTCACTTCTCGGGTCAGCCAAGCATCAGTACCCATGAATCTCCCATGGCATACTTTTCATATTTACAATAGAACCACATATAAAATGTGGGGCGGCTTTAAAGGACATAACCTTTTGCACCAACAAATAGATAGGATTTGGCCTCTTCTAAACAAGAGGTTTTAATTTGGGAATTTCATTCGTGGGGGACTATCCATGCATCAAGAGACCATTGTTGCCTTTCTCATCAGAATAATCCTCATGATTCTTGAACTTTCCTCAAAAGTCCACACTTATATACCGGTTGGAAGTTGCTTGGCTTTAGCGTGTTCTTGGTTGGTTTGTTCCCTTAGGTGAGTACTTTTTCCCACAAGGCAGGCCCTCTAAGATAAACAATAGCAAGCTAGTATATCCCGTAGTTCAATCAACCTTTGTTGAAAAACAAAGGGAGAACACTTGCAATATACCGTGCTCACACTCGCATGTTTGGTTCAATTTTAATTCCCAAAAATTAAATGTGGAGGAAATTATTTTATTCAACTTAAGATCACCAAAAGAACTTTTGATTCTCAAGATTGTTGTGAGGCGCGAGAGAAGTGCATACACCTTTTAAATGAAATTACTTTACAAAAAATATTACAAGACATAAAAGCATATGTTCATTTTATATCCTCAAAGCAATGATTTGATTCTTTTTAAAGCACCAAAAGAAAAGATGAAGGTTGCCTTGTTCAATTGTTATCCTCAAACCAAATCTAGTAAGTTGTTCTAAATTTATTTTTAAGCCATTTGTTTGCAAAAAGAAAAATTGAAAGAATTTGTAATGTTCTTTTTAGGGCCCAAATGAAATTTAGTGTTTCCTAAAGCATAAAGTAAACAAATCCTTAGAAACGGATTATAAGTTCTCCCAAAGTGTTTAAAAACACTTGTTACAATCATGTGAGAATTTTTTTCTTTCATTTCCATGCTCCATGATCCTTTAAAACCTGAAATACAAGCTCCAAATGCTAGATGAAATCAAGAAACAAGAATATATGAGGGTTAGATAAATGATTAAGCATATAAACCCTAAAATCTAGACCAAGTTTCATGGTGTTTTGACATTAGGTGAAAGTTTGAAAATTTTAACTCTATAAAAGTTGAGAAAAACCTATGCCATTGGATAGCTTATGAAATTCTACCTCATTTCAAAAAAAAAAGCTCTGAAAAAAACCAAAAAATGACCAATATACGACCATTTTAACTTTAGGTAAAAAAATAAGAAATCAAAGGCGACACTGTTTGGAGTGGTGTTGTTTGCAAGTGCAGCACTGTTTGGAGCGGCGTTTTTTGCAAATGCGGTGCTGTTTGAGTTTCAAGCAACGCTCTGGTGAAATTAGTGGCTTTGTTTGAAAAAATAGAGACTGCAAATGCGGCGCAATTCTTTCCAACGGTGTTGTTTGACCTCAGAGTGGCTCTAATTGACCTGGGAAGACAAAAAACAGCGGAATTTAACCAAAAAACGTGTTAGATTCTTCAAGTTCGCCCTCCTTCTAGTGCCAAAATGTGAACCCCAATTTTATACCTGCACAAACACAACAAACAAACACATTATTAGATCATAATGCAAGATAAAACAAGGATTCCCCATGAAATCCATTCACAATGCTCAAAATAGAAAAATGAAGAAACTATGAACAAATAAGGCAATAAAATCCTAATTAAGCATGAAAACTCTTGATCCCATGGGGGAGTTGGTGCCAATTGGTGTGTCAAAATTAGCTCTTTTCCAACTCTTTTGTAAGCTTGATGATTTGATCCACTTGATGGTTGAATTCCTGCATAACCTAGCTAATAACTTGATAAAAATAGATGAAAATGGCTATGCTTGGAGATGAAATTGAGTATAATAAGTTTACTCAAATTGTGGATGATAGAATGAGAGGAAGAGTTTCCAAAATGGAAGAGAGAGTGGAATTGAGCAATGTGGGATCATTCAACAACCAATGGCCAAGTGCCACTTGTCAAGATGTGAATGGTTGAGGAATGACCACATTTTGGTCAATGTGCATGATAAATGCTATTGGATTCAAATTTGAAATTTGAATGTGACATGTTGGAGGGAGAAGGAAATAGAGTTAATGTCACTTGGCTCAAGGGAAAGGACATGTAAGAGGCATTGAATGCCTTGTTGGAAGGACCAAGCCCACTTGAATTTTGAATTCAAATTTGAGGGAATATTCCCCTTTTATTCCATGTGAGGGAAAATAGAGATTTAATTCATGGAAAAATAGAGATTTAATAAATGAATTAGATCTATTTTCATGTGCAAGTGGTAAAAGCTAGAGGATGGAACATGATTTAATATTAAACTAATCAAAGATTAATTAATGTAATGAGGAATTAGGAGATGTGATAATTTAGACTTGAATTTATGAATTGATTTAAATCAAATTGAGAGGAAGGGTTTAATTAAATAGAAGGACTTTAGAGACTTGATTTAAATAAAGTGATTTATTTAAATAAACAGAGATATAAGGTTAATTAAATTAAATTGATTAATTTAATCAACAGAGGAGAAAGACTTAATTAAATAAATAATGATTAATTTAATTAAGAGATGAAAAGTCTTGATAAGATGAGAGTATGATTTAGGACGAAAAGAATGTTAGTAAATCAGGATCAAGCATCCTAGTACATTTTCCATGTCTACACTAATAGATACCAATAGAGAAGGTCATGATATTCCTAGTCAAGGTAACCAAGGATAGCCATAAAAATAATGGAGGTTTACATCTATTGTGATAATAGAGGAAGATAGTGCTAAAATACTTGCTAAATGATATTCTAAACTTACTAGGACAATGATAGGTAATTTATAGAAAAGGCCATAAGAAACATAAATTATGAGAAATAGAATGGGACAACATTCCATATGTTGAAGCAATAAAAATATAGACCTAAATGAAAATGTTCAGTAACATATTATACTTTTTTAAATTAAAGAAACCATGTAGGTTCTTGAGGTTTATAGGCAATTTTCAATATTGTATGGCTAGATTTTGGAGGACTAAGCATGTACACTTCATGTTGGATGGGATCCTTGATCTCTCCTAGAAACAAATCATTCAGATTCTCATGTTTAATTGTATCTAATAACAAGGATAGGTTCTAAATTACTAGGTATAATGCTCAATCATTCATGTTTTCCACAATTTGGCTAACTAGATAATTAATTCTCTAATGAATGATTGTTATAGTGATATTGTAACTCCATTGTACAAACTTACCAAATGGAACTAAGACCCTTTTCCCTCCTTTAAGCACATAAACATTGAATTGTTGGTTATTTTTATAGATAATACCACCTACTTAGTATTCTTTTTCAATTATAATAATCTTATTTGAGATTCTAATAATATCTTGCATGTTTTTGTGTCTAGGTTTCATATTTTTATTCCAATTGAGTGTATGGTTCATATTTTAGTTTCAATTCCATTTAGGTTCATATATTTGTTCTCTATTTTGTTGGCTGATTCCTACATTATATAAATACTTAAATTACAAAATACACAAAATAAATATAAATACATATAATAAAATAGAAAAAATAGAAAAAAGCACCCACCTGGACTGTGTGATGGCCACAAAGGTTGCTATAAATTGGGATCCCATTCCTATTATGTAGTTGTTGTTGGTAAAAATGAGCTCATAGTTATTTTTTTTTTTAAATACTTTTTCAAAATGAGATTGTATTTTGTATATAATGGGATCCCATTTCGTGATCCTTGGATCGAGATCTCGCCACAAAGCAGGATTCCATTTTGCTCTGCCCAATTAGGCATTTTTTCCTAACTCTGAAACTTCCACAAGAAGTCAACTCAACTTCTTGATTTTTACCCTTGGGTTCTAAATATTAAGACTTTTATAATATATCTAATATATTTATATATCCTTTCTATTATATTTGTAATTAAGGTAATATATAATGAAATACTATATATATATAAACACATACATATTTATATCTATACAATTTGATTTGTATATATATATATATATCTTTTGAATAAGTATATGGGATATATTTAATGGATGATTGCTTATTTATTTATTTTTTAAGTTTTTTCTTCCAAATAAAATTGTATCTAAATAATATTTTTTTTCCTTTTTTTTACTAATTGAGTATAATTAAAACTATAATTTAAAAAAATCAAACTCAATTTTGAATAAAAAATTATTTTTCCCATAGCATTGTATAATGATTCAATTTGACAAGTTAATTATATAGTTGCATTTATTAACCCTATTTTTCATTTGTTAAAGAAACTTTGAAAACCAACTTATAGGATTAACTAGGTTTATCTTTAAAATAAAAATATGATTTCTTTCTTTTTGAAATGTAGAAAAATGGAATCCTTAAGTTTAATGTCCAAAACCTAGTTCAATTCCACCTTTTCTAGGATTTCATTAGGATGCAAATCCACAAGGAATTAGATTGACTTACAACCATAAAAGGTGAGTCAATCAAACCTGGATCTGATCCTTTTGAGTCTTGAAAAGTGATTGGAATTGAATTTCCCCAATTAGCCCTATGAAATTGTGTACCCTAAACTGAAAATGTAAGATTCTAATAACTAGAAAACTATAACATAAATTATTCATGTATATCTAAGAAAAGAAGAGATGATCTATGCACCTATCTTGCAAATTTGGGGTTGAAAATGAGGGACACTCATGCCCAAGATGTGAGTGTCCTTATAGGATTTTTTCAAACTTCAAAATTTGATCATGTAGTGCTTTGTTTGTTCTTTGATTTCTCTCCTATAAATATGTAAGATCACTATCGAATAATTTTGTAGGTGATTTTTTTGTGAGTTTACAATATGTAGCGTTTTGATTGCAAAAATGAGTAAATGGTCTTCAAACTTCCTTCAATCTCCTTCAAACCTGAAACTTGCACATTCAAAGAGAAAGAATGAGTGTTCCATTTAGGGGCTTGCCTTAGTCAAACCCCATGTTAGTGTTTCCACTTCCATAATGGTAAGTCCAATGATAAATGGGTAAATGATAGGAACGAATGATGAATCAACAAAGTGCCACAACTCACCACCCTTTAATGGATTCCTTAAAGGACTGAAGTCATGCACATCACCTCAAGGCCTTGGATGTTTCTTGTTTGATATTCTTGAATGCTTGAATTATTTAATTTCTTGGAGACCTACAAAGGGTTAACCTTCACAAATAATATGACAACATAACATGAATGAACATACATAAAAAAAAAAAAGCATGCTTGGATATTGAATTTCTCAATGAATCACAAAAATGCTACTCTTGACTGCTCTTGATTTGCTCTTGATAATAATTTCTCCAATAATTTATTTCTAGGTTTCAAATGATACAATAACTAGGTACTTATAGGCATTTATTTAATTTCCCATAAATTAAATACCAATAGATGATTTTGGACACTTGAATTGTAAATATTAAATTACCATAACTAACATATTTAAAATTGGAGCCAAAATAGGGGGACACTCACACCAAAGGTTTGAGTGTCCTTGCCCTATTTTTTAAGTATTTTAAGTGTCAAGGGCAAGACCTTAGATAGATGCAATTGTTTCCTTCTTGCAATTCCTCAGAAATTGTCAAAAATGGGCCATAGAATGCATAATTTAGGAAATTAAATACTCAATTAGGTCCAATAATTTAAGGGGGATAAAAACATAAGGTGAAATTTTCAATTGTGAAAATTTATGATAGTACATTTGGCCCCCACTCTAGTGAGAGTATGAACTTAGGCTAAGAATCACACTAAAGTAGAAAATATATGTCAAGAGGGGTCCAATTGTTTAAATGTTGAAGAGGTAGGATGACTAAGGATCTAGGGAGGTGATCAAGCCCATAGGATCCAAGATCCCATGGCGAAAAAACACAAGCACAAAGGAACATACACATGTACGATATGCAACAAGATGACATACACAAACAAATATGTCAAAAACATGAAACATACACAATGAAAACACGTGATATGATGGAACATAAAGATGACGATGAAATGAAAACAAACACAATGTAAACATGAAGAAGAAACACAAAACAAAACAAAACACAAGGTTAGTAATAAAATATTTGAGTCGGTAAGGTAAAGAGACCTCAGTCTTAAATTTGTCTCAAATACCAAATGTCATCCATCGAATGTGCTGTCAAAATAAAAATATGATCTCACAAGGATGTAAAATCACTTATGAATGCATGGCTCCAATGGCAAGAAATTTTTGTTATGGTAGTTGGCCATTTTAGAAATGGATTCTCAAGTTCATGACCCAACAAGCTCCATTATGTTGAATCCATGAACTATCTTGCAAAATCTCACTTCAAGGAGCACATAAAACTCACCTTAGGGGGTGCAACAAAACTCACCTCAGGAGGTGTAACAAAACTCACTTAAGGGGGTGCATAAATTTTGACGTCTCAAGGGATGAATTGATAACCATGCCTTAGGGGCCATTACAAACAACACCGCTACCAAAGGGTGTATGTCAATAGGTCAAACATCACAAGGAAAAATGGATAGGGGTAATATATGCCCCCCTTAAAATGTCAAAATACTTTCTATGTTGGTATTTTAAGGAGAAAAAGGGGAAGAGGGGATCCTTGAAAAGAATGCATGCCTCCTAAAATAAGTTAACCTTGCCCCCAAGATTAGAGACAAGGACAACCACACCAAGGACTATCATGTTGCTTCCATGAAAAATATGGTTGCACTTAGATTGTACCACCATGAATGACAATGAGAAAAACACATAAAGCTACAAATGCCACATAGTAATGTGAAACATGGTAGGATGAAGATCATTACTTTTTAGAGGAATTAGGTGCATCAACATAAGAAAGAGTACCAAAATCCTTAAGTTTTTGTATGTTATTATTCAAGGCCTAACATTCATTGGTAGAATGACCATGCACTTGATGATATGCATAAAATGAGCTTTTATTGTAGAATTTATTTTGTGTTCTTGAAGGGAGAGTAATTAGGCGGGCTTTGAAAAGCCTCGACAAGATATTTTCTTGATCAATAGTAAGGGACATTTCTTTATTTTGTGAAGAAAATATTTATTTTTTTATCATAAGATATCATACACACAATATATGATAAATCATTAGATGAAGATGTGGATGAATGTTGGAAACCTAGACCTTGCTTGGAAAAGAATGGTATAGACTTCACTTGATTCCTATCACTTTTTTTATGTTTTCATTGCATCTATGTTTAGAAATAATTTTTTATCCAACACTATAACATGCTTCCAACTCAGATGAAGAGATCTTGTCTACATTCTTCTAAGAAATATTAGCTTCTTCCTGAGCATGCAAATCATTTCTAGTTTTCTTAAAGTTACAAAAATTGAAGAGCCCCTATCATCACCATGGGGTGATGTTTTTGATGTAAAACTAAGTGGAGAAAATGAAACACAAGGATAGTTTGGTTTAGATTGTGAGATTTTTTACTCTCCCATAAAGGAGGGTGTAAAATCTAATGAACCCCAATCATCCCTAAAACATGTGTTTGAGATGAATTATTTGTATTTGACTCTTTGGACTTTGAGGGTGAGATTTAAAAATCCCCTTTGAAACAATATGTAAAATCTAATGGCCCCCAATCATCATCTAAGATTTTTTTTTTTTAGGTTAAAGACAATTAGGATTACCATCAACTTGTATAAGTTCTACCTTTAAAGTTGGAATCAAATTATTAAGAGAGTTAGAAGTATTATGTTTGGATTTGGCTTGTAACTTATAACTCTCTCCATCTTCATTAACCATGTATATCTTGTTATTATGTTCATACTTCATCTCACGATGTACAGTAGTCAAGACTTCCTTCATGGAATGAATCCATGATATACCTAGGAGTCTAAGGTTGTATGAAAAAGGTCTTGACATGATATGGATAAGAGTAGGCAAAACCATGAGCCCAACCTCAATGGGTAATTTGATCATTCCCAATGTTTTCTTATTAACATTGTCAAAGCCATGAATATTAACATTATTGGGTTATATGAGATTCTTGTCCACATGAACTTTATCTAGGAGATCAATGCCTACAAACATTAAGACCCACTCTATTATCTACGAGTGTACACCTAACTCTAGTTTCATTAATGATCACCTTTATCATTAAGGCTTCATGTTTATCTTGGATCTCAAGCGAGGGTAATTCATGTTGAGGGAATGCAATATCTAACTTTGTCACTTGCATACAATCAAATGAGGTGGCTACATCATTTAGTTTAATAGAAATTTGAACATTGTCCTTCTGCAAAATATCCTGGATCATCCTATTATATGTAGGTGATGTTTGAATCAAATCCCAAAGAGAGATGTTTGTTGGAATACGATGAATTTTCTCAAAAATATCATACTCTTTACTACTATGTTGAGGAATGTTATATGTGTGAGTGTGTCACCAAAAAGTGTAGGCTTGACACTTTTTCACTCATTTGGGCCTTTTCCCTTGGATTTTGGCCCAATTCTGCTTAGATCTAATGTTGTAATGTGGCCAACACATTCACATTAGGCCTTGAACACTTGCAAATCAATAACAACCTAATGGTGTTTTACAAAGGTGTTGTGAAGTGTTGTAACACATCTTCCCACTTTTCTAAGACCCTTTCAACATAATTCATCTAAACAACCCCTTTTCACCTCTTTCCAAGCCTTGTGCCAAAGTGTTGTAAGGTTTTGTAACACATTTTCACACTTTCCTAGGCTTGTCATAAAAAAATTCGCCCTTTCTTATGTTAAATTGGCCCCCTAATGTACTTTTAGGCCCAACTTAAGTGTGTTTCAGGAGACAAGCCCGTTAATCATCATTAATCACCTTTCAAATCCTGACTACCAATTGAATTTGTCCAAGTGGACTATGTCACCATCTTGGGTGGCTTAGTCCCTTTTGGCATAAAAATCAAAATTAAAACAAATTTCTAATGGTATTTTGCATCCAAAACCCTAAGGTCGGCCTATAATGTGTTATTTTCAAGGAATTAAGGCATAGCATATAAAAATAAGGGTTTTTCAACTCATTTTATCTCTCTCTCTTCTACATCATTCTCATTCTATCTTTACAAGCACTCAAGCAACTTATCTTCTCAAGCAAGCATTCAAGCACATAGCATTTCATACATCATCCATTGGAGTTGGTTCTTGTATATCTTCAGACTTCTGCAACAAGGGCTTGGTGATTATTTACATTTGTATGTTATTCAATGATCTTTCCCTTTTCATTCTATTTCATTTGGGTTTGATTACCAATAGGGGGTTTGACTAAGTAAAACCCCTATTCTCTAACCCTAACCTTTTCCTTCTCTTTGCATGTGTGCTTTGCAAGTTTATATGCAGATTAGTCAAGGAGTAAAGTGTAGAAAAGGTGTTGTCATTCCATCCACATCATTCTAAGTCAACAAACCCTATAAGGAGCTAAAATACAACTTTTAGGTCACTTTCTGAAGATTTAGACACGTGTCTCTATCAAAAACAAAAGTACAATTGAGAACCTATAGATTCCAACCTCAAAACTCTCAAAATCCCCAAGTGGACTAAGTTGCCATCATTGGTGAATTAGTCCTTGTACTAGGCTTGAAAAGTGGTTTCTATGTTTTTGGATACCTTTTGCCAAAAACATGTTCCGACAATGTTTCCCAGGAGGAGGACTAAGTCGTCCCATCTAGTGTAAGTGTCCCAATCAACATCTTAAGTAGAATCTAGAAGATTCCAAGGCTCTTCTTCATCAACCTTCAATTTCCAGGTGCACCATTTCTGTCTCCTTCAGTTTCTTTACATCTTGCACACATTTTTGGCCATTCTTAGGATATTGCATATAGTTTACATTTACATTAGTTTACATTTCATAGTTAGTTCATTTCATTATATTTCAGCACTTAGGAACACACATCACACCTATTCCAAACCCCAATCTTTGAATGAACTCGCCAAGAATAGACCATTAACATGAAAGAGGCATTGTACCAACCAAGCTCCTAAGGGAAAAACCCTACGAGCCTATTGGGGAATCCTCTTTCCCTAAATTGTATTGTGTTTGGTGGTTCATTTTGGTGAACCCATCCTTAGAACACTTCTTTTTCACTTTCGATTTTTGCATTTGCATCCTAAGAAAAAGCTTGCATTGCATTAGGGTTTTGCATTGTTTGCATTCTAGAGTTCTTAAAAGTGCATTAGTGAAAAGTTCATGTTAGCTTGCATTTTTCATTTCATTTTCATTGAAAAATTACAAAAAAATCTACATTTTCATTCTGTATTTGCATCAGAAAAGCTTAAAAATCATAAAAACTAGTAAAAAATTCTACAAAGTGTCAAAAATATCACTATTGGGACTAATTTTCCACACTAGGCGACTTAGTCAACTTGCACCATTTACACTATAGTTTCTAGCATTTTCAAAGCACTTTAGAGACTTCTTTTTCTAGTTCTGCATTTCTATTTTATTTTTCAGAATCCTAGTTATAAGAATTTTAGTCTTCTTTGTTTACATTGCATTTGCATCCACCTCACCTTGAGAAAACTTTGCATAAGTGTTTGGTGTTCTCTTACTGATACTGTAGTGAGATTCAGCTCTAGACTTATGGCATCTCACAATAATACTCTTGTTGTAGATCTTGGAATCTCTCAGGATTCTATTCCTAGTATCGATAATAGTGCACTAGGCCTAGAAACTACCCTTAGTAATTCTCTGCATTTAGGAAACACACATGTTGACAATAAACTTGATGACATCACACATGAAAAGATATTTCACATTCATGCAGACCTAGTAGACCTCCAACATGAAGTGATTTTTGAGACCATTTTTTCCATTGCTATCCACACTATAGAAAACATTCACTATATGCTTCACAGTGATGATGGCCTAGGTGTTGTGAATAAAATAGTTGAGATATACCAAAAACATGTCTCTTACACACCTAGGGTCTCTCAAACAGCCACCCCTATTTTTAGCCAAGGAGAACCTTCAACTCCTCCTCCCTCAACAATAGCTTCCATTCCTACCTATGCCTCTCCTCATGTGACAACAACAGTGCAACATGTTAGCAATGTGATTCCTTCCCTTGGTATTCCTACTAGTATTCCTACTTCCTATGTGGTACCACATCCTTTATCCTCTTTCACCATACCCTCAATTAGCATCCCATTCACTTTTCCTTCCACTACATTCACCCCATCACCACTTTCTCTTCCACCTAATACCACTTATATTGATCCTCTCATCACACAACGTTTTCACACCGTTTCATCCATGCAACAACATATTTCCACCATCAATCAAAACCAACATTGTTCACCCACCCACTATTTTTTCAGCAATCCCTTATCCTTAGAAATCCTATGTAGGCCGATGCCACAAGGAATAGAAATACCTAGATTTGAGAAGTATGGAGGGAAGGGTGCTCCTTCTAATCACGTTAATACTTATACTACTTTATGTAGTGATTTTTTTCTTGATGATAAATTATTAGCCAAATTGTTTCTTAAGACCCTCAAAGACACTGCCTTGGATTGGTTTTATTCCCTACCGAACAATTCAATTAGTTCATTCAATGAGCTCTTTGATGCCTTTATCAACCATTTCCAAGTGCACATGACTCCTAAAAATACCTTGGCTGATTTGATGAGATGTAAGCAAGACACTAATGAAAAGATAACAAACTTCATCTATCATTATCATTCACTTTATTCCTAGATTTATGTTAAGATCCCCAATACACATCTTCAAAATATGTTTACTAAAAACTTGCTAACACTCCTTCAAGACAAACTCACCCTGATGAAATTTCCTTTCTTCCTAGACTTATGCACAACGCTCTGTGATTATCACAATTCCACTAGAAGTTGTGATACATGATCCACTTCTAGTCAAATAAATAAATCTGATGTTGCCAACCAAACCAACTCTCAACCATTTCAAAAGCCAAATAAAGGGTTTTTACAATTTAATTCTCCTTCACAAACTCCTCCACCTACCAATTAATCAAATAGTAGTTGTTAAGACCATGGAGCCTTTTAGTTATGGAGATCCCAAATGAACCTTCATGCCTTTACCTGATACCCTCCATAATACAATGACCCAACTTCTACAACAAATGATTTCCTTACCTACTGTCCATGCACTCGATCCTAATAAGCCCTTACCTCCATCCTTCAATTCCAATGCTTATTGCTATTTTCATAGACAAAATGGACATGACACCAAACACTATAAGCGTCTTAAGCACCTTGTGCAAGACCTCATTGATTCGGGTCACCTATCTATTGTTGGTATTAATGATAAAGGCAATAAATCTATTGCACACCCAAATCTAAATTTGCAAATCTTCACTAGTCCCATGCCTAGACATAATTTTTCATTTGTCAAAGTTAGTGAAACTTCACAGAATGATGTTATGAATGTTGATAAACAAGATGAACATTCTAATCTTCTTCTGAATGCAATCCATGTCAAGCCTATGGATGAAATGATGGGTGTGATAGATGCTATCCATCGTAAGGGCCAAACCAGAACATCTCTTGATATTACCTTTTCACCTCAAGACATAGTCATAAATATTCTCGATGGTCCTCTCTACATAATTGGAAAAATCTATGATAAGGCCACTAATGGGATACTAATAGATCCTGCCTATGGCGAGAATGTGATCACAAAAGAATTTTTGGTACTACATGATCTTTCTCAAGATTTTTATGACAAACCTAACGCATGGATCAAAACGCATAATGGTTTTACCTACCTTATGATCGTATTGATCACTCTCCCATTATAGATAAGTCCTAAGACATTAGATGCTACATTCTTTATCATCTCATAGTTGGACCAATTTCATTTACAACTAGGCCATCCATGGCTTCGTTCCATGAAAGAAGTCGCTTCTATTATTCACAAATGTTTGAAGTTTCCCTTTGATAATGAAATATTCACCGTCCACCATAGTGGCTTCAATCCTTTATCTTCCCAAGGAAACTTTTCTTTAGAAGCATTTTGGCCCGAGCACATGGAACCTGTCACTCCCCAAAGAGATTTATTTTTAATTGCCTATCAAAAGTTTAAATCATAGAAAATCTCTGAGTTAATCTATTCATCACCTGCCTCCATCTACCTCTAAAACTCCTATCCTTGATGAAACTATGCTACAACCCAATCAGACATGCCTAACCAGAAAACACCAAAAACCTCCTCTACATCATCAAAGAGGCCCAAAGATCATGATAGTAATTCCATCCTACCTCCTCGCATCAAACAAGTGTATAAATCTAAGGAGAAAGTGGATGACCCACCTATGGTTCCTCCCTTTTCTCCCCCTATGAATGACAAGCAACCTATGGTTGACCATCGCGTTCCTTCTCAAATGCAACTTGACAAAAGACCAAAAATAAATAAAGGAGCTAGGGAGCATATGTGTCATCGTTGTGCTCTTTCTCGCAAGTCACATAATGAAGAAAATGATGAAAATCATAACCCACCCTTGCCAAAAGCAATGTTTGATGCCCCTCCTCCCTCACCACCGCAACATGATCCTATACCTCCATCACAACCAGTACTACATGCTCCAACTAACATTGCCATCCTCCCTCCCATCATCATTAATTTGGATGACAATGATGAGGAGATTGCCAAAATAGATGCAGAAGTGCATAAAAATTTGAACACATTGTTCTCTTCTTCCATGAGCTTCCATGAGACCTCTCCTTGGACACGCATTGATCTTGATGCTAGTTCTAAAATTGTTGTTGTCCCTCTAGCTAGTCACCCACCTAAATTTTACACTGAACAAGATTGGGATGCAAGTGACTTGCTCAACGGTTGATGAGAATTTTCCTTACTAGTCTCATTCTTTTTCTTTTGTGTTTTTTTTTGTGTGTAACATCTTCCCATGTACTATTTTGTTTGATGTTTTTTCTCTCTTTGTGACCTTCTATTTGTACCTTACTTCTTCTATATGTCCTCCATTCATTTCAATTTTCACTTTTCTTTTTTCCTTCCTTTCGGGGATGTTGCAACTCATTGAAACCATAATGTCTGCTTCATGTTGACCCAAAAGGCCTTTTCCTTTTATTTTTCTCTTTTCCTTCCTTTTGGGGATGATGCAAGGTATTGAGACCACAATGTCTCCTTCATGCTGACTCAATAAGGATCTATTTCTTTGTCTTTTCCTTTTCCTTTTTTTGTTCTTTTGGGGATGATGCAAAGCATTGAGACATCCTATGTCTCTTCCATGTTTACCCAAAATGACTCTTTTCCTTTATTTTCGCTCTCTTTGTGTCCTTCTTCTAGTTCTATGTATTTGGGGGAATGATGATAGTTTCATGCTCTCTATACAACCATTGTAGCAACAAACATACTGAACCCAAAAACATAGATCCCTTATGTGTTTGGTGTTTTTCATTTTTGGGGCAACCCCTTTCTCTCTTCTTTTTCCTTTTCTTTTATATGACACAACCTCACTTATAAACATATCACTTGGAATAAGGCTTTCCAAGTAGGCTCTCATGTCCTTTTATTTCTTTCTTTCATTTTTTCGTTTCTCTACTTTAAAGTAATTGCTCACAAAATGGTGTGTAGCAATTCCTTTAAAGTGGGGGCATACATTGACATTATTTATTTTTCATTTTCTTTTGTTTTTCCTTGGTTCCTAATGCAACCTTATTACTTAATACAATTTTTTTTTTAGTTTATGGATGACATTGGGTGTAATATCCTTCATGAAAGTGACCTATCCTAGCATATTACATTCCTCTTAGTGGCCTGATGCGATGCACTGTATCCCCTAATTTGTGAATTTTCTATTCTTTGATTGGTCCTCTCTTGGCGACATTAGACATAATGTTCCCTAAGTTAAATAACTCGCATGAACTAAACAAGACTCCTTTGAACACTCTTTTTATATTTTTCATTTTATATTTTACCTTTTTTCATTTTTCCTACATGGCCACCTTGCATAACACATCTTCCATGCCTATGGTGCCATCTTTCTCTTGTTCATAAGCTCCAAGCATACACAACTTTGCTTGTCTCATGAAGAATAGATCATTGTCTTTTATGGTGCCTTATCAAAGCTATCGGGAGGTATAAATTTGGTATGGTTGAGTGGGAAGCCCAACTAGTAGCACGACTTTCCCCATAAGCCACTTTTTTGTGTGTGTGAGTTCATACAAATCGAGTGTATATTTCTCACCTTTTTGGGCCTTCTCGCCTAGTAGATAACCAAAAGTCTCATTTCCCTAGAGTGTGTACACTTCCTTTCAGACAAACAACCTAGATCTGATCTACAACTAGTTGGACAAACAATCAAAGCTTGATCGAACTTTCCCTCTCTCTTCACTCTTTCACATCACTTTCTTGTGTGTTCTTTTGTGCATATGTTTGGTTTGCCATGGGATCTTGATCCTGGGGGCTTGATCATCCCTCTTGATTATAGTCATATCATCTTCCTAGCATGAATACATTTGGATCCCTCTCATTATGCATGACTTGGCTACTTTAGTGTGAGTTTGAAGCAAGTTCATCCTCTCACTAAAGTGGGGGCTAAATATGTCACCAAAAATTGTAGCCTTGACACTTTTTCACTCATTTGGGCCTTTTCCCTTATATTTTGGCATGATTCTACTTAGATCTAATGTTTTAATGTGGCCAACACATTCACATTAGGCCTTGAACACTTGCAAATCAATAACAACCTAATGGTGTTTTACAAAGGTGTTGTGAAGTGTTGTAACACATCTTCCCACTTTTCTAAGACCCTTTCAACATAATTCATCTAAACAACCCCTTTTTACCTCTTTCCAAGCCTTGTGTCAAAGTGTTGTAACACATTTTCACACTTTCTTAGGCTTTTCATCAACAAATTCACCCTTTCTTATGTTAAATTGGCCCCCTAATATACTTTTAGGCCCAACTTAAGTGTGTTTCAGGAGACAAGCCCATTAATCATCATTCATCACCTTTTAAATCTTGACTACCACTTGAATTTTTCCAAGTGAACTAAGTCACCACCTTGGTCAAATTAGTCCATTTTGGCATAAAAATCAAAATTAAAACAATTTTCTAACCGCATTTTTCCTCCAAAACCCTAAGGTCAGCCTATAATATGTTATTTTCAAGGAATTAGGGCATAACATGTATAAATAAGGGTTTTTCTCCTTATTTTATCTCTCTCTCTCTCTTCTACATCATTCTCATTCTATCTTTACAAGCACTCAACCAACTTATCTTCTCAAGCAAGCATTCAAGCACATAACATTTCAATCATCATCCATTTGAGCTGGTTCTTGCATATCTTTAGACTTCATCAAGAAGGGCTTGGTGAGTGTTTACATTTGTATACTATTCAATCATATTTCCCTTTTCATTCTATTTCATTTGGGTTTGATTACTAACATGGGGTTTGACTAAGGCATACCCCTATTCTCTAACCCTAACCTTTTCCTTCTCTTTGCATGTGTGCTTTGCAAGTTTGTATGTAGATTAGTCAAGGAGTAAAGTGTTGAAAACGTGTCATCATTCCATCCACATCATTCTAAGTCAACAAACCCTAGAAGGAGCTAAAAGACAACTTGTAGGTCACTTTTTGAAGATTCGAACACGGGTCTCTATTAGAAATAGAAGTACAAGTGGGCACCTATAGATTCCAGCCTCAAAACTCTCAAAAGCCTTAAGTGGACTAAATCACCATCATTGGTGAATTAATCCCTATACTAGGCTTGAAAATTGGTTTATGTGTTTCTAGATACCCTTTTCGCAGAAACCTATTCCGACAAAGTTTCCCGGGAGGAGGATTAAGTAGCCCCATCTGGTGTAAGTGTCCTAGTAAGAATCTTCAATACAATCTAGAAGATTCCAGGTCTCCTCTTCATCAAGCTTCAGTTTCTAGGTGCACCATTTTGGTCTCATTCAGTTTCTTTACAACTTGCATACATTTTAGGTATTCTGAGGACATTGCATATAGTTTACATTTACATTAGTTTACATTTCATAGTTAGTTCATTTCATTACATTGCAACACTTAGGCACACACATCACACATATTCTAAAGCCCAATATTTAAATGAACTCACCAAGAACACACCATTAGGGAAAAAGAGGCATTGTACCAACCAAGCTCCTAGGTGAAAAACCCTAGGGGCCTATTGGGGAATCCTCTTTCACTATATTGTATTGTTTTTGGTGGTTTAGTGAGCAATTGTGTGATAACTTGGTTGCTGCAACACATGCTTACTAGTGAATTGCCTTGTAAATTTTAAGATAGCACCTAGAGGCTTTGGTTTGTTTTGAGGTGGTCCTATGATTGAAGGTGAACCAATTGTTGATTATGCATTCATAACGACAACCAAGTTATCTACTTTTGATGACCTTTTATTGAGGGGGGTCTAATGTCAACTTAGCATCTTCATCTATGCCATCCATATTACTGTTTATTGAAATAAATGTATTAATTATATCATCCTCTTGTGTCACAATATCTTCCCAATTAGGAGAAGTATTTTGAGAGGAACAAACAATATTCTCATGAAACTGAATGATTGGATCCTATAACACCATGATACCTTCTTCACAAGTGGGTGAGGTATTGGTAGAAGAACAACTATGATTGTCATGACTGTGCATAATTGCATCCTATTGCACCAAAGTGTTCTCAAAAGTGGGGAAGATCTTGGGAGGTGAATGAAGATTAGGCAAAGTGATATTAAGAAATGTGTAAATAATTTTACTCTCTTTTATTAGGATACCCTCACCATTAGGAGGGATATTATGAGAATAACTACCATGAGTATCAATGATTACATTTATTGGAATGTTAGAAGACTTAGTGGATGATCTAGGCGAGATGAAGTCCCCAAGGACATCATCTAACATGTCAAAATCATCACAACTGAAAGGCTTGGTAAATATACAATGCACTTTTGGAAAGATATTTAACATGATTAGATTAATATACTTTCTCCAAGATTAATCACTAAATTTCAATTGAAAAATATGTCTACACTTGTTAAGGCAACATGTGAATGGAAAAATACTTACAAACCTATTACAAACATACATTTGGAAATCAAACTCCATATTTTCAAACTAATAATAGGTATGAATTTGCACCTAAAATATGAGGTAGATTTATCAAGATAGAGGTGCCCAAGATGCTTATGTCCAACAAGGTCTCTATCTGAAATTTCAGTTTCAAAAGCACTAGTGATATAAGGTGAGTGATAGTTTAAAACTAGATTTGGAATTAGTAAAGTTATTGTTTTGAACTATTTTAAGTTTGCAATGTGTTGTAATAGCCTAGGGTTTTGAAATTTTACCAAAATGAAAAGCAATTTACCCAAATCATGCGTGTTTTGGAAAATGTAAATAATTGTCCTACAAATATGATGATTATCAATTGTTAAATGCAACTATTTTTCACAAATTTGAAATAAGATAAGTAAAGTAACACCTTTTCAAATGTAACACTACTTTTTGTAATTGAACAAACCAAATTAGAAATCAGAGAACAAAAATAGATAAAGAACACAAAAACAACAATTTGAGCCAAATTTGAGCCAAAAATAGTAGGACATAGGCACCCAATGCATTTGTTTCCTAGCTAGGGCTTTTGAAATTTCAAAAAATTCTATCTATATTATTGTCTAAGGTTGCTAGATATGTGTGCAAACAGGTTTGACAATGAATATTTTTCCAAATTTGGGTAGTTTTATGATTGTGAACTTGAAACTGCAAATGCTCAACAATGTTGAAAATATTTGAACACTAAATTCCAATATTAAATGCAATGTTTAGATCCAATATGAACTAATTAATTGATTTTAAGATGCAAAATTTTGAAAATGTTTATTTGATGCAGTTTTGAAAGAAAAACAATGCAATTTTTTACTTTTTTGACCTAAATGAACGATGCAATTTGAATGTAAATATGATCTAAGATGACTGAAGAAAACCCTATTGCAGCTTAAAATGCAATATTGATATGCAGCTTTTTTATTTAGATGACTTTTTATGATGCAAACATCAAACCCTAAATGAGAAATGCAATATAATGATATGAAAATCCTAGATATAGGGTGAATTATGGTATATTTCAAAAGTTTAATGATATCAAAATTTTAGTTTCACCTAAATGAAATCCTTAAGTTTAATGTCCAAAACCTAGGGTCAATTCCACCTTTTCTAGGATTTCATTCAAATGCAAATCCACAAGGTAATTAGATTGATTTAAAAACATAAAGGTAATTCAATTGGGCCTAGATTTGATCCTTTTGTGTCTTGGAAATTTATTGGAATTTAATTACCCCAAATAACCCTATGAAATTGTGTGCCCTAAACTAAAAATGTAAGATTATGATAACTAGAAAATTGTAACAAAAAGTCTTACTATATATCTAAGAAAAGTAGAGTTCTATGTATCTGTGCTGCAAATTTGGGGTTGAAAATGGTGGACACTCATGCTTAGGGAATGAGTGTCCTTTTAGGCATCTTTTTAACTTCAAAAATTTGATCCTATAGTGCTCTTTCTATTCTCTTATTTCTCACCTATAAATTTATCGAATCACAATTGGATAATTTTGTAGGTGGTTTTTCATGAGTTGATAAGATGTAGGGTTTTGATTGCAATAATGAATAAATATTCTTAAAACATAATTCAGTATCCTTCAATCCTAAAACCCACACATTCAAACAAAGAGGAAGGGTTGTGTCATTTAGGGGCTTTACTTAGTCAAACCCCGTGTTAGTATTTCCACTTCTAGAATTGCATTGCCAATGATAAATGGGTAAATGATAGGAAGGAATGATGAATCAATAAAGTGTTGCAGCTCACCACCCTTCAATGGCTTTCTTGAAGGATTGAATTCATGCACATCACCTTAAGGTTTTGGATATTTCTTGTTTGATTTGATTAGATGCTTGAATTCTTGAATTGCTTGGAGACCTACAAAGGGTTAGCCTTCACAAATAGTATGACAACATAACATCAGTAAACTTACATAACCACACCATGCTTTCTTGGATATTGAATTTCTACAATGAATCACTAAAAATTCTTCTATTGACTATTCTTGACTTACTCTTTAAAATAATCTCTCTAATAATTTCTTGATAGGTTTGAAATGATGCACTAACTAGGTATTTATAGGAATTTATTCAATTTCCCAAATTAAATCTTGATAGCTAACTTTGGACACTTGAATTGTAAATATTAAATTACCACAACCGACATATTTGCGATTGGAGAGAAAATAGGGGGACACTCATGCCCAGGGCGTGAGTGTCCTTGCCCTATTTTTAAATATTTTAAGTGTTGAGGGTAAGGTCTTAGATAGATGCAATTGTTTCCCACTTGCAATTCCTTAGAAATTATAAAAAATGTTTTGTATAATGCATAATTTGGGAAATTAAATACTCAATTAGGTCCAATAATTTAAGGGGGAGAAAAACATAAGGTGAAATGTCAAGGGTGACAATTTACCCTAGTACACTTTTAAATAACAATGTTAAACTAAAATTATGTAGTACAAAGGATTTATTTTACTAAGAGACAATACAAGTTTCTTCCTTTATCTCTAACTTTATTGAATCCTTTTTATGCCAATATAGAATTTGTACATCCCAACATTTAATATTTCCACTACTTCATTCCAATGTAAATATATGCATATATTGAAAGACACTAATATTATGCCACTTTCTTCCTTACACAATTTTATTTTATAAAATTAATTAATTTACATAATTCTTCTATGGACACATGGTTTCTTCCAAAATAATTTTATCTTTCAAATCTTGCACCTTTAAAGATAACAACAACTACTAGTATGCATTATTTTGTGTGTTTTCAAAAAGTATGAAACCTTAAAATTAAACATAACAAACTCTAATTTTCAAGGCATCCTTGTTTCTAAAAATTTTACAAGACCAACATGTTCCTTCTTGAGAACCCTAGGTTATAAGTATCAATACAATCATCTATACTAAACACATATACTTGAAAATAAAGATCATCAAAGACCACAATAATATTGGCTAAATAAAAATAAAAAAACTTGAGAGATAAACATAGGAAAAATATTTGAGCCCGATGGGCTCTCCGCCCAACCATAAGGTTGTGAGACAACCCACCCCCAAGCTTGAGGTCATTTAGCAACTTGGGTAGATTCTTATAAATTTTACAATCACAACAAGATTTGAGTACACATTTGCACACACAATACACACATTTACATACTTGGCCTCACATACTAAATGTTTACAACCACCCCTTTTAACACTTCTAGCACATTGGATATATTATATGGAATCCAATTAGGGGGAGTGGGGGATCTACCTAATAAGGGAGAATAAAAGTATCATAATATCCAAATGTAAATATGTATATCATGTATCCACATACCACAATGCATCACCAACACAACTACATCCACCCCTTTTCCTTCCAACAAAAAATAAAAAAAGGGATGCTCATATCCCTACACATAATCATGGGCACTCATACCCTAAAATATTTTTTCCTTAGAGGGATCCACACCCACTCAACCCATCACACATGGAGGACCAAAATAACCTCTCTCAAGAGGGGGTGAACTCCCCTACTAAAATACACAAAAAATTAACATAAAATTTTCCCAAACAAAAACCCCTAAAATTGCAATGATAAACACACCGCAAACACTCGCATTTATTCAAAAATAAAGGAAAAGATCCTATCTTTAAATAGCACAACCTACTAATGGATGAAACATGGATTTAAGATCTCCTCCCCTCAAGCCTTCTCCTTCCTTCCTCCTTCCTTCTTCACACTCCTCTCTCTTCCAAAAAAGAACCCAAGAAAAATAGCAATATCACAAAAAGCAAAATGAATCCACCCTTCCACACTATGGAAGAAGAGTTATAAAGAAGAGGAAGAGGAAACTTCCTTCCCAAAACTAGCTCAACTAAATAACTACTTCCCCATTTTTGCCACTTTTGAAAGTGGGACATAAAGGAGGGTCATAAAACCCCTTTTAAAGGATTAAATGATAAAAATACACTCCTAACCTACATACTCTATACCTAAGTAACTTTCCAAATCTTAAGTAAAACTTAAACCTCTTAAAATTGTTTAAAAATCACAAAATTTTAAACTCACTCAAGAAATAACTCAAAAATAATTATGTAATTTTTCATAGTAGCACATACACCAACAACACATATTTTACAATATGGTCCAAATGGACCTTATCACTCCATACAATTATAGGTCCATCATTACTCTAGAAACAAACAAAAGTGGCTAAATAATCCCATCAACATTTGGCACTAAAATCCACTTGTACACTCAAACATGAAGTGTCGATACAATATCCAAATCATATAGCCAAAGAAAATCCATTATATAAGATATAATATTATCACAATCAAACTAAGAATCATAAAATAACATATATAATTCACCATTCACATATACAACATTTAAAATAATCTCATCAATGAATATCATATGAAATCTAATAATCATCATAAAATCTAACATTCATAGGAACATCCAAATATCATTCAAAATAGGTAAATATACATCATCCATGAAGTATTGAATATCATATCCATGAAAATATATCTAGAAACACTAAGAATCCTAGAGAAATCAAGAGTACAAAATATGGGGTCTCATAGTTTTGAGAGCCTTGAGTTCCTAGTGATATATTCCTTAACCAATTTCAAGCCCTTGTAGGATACTTATCCTCTTGATAATATTTGGCTTTCACTCCTAATGACATGACATCTCTAGAGTCATCCCATAACATAGCACTTTATATAGAAATGGTTTTTAATAAATATATAAGGTTATACAAGTCCTTAGAGATGGTGGGTATTCTTTAAATCTATGCATGTAGAATCTCATAAAATATTTATGATATTTATAGGATGACATAGAAATTTAAAAGAATATTACCATCAGAGCATATGATGAAGCAACAAGAGAGACAAAAAGCATAATTTGGCTTCCCCTACAAGTTGGTCTAGTTTAACAACACACCATCATACAAGTTCTTGACCTTATTTTTCATATATCATCCTCCATTGTTGCCCATGGATCCATAGCATGCGAGAAGTCCCAGCTTCCTCCTACCACCAATGAATCAAACTGTTTCACAATGATATAGAAGTAACAATCTCAATATATTATAATACTTTCTAATATTATAGATAATTAGAAGTTTCCTACACCAAGTCACATCATTTTCCTAATGAAAGTATTTCCATATCTTTGCCATCATTTCCATCCTCATCATATGTTGATTTTGATACTATAACATCAACATCATCCACTAAACAAGATTCTCCAATCAAGGTCAAGATCATAGATAAAGGTTATGGGGAGTATGAGATACAAAATTTCTTCCATGTTGGTTAGATACCTCTATCTCCAAAGTGTTATCAAAAACCATAAATGAATGAAAAAAGGAAGACCCGAAGATCATCCACTATGTTACAACAAATTTTATATAGAGAGGATTCCTTGACAATGAAATCATATATGGTGATGTAAATGGATGGTTATATAAATATGAATATTTTTCACCATTCTTTATTCAAGAGACATATCTTAAGGCATTGAAAATGTGTAAGGACATGGGATATAAAAGGAAAAGTATTGGGGTTACATGAATAATGTTCTATTGAACCAATCATAATTTAGGTCAATTATCATAGATTTGTTTAGGGTATATGGATCTAGTTGAAGAATCCTATGATACCAATTGTACCTTTGATATTGTGGTTAGAGCCTCCCTCATTGATAAAAGTGTCAAGGATCGAGACCTCAAAGACTCATTTTTTGACTTAGTCATCCTATTTAATGAGCTAAATATTTGTCCTATTGAACCAGACATTGCACCTTCCATTAATTCTTTGTTGATCTCCTAGACCTCATTTCTTGGGACTAACAAGATCCTATGTATTGGGACACATTTGGAAATGAACAAATTATATCTAAGTTCATGAGACTTTATAAAGGTATGCCAAATGATGGCCATATAACTTTTTGACATATAACTCTAGATTAAGATGCTTATTTCAAGGAATGACTCGAGTTCCTTAATCTTGAAAATTCAAAAAAATCACTAAAATTAAAAATGTAAAAAATGAATCCCCTAATGAAAACCTCTTTGAGGCACTATTTGATAGAAAATAAAAAGAATTTTTTTTTTAAAATACCTCGTATAGCTATGAAATGATTAATTTGTGGTACTGAGTGCTAGCATATGGTTTTAGGACATAGAACACACCCACAAATATGACTTCATTCAAGGGTAACCCTAAAGATCTCAATGCAAATGAGAAATAAATTGTGTAATAGGGTTGTCCTATGGGTTGAATATGATCTAATGAGGGTTTCACCACCAAGTTTAAACTTGGGAGAGATAATGAAATGAAAAACCCTAATTGAATGCAAACTAACACTAAATGATTTAGAAAATTGAATGAAATAACAAATAAAGATGCAAAATAGAATATGTGCACCTAAAAATCTAGAGAAGGCTGAATGGAGGTCTGAATCATTGGAAATTTTGCTTTCAATACTAATGGGACTCATTCACCAAGCTGGGTGAATCAATCCTATTTCTGGAAAATTGTGTAGGAACATGAATCTGCCAAAAGGGTATCCAAATCTACAAAAACTTTAAATTTGACTGGAAATGGGACTCATTCACTAGAAGTGGTGAGTCAGTCTAGTTGGGATTTTCTGGAACTTCAAAAGCTAATCATGTTCTTTATTTTCTTTGTTCTTATTGGTTTTTAGATTCGAATCTTTGATTCACCACCTGTAGGTCTTCTCCAATGTTCTCCAAGGCTTGATGACAACTTTAGATGATTTGCAACTTTTCTCCAATCATGCTCCTTAGGAAATATGCAAGCTCGACCTAAAAATCACACACAAAGGAGAGGGGAAAATATTGTTGGGTTAATGGATAGGGGTTTTCCTTGTTTCAAACCCCTTGTTGGTAATTAAACCTTGAAATGAAACCAAATAGGAATGGAGAATGATGAATGAACAATTGATGATGTTGCAACTCACCAAAATCTTCAATGAAGTGTTGCAAGTATGCTTGAGATGGCTGCAATGGATGTAGATCTTGATCCTTTCTTGAATGATGTTGATCTTGATTTGAACACTTTCTTGAATCATAAACCCTACATCACAATTGTTAGCAAAATAACAAACATGGTGCATGAAGTCTTTGACATGATGATTGATGCTTGAATGCTGCTCTACAAAGCTTGATAATCTACCCTTGAAAGCTCTTGAATGCTCTTGTGAACTCAATTTTCTATTATGAATTCTCTCAAAAAAATTCTTAGACGATCTCTTGAATTCTTAGGTGAAAATGAGTGAACTAACCGTGTATTATGCAAGAATTCCCAAAATTACAACACTACATCAGATCTAGGAGGATAAAATCCTTATAGAAATTTGAATTAAATTTTATTTTGGGCCACACGGGATTCATTTTCCCAAGGTGGCGAATGAGTCTCATTAGACATAATTTATGGGACCAAAAACCAAAAGTGCTTAGAAATGTGTGAAAACTGATTCGAGGCCAAAATATCCAGGTGGGACCCATTCGCCCAAGGTGGTGAATGAGTCCTAGATCCATAAATATGGACCAGACAATCCAAAAACACATGAATTATGATTGGGTATTGATTGGTGTCAGGATTATCCTCGAAAAGATGCAATAAATGAGGCTTATGGATTGAAAACTGGGCCAATTAAAGCATAAAAAATCCCAATTCTTAATGACAAGCCTAGAGAAATGTGAAAGTGTGTTACAACACTTTACAACACTCCAAATAAGGCAAGATTAATATTAAAAAGAGGTTTATTAAGTATAGTTAATTGATAAAACCCTAGAAAAGTGTGAAAGTGTGTTACAACACTTCACAATACTTTAGCAAGGTACCATTTAAATCCATTTGTTCACAAGGGCCCAAGACCTAATGTGAATATGTTAGGCATATTACAACACTAAATCAAGGCCAAGTTAAGTGGACCTTTTTCCATCATTACAACCTAAAAACCTCTTCGAGGCATCACTAGAAAGGGAACTCAACCTTCCCTTACAATTTTCAAAGTGGAAAAATCAAGTATTTAGAGTCGACCGTGAAGGAAAAATTACTCTTTTTTACTTGAATCCCTTTTAAATATACTATAAAATGTTCATAATTTCAAATCCTATGTTAAAAATATTGTGTTCCCCATGTTCAATGTCCTAGGATTAGAATTATCTAAATTGCTTATTGACCCCAACCATCCATTATATCATCACATTTTTAAATACCTCCATCATTACACCTTACTACCCAACCTATATCACATACATCGTAAATACTGTGTCCATCATTTATTCCATCTCACTATACTTGGAAAACCATCATAAAAAATGAGCTTCAAAGTCACTTTATTAAAATTCCTTAATTTGAGAGAGGATTCGATTGTAGTAAATAAAGTGTCCAATGGTTTCCATGGCACAAACACTAGAGGTATTATATTAGCCATCAAAATCGGTAGAGCATGTTCACATGAGATAGAATATTCAGATCAATAGTGCCTCAATGCCAATAACCACTTTCAATCATATTAGAATCACCTCAATTAGAACCTTCGGAAGATTAGAGCTTAGAAGGTTCACTTTGATAATTAAGAGTCTACATTTGCAACACTTTCATGCTTAGTTTGATTAATTTTCCAATTGTAAAAAAATTAAATAAATAAATAAATATTTTTTTGAAAAAATTAAAAAATAGAAAAAAGACATCATGATGAAAACTTGGCAAACAAGCATCATGTTTTACATCCAAAAAATACAAATATATATATATATATATATATATATATATATACATATAAAGATAAAAAATGTCCTCTAGTGAAAACCACCCTTGGTGCCACCTTGGGAAAGTACCATGGTGAAAACATGCTCAAAAGCACCATGTGTAATCAAGTAGACTTTGTCATCTTGAAGGTCCTCATAATTTTCCACTTCTCCATCCTACATTCTGTAGTGTAGGAAAATGTAACCCTTTACATTTTCTCACTTGTTTGGACTCTCGTTATTTAAATTGACCTAATTGACCTAATTGTGCCTTAATTTAGTGTTGTAATATGTATTTATTTCAATTTTAACACTTATTTAGGGATCCCTTATTTAGTTGAGCTTAATTATGCCATAATTGGCCCTATAGTTCATTTACAAGCCCATTAAATTATATTTTTTGAAGGGGAGACTCGACAATAATTAATGCCTAAATATAACACCTTACCTTGAGCAATGTGTGTCCTATGTTTAGGGACTTGGGACCCATTCTCCCATGGGTGAATGGGTCCTCCCTAAGTCTTAGGACCTAAATTTTAATTATGTTTTTGGGGGTATTTTAATGTTTTGAAATTCATTATTCAATGTCAGCCTCTGATATTTGAATTTTGGGAAATTAAAGGATACATACCTATAAATACAATGTTATTTCACTTTGTTTCACCTAGCATTTTTCAAGATCTAAGAGAGCACTTCAAGATTAATTGAAAGAATTCAAGAGTAGATTCATAATATTTTTATTGCATCAATTAAGATCCAATTGCTAGATCAAGGTGTTCTTACATCATGTATGCTTTTGGAGCTAACATTGTGATGTAGGTTCAATGATCAAGCCAAGCATTCAAAGCACTATTTCAAGCAAGATCCGAAGTTCAAGATCGACATCCATTGAATTTGTTTCATGCAAGTTGCATACATTCATTCAATGACTTATCCAAGGGTCTGTTGAGTGGTTACATAGTTTTGTTCATTCTTCATTCCCTCTTTCATGCTTTTATTCCTTTCAAGGTTTGATTACGAAAATGGGGTTTGACCAAGGAAAACCCTTGTTCACCCAAAACAAACAATTTTCCCGTCTTATTTTGTTTTTGTAGATTTAGGTGGAAAAAAGCTTGAAGACCTCTTGAAGAGAAAATTTGGAGAACTTAACAAAGTTGCAAAAGTTGTCAAAATTGATGTCATCTCACAAAAATCACCTATAGACGTTATTTTCGACATTCTAAAACTGCCACCTCCAAAAATTGGAAGCTTCAAATCTATGTCAGACGCTCCCAAAAGTTTCATAAAATCCCTAACATAGGACCCATTCGTCCCAGTCAACCTTTGAAAACTCACTTTTGGTGACTGGTAAACATAGTTCCGCCCTTCTCATATCTGCAATTTAATTTCTAGTTTTGCTTATTTTGAGTTTAATATTGTTGTTTTAAGTTTAGTTTGGCATAATTGGGTTTCTTTTCTATTTTTAATCTTTCTCCCAAAAGTGCCTAGTGAACCTAACCCATGTCTTGACACAAAAAGGAAACTATAAGATCCTCCATAGAATTAACTCACCTAAGGGTTGAAAGTTAATTCTATCTTGGGGGATCTCATTTCCTAATGAAATTAGGGAAATAGGTCCATCATAAGACCCCATTTTTGTTATTCGAATTGGGGACCCACAAAAACACCCATTTCCATTCATTTCACATTCACATCATCTAGTCAAGTCTTCCATCCATCCCATTTTCCACCTTGTTATAGATTGGGGCTAGGTGAATACATCCTATTTCATGAATAAATCTTGGTGTCTGCCTTCTAAATTAATTAGTGACTAGGATACCTTCCACAATAAACAAGTTGCATGCATTATCCACAAATCTATCAATAAATACAAAAAATATTCAAACATAGACATGTTATTCAAACCATCGAAGAACACACTTGGAATATGTGCTTTCAATGTAAAATATTAGAGATCAGCATCAACCTAGATAACATGGAGTCAAAAAAATCCGTTTCCATCATGAAGAATTCCTTCTAGTCTAGATTTTATCATACACAAGGCGTTTCCTTCTCAAAACTTGACATGATCTATATTCATCCTTTAGTAATTTCCATGCATTGGCATAAGATGTTATTGTTGTGTGTCAATTGATAGTTTGTTGTCTTTTTCTTTAGTTTATCTTTTTTATATTTTAATATTTATTTTGATTTATCTTCTGACCCACACTATGCCCACTCAAGGTCACCATGATCATTTCAAATTATGGTGTGCTTTGATATAGCATAAACTAGGGCAAGGTCTATTGTTTATGTGTTGTGTTTGATGGTTTTCTCATCACAAATTCACCAAAAACATCATACACCTTGTGAGTATTGGGGCATCCTATTGTCTATTATTTTTTTTTATTGAGAGTCAACCCATTCTTTGGATACATTGCCACCTTGGTGTTATATACCTTAGTACATAACATCCATTACTATATCAAATAAAGGTTGCTAATCTCAAATTCAACATAACACATCATCATCACTGCATCCATAATATTTGTTTGCATCCATATTTTAATAGTTTTCATCCATCATTTTCCATTTTCTTCTTCCTCTATTATTTTTAGAGATCACTCATGTAGTTAATGCATAGGAAATCTCTCGAGGGGGCATCAATCATCTCATCTTTTCTAATTTTCATTTCTCACCTGATTGGGGAGTATCATCATCTTCTTCTTCTCTTCTATCTTTTCTTCTTGGCTAATTTTCTTTTCTTTGAAACAAAGTTATTTTGAACATTTCTTAAAAGAGTGAAAAAATTTAGACTCCTAAATTATTCTAGACCAAACCCTAATCACCATCATGCCATCATTAATTGCATCCATTTATCATTTATCACCTAATTAGTTAATACTCATCTAATAATTTCTATTTATTATTTATCTAATTAATTAATAATCATTTAATAATTTCCATTTATCTTTCATCCATTTAATTAAATAATATTTAATTGTTTAATTAAATACAAGTTAATTATCCATATTCAAACGAATTCTATTTTCACTTCCATCATTACTAACACATGGCTAACTTCTAGTCTGCATTAGGAAACTTAAAATTTCTATATCCACCACTTTAGTCAGCTCTTTCTTTCATCAAGTTAACACTTCTTCCATTTTAGAAACCTCTTCACTCTTCATTAGTTAACTAAGTGTTGAAATGCACAAGACAACTGAGAGGGGAGGTTAATCAATTGTATCAAAAAAATTACTTCCAAACTTTAAACTTTCCACTTTAACATCAATCTATTATTAAGTGTGAATATGAAATGCAAATAACAAAAACACAACACCAGAGACACTAGATTTACGTGGAAAACCCAATGAGGGAGAAACCATAGTGAGGATTAACTCACAATATCGATGTAAAGAAATACCAGATACAGAGGCTCACTGCCAGAGGGATCACTTCCTAGATACAAAGGCTCACTACCTAGATTAAGGGATCACTGCCTTAGGACTCACTATCCAGAAAGGGAGACTCACTGCCTATAGAAAGATACAAAGAAATAGATAAAAGATCCACTTCAAACAAGGTCAGCTACTCAACATTCTCGCAGTGGATAAGAATTTGAGAGGACCAATTACATATTTAATTTAGGACCCAAACAACATCTTGTATCGCAACCATGCTTCCTCAACTCGATGTAAAAGTATAACGCAATGTGTAAGCACCAGGTCGGCCAAACCTAATGAAAACACCAAAAATATTTGAAGTACACGCATCATCAGTAAGATAATCTCACATAGATAGATCAAAATGCTTCACCAATCATTTTACCATCTCTAAGAACACTTTAGATACATCCACAACAACTTCAACAAACTTCATTCGTAGAGAACACTTCACCAATCCAACCGGGACAACCAACAAAAATATTGGAGCTCTAGAGCAGGTCTTCCGGAGTGCCAAACCACATTAAACTTTTCCAGAATGTAGAAACCAACATAAAGATTAACCTCCCAAATCCACAAGATATGAAACCAAGTACCAGACGATTGCGGAGCCAAAAACATTTCTCCTAGTCCATAACTAGATAACACTAACAAACTAGTTTACAACACCGGTGAACATAACTTTTTCTCTCCATTAAACCAAGAGCTGAAACTCAAAATATACAATCCATTAAATATATATTAACACCCCTAAAATCCCAAATAGGCATAAGGTCAACATAGAGGAAATGCATACCACAATACCAGATCACACACTTCAACACAGTTTTCATTATTTCTCAAATTTTCTCGAAAGAACTTGGCAAAAATAAACTTACTCAACTTGTATTATGTTGACATCAATGACAAAATTAATGAAAACACCACCAAATACATCAGTATTTGCAACACTAAGCCTAAAATTGGAAAATTCAAGTGCATACTTATCCATCAATTTAATTAAAAAAATCAATATTATCCTCTCATGAACTGAATCAGAAAATTTCTAATTTTAGTTGAGTTTACTCCATTGATTTTCTAGTGAATGGAGTTCCTAATCCTCATCCACATGCCCTAGGCCTATAAATTCATTCATTTTCTCCATCATTGACATCCATCATACATCTAAGGGTATGTGCAGGATCATCATGGAAAAAACAGGCCCTTAAGTGGCAAAGAAAATTCAAAAAAATCAGAGTTAGGCAAATTGACGTAAAAATTTGAATAAGTTATCTATATTATTTCAAAAATATGTAAGAATAGAATATGTGGAAAATTGAATGTAGTTTCTAAACTACTAGGTTAAGTTTTGTAAAAAAAATATATATATATTTGGTGAAAAATTGAAATTTCAATGGAATAGTACTTAAATTTTAGGGAAAAAATAAGAAGTAGGTGTTTGTCTGACCACCCTAACCATCATAAAATGATAATATTTTTTTAAAATATTTTAGATATAAATATAAGACTCATGTCTAGATGTGATGCATATTTTTTTGTAATTTTTTTTCAAGTAAATAATTAATTATGAATTTTTTATTACAACTTTTTAAAAATATAAAAACTCGTATGTGTGACCACCTTAACTTGGTCAAAACTTCATGATTTTTTATTTATTTTTTAATCCTATAGTATGCCAAACATACAATGTGATGCATGTTTTGGATTCAAAAAATGTGATATAGTTTGAAAGCTATAAATGTTTTTCTATCAAGCTATCAATCAAGACTTTAGTCGTAATTCTAATAGAAAATGAATAATAATAATTTATTAGATTCAAAATAAAGTATAATTTATATTGGTAGAAAGCTAAGAAGCTCCTTTACAAACCCTTTTCGTTTCATCAATTTTAGCTAAAATAAAAGTTGTCAGCCACATGGGAAAAGTCTGGAAAAGCAAGGTAAGTTGTTAAACACGTTTTTCATGTTGACTTCTTAGGATTGGTAGGTCCGAACCAAATTTCAAAGCAAGCCCGAGCCTAATCCCTAGGCATTAAATTTTGTGTCATCAAATCAGATATGTTTTAGATATGGGTTTTAAAAAATTTATACAATTTTTAATATATGATTTCAAAAATGCAATAAAGCTTATAATTTAATATATATAATATACAATATTGTTTATAATGTAATATATAATATACAATTTATGATAATCTCTTACAGAATTATGTATAATATTTAACAATATTTTAGTTAATCTATAAATATTTAAATATATATATATATTACTAATATATATATAATATTTAAATATTATCTCTTTCCCTCTCTCTCCACCTCTATCTCTCCCAAGTCTCTTACTCAATCACTCATGTCTCTCTCTCTATCCCTCTATCCCTCTCTCCCCTAGCCCTATCTCTCCCTCTCTCCCTCTCTCCCTCCCACTCTCCCTCTCTGCTTCCCACTCTCCCTAGATCCTTCTCTCACTCTCTTACTCTCCCTCTCTCACTCTCCCCCTCTCCCCCCCTCTCTCTCTCTCTCCCTCAACCCTAAACCATCTCTCTCTCCCTCTCTCCCTCTCCCCCTCTCCCTCTCCCTCACACTCTCCCTCCTCACCCTCTCTCTCCTCTCTCTCCTCCTCTCTCTCCTCCCTCTCCCTCTATCCCTCTCTCCTCTCTCTCCCACTCTCCTCTCTCTCTCTCTCAACCCTAAACCCTCTCTCTCTCCCTCCTCTCTCTCTCTCTCTCTCTCTCTCTCTCTCTCTCTCTCTCTCTCAATCCACCACTCTCCCACTCTCTACCATTAACCCTTAGGTCTATGTGGGCACAAATATGATATCTGATTTGTGAAACTCCGATGTGTAGAGCTAGAATCTTACCGTTGCAAAACATTTTAAAATATTTTCTAAATCAAATATCTGATTGGATCAAATATCGGATTTCTGGGCCATAGAAAAACCCCATGTGGGTCATTTTTGTGCATTCCAACGGACCCTACATTCTGTTTGCAGCACTATGCAGGCGACAAATGCGCGGTTTTGGATAGGAAGAGACAAAGATCAACTTTTTGGAGCATCTTGTACTCAAATTTGTCATCAGGAATAATTTTTTAGCATCTTTTATTAGGTATAATGGGGAGCAATAGTCGTCGGAAGCAAAAGCATAAGAGAAAGCTTACAAAAGAAAAAATATTAGAATATTGACAAAGAGATAGAGAAGGTCATAGGAAGAAAAGACAAGGTATGTTAAATATTGGTGAACCTGAGCCCTATGGTCTTTCAAGTGAAGAGGAAATTGAATATGTTCAAGGTGAAAATGTAGAACATGATATTGAAATTGGGAATGAAAATTTTCAAATTGATATTGAAAATGTTCAAGTTGAAAATATTGGAATTGAAGATGTTGAACATGATATTCAAATTGGGAATGAAAATATTGAAATTGATAATGAAAATGTTCAAGGTGAAAATGTTGGAATTGAAGATGTTGAACATGATATTGAAATTGGGAATGAAATTATTCAAATTGATATTGAAAATGTTGGAAATGAAGATGTTGAACATAATATTGAAGCAAGTGTAAATTATGTTTCACCAGATTACATGAGAAATGAAGAACCTTGTGTCCACAAAAGAAAGACATATTCCAAATTCAAGACCTTCAAGGACCCCTGAATGGTTAGTTGAAATTGATGATAATATTATAAACAATTTTGAAGGCAAGAGGTCAACATAAACTATTTGGTTGTGGGCTAGAAGACTTTTCAACCAATATTTTAGTGATAAGACATTGACTGAGCAATGCCAAATTTTTGTAAAATTGCTAAAGATGCAAAAGATGAGACCTTTGCTAGCCAAATTGAAGATTCATGTGAACAAGAAGACCGAAAAAGATTCTATTATTGTCAAAAATATTTTTAATGCTCTCAAGTCTATTGGAAAAAATAACAAGGAAAAAGATAAGAGAGTTGCTCGGAGACTCATTACAACCGCCCTAGTAAGCCATCAATTGAAAAAGGCTCGCTTTATGAGACAAACTTGTATTGATTTTGACGTAAATCATAAAAATTTGGATAGAGCACTTGCAAGAAGAGAAATAATAGATGATCCTCTTCAAAATGATACATGGCCTTTTTCTGGGAGGCTTCCACATGTTGATAAGAAGCTAACTAATAATGTAAAGTAGTTTGGCATGATAACTCTAGAGTATCACCCAATGCAAAGGATGTTTTAAAGTTAAGAATTGGCAATCGAGACCGTACACCACATCCTAAAAATTTCTTGGAATCAAGCCAAACAATGTTGTTCAACAAATTTATTGAAACACATCCAAATATGGAAATCTCACAAAGGACTTTTGAAGGTTTGAAGCCATTTTATTGTGTGCCTCTTAAGATTCGTAATACTTGTTGAAAATACCATGTGGAGTTTTCAATGTACCATGAACTATTATGCTATATCCATTCTACTTTGCATACTAATGAAATGTTGCAGGAGTTTGGTTCAATGCTTCTTCTGAAATCATCAAGGGACTTGCTAGATCTATTTTTATGTTCTAGAGATGATGGTTCCTTTTTCTATAGAAATGATTGTTTAAATGCGAAGTGCTCACAATGTGGTGGCTTGTCAAATTTTGTTCAATGTTTTCATGAGGGTTCCAAACATGAATTTGGAAAGAATCTTGTTGAGAAAAAGAGATATGAGACAGTCAAATATACTTTGCAGAGTGGAGGTGAAGGTTCTAGATGTGAGTTGGTTACAAAAGAATGCAGTGCTGCTGATTTTATTTCAAATTTTAAGGACAATATTTTCTACAAGTATGCAAGGCACAGTCATAGGTCTCAGTCATTGGATCAACAATTCAGGATATGCAAGGACTCTTTTTCGATTGGCAAGATTTTAAGGACAATCTTTTCTACAAGTATGCAAGGCATAGTCATAGGTCTCAGTGGTTGGATCAACAATTCAGGATATGTAAGGACTCTCTTCTGAAATCATCAAGGGACTTGCTAGATCTACTTTTATGTTCTAGAGATGGATATGTGCAGGATCATGATGGGCCAAAAAGTGGCGATATCTAAGTGATATGATGACACATGTGGCTGATGACTTTTTTTTTACCCAAAATTGATGAAACGAAAAGGGTTTTTAAAGGATAATCTCAGCTTTCCAACAATACAAATTATTCTTTACGTTGAATTTAATAAATAATTATTATTCGTTTTCTATTTGAATTACGACTAAATTCCTAATTGATAGGTTGATTGAAAAACACCTATAACTTTCAAACAGTATCATATTTTTTGAATCCAAAATATGCTTCACATTCTATGCTTTGTATACTATAGGATTAAAAAAAAAAAATGAATTTCATGAAGTTTTGACCAAGTTAAGGTGGTTAGACATATGAGTTTTTATATTTTTTAAAATTTGTAATAAAAAATCATAATTAATTATTTACTTGGAAAAAAATTACAAAAAAATATGCATCACATCCAGACATGAGTCCCCTACTTGTATCTAAAATCTTATAAAAAATATTATCATTTTATTGTGGTTAGGGTGGTCAGACAGACACTTACTTCTTATTTTTTCCCTGAAATTTAAGTACTACTGCATTGAAATTTCAAAATTTCACCAAATAGATTTTTTAAAAAATAAATAAACCTAGTAATTTAGAAACTACATTCAATTTTCTACAGATTCTATTCTTACATATTTTTGAAATAATATAGATAACTTAATCAAATTTTTATGTTAAGTTGTCTAACTCTAATTTTCTGAATTTTATTGCCACTTAAGGGCCTATTTTTTCCATGATGATCTTGCACATACCTAGATGATGGTTCCTTTTTCTATAGAAATGATTGTTTAAATGCAAATTGCTCACAATGTGGTGGCTTGTCAAATTTTGTTCAATATTTTCACGAGGGTTCCGAACATGAATTTGGAAAGAATCTTATTGAGAAAAAGAGATATAAGACAGTCAAATATACTTTGCAGAGTGGAGGTGAAGGTTCTAGATGCGAGTTGGTTACAAAAGAATGCAATATTGCTGATTTTATTTTAGATTTTAAGTACAATCTTTTCTACAAGCATGCAAGGCATAGTCATATGTCTCATTTGTTAGATCAACAATTCAGGATATGTAAGGACTCTTTTTCGATTGGCACTATTATACTTAGGATATGTAAGGACTCTTTTTTGATTGGAACAGTCTATTTGGTCATACGAGTTGGAGAATGAAAGTTGCACCACTTTGCAACTTTACACTGCTTGCATTTGACAACTTTTCCCTCAACTAAAAACTCATCACCATGGGAAAATGCCTCTGATTTCACAAAAACCGAGAGAGGTTATTGTAGATGGTCCCAACACAATCCCATATCCTTAGATAGAGAGTCTGTAAGAATTAGGGTTTCCGAGTAATAGTTTGTCAAATATTGTTGACTTTTAGCACTCTGGACTCTTAAGGGAAATCGTCAGTCCAATGTAGCTCGAAGTGATTCAACGTATTTGAGTGCAAAATAGGACCATACCTAGTGTAAATATACCCATCCGGACGTGTTGGAATAGTCCATTTGGTCGTATGAGTTGGAGAATGAAAGTTGCACCACTTTGCAACTTTACACTACTTGCATTTGGCAACTTTTCCCTCAACTGGAAACTCATCACCACAGGAAAATGCCTTCGAGATAAAAAAAAATTGAGAGAGGTTATTGTAGATGGTCCCAACACAATCCCATATCCTCAGATGGAGATTTTGTAAGCATCACGGTTTCTGAGTAACAATCCATCAAAGATTGTTGACTTTTAGCACTTTGGACTCTTAAGGGAAATCACAGGTCTAATGTAGCTCAGAGTGATTCGGCGTATTTGGGTGCAAAAGAGGACCATACCTAGCGTAAATGTACCCATCCAGGCATTTTGGAATAGTCCATTTAGTCGTATGAGTTGGAGAATGAAAGTTGCACCACTTTGCAACTTTACACTGCTTGCATTTGTCAACTTTTCCCTCAACTGAAAGCTCATCACCACGAGAAAAAGATTCTGAGATAGCAAAACCCGAGAGAGGTTATTATAGATGGTCCCAACATGATCCCATATCCTTAGATGAAGAGTCTGTAAGCATCACGGTTTTCGAGTAATAGTCCGTCAAAGATTGTTGCCTTTTAGCACTTTCGACTCTTCAGGGAAATCGTCGGTCCAATGTAGCTCGAAGTGATTTGGCATATTTGGGTTCAAAAAAGGACCATACCTAATGTAGAAGTACCCATCCAGATGTTTTGGAACAGTCTATTTGGTCGTATGAGTTGGAGAATGAAAGTTGCACCGCTTTGCAACTTTACACTACTTGCATTTGGCAACTTTTCCCTCAACTGAAAACTCATCACCATGGGAAAATACCTCCGAGATAGCAAAAAATGAGAGAGGTAATTGTAGATGGTCCCAACACAATCCCATATCCTTAGATAGAGAGTCTGTAAGAATCACGGTTTCCGAGTAACAGTCCGTCAAAGATTGTTTCCTTTTAGCACTTTGGACTCTTAAGGGAAATCGTTGGCCCAATGTAGCTCAAAGTGATTCGACTTATTTGGGTGAAAAAGAGGACCATACCTAGAGTAAATTTACCCATCCAGATGTGTTGGAACAGGCAATTTGGTCGTACGAGTTGGAGAATGAAAGTTGCACCACTTTGCAACTTTACACTGCTTGCATTTGGCAACTTTTCCCTAAACTGAAAACTCATCACCACAGGAAAATGCCTCCGAGATAGAAAAACCCGAGAGAGGTTATTGTAGATGGTCCCAAAAAAATCCCATATCCTTAGATGGAGAGTCTGTAAGCATCACTTTTTCCGAGTAACATTCTATCAAAGATTGCTGCCTTTTAGCACTTTGGACTCTTAAGGGAAATCGCCAATCCAAAGTAGCTCAAAGTGATTCGGCATATTTGCATGCAAAAGGGGACCATAGCTAGCATAAACGTACCCATATAGACGTGTTGGAACAGTATGTTTGGTTGTACGAGTTGGAGAATGAAAGTTGCACCACTTTGCAACTTTACACTACTTGCATTTGGCAACTTTTCCCTCAACTGAAAACTCATCACCACGGGAAAACACCTCCGAGATAGAAAAAATTGGATAAGGTTATTGTAGATGATTGCAAAATGATCCCATATCCTCAAATGGAGAGTCTATAAGCATCACGGTTTTTAAGTAACAGTCCATCAAAGATTGTTGTCTTTTAGCACTTTGAACTTATTCCCAACAAGTCATAGAACTCCCTCTTAGGGCAATCTTGATTAGGCCTGGTAGGGCAATCCTTCGCATAGTGAACAAAATTGTCACATCTAAGGCATTGAACATGAGAGAGGTCCCACTTCTTCTTGAATGCAGGAGCACCATATGACCCTTTATCTCAATTCCTCTTGAAGCATCTTTTCTTTCCTCCTTTTCCTTCCTTCTTCGAGGATTGAGCGAAAAGAACATTAATGTCTTCATTTGTAGGGCTACATCCAATACCTCTCACAGCCAACCTTGACTCCTCTTGAATATAGTCAACCCTCAACCGATCAAACTTGGGAAGTTTCGATCTCATGTTGATTCCTTGAACGTAAGACTCCCAAGATGAAGGAAGACCATTAAGAGCCAACATGGTCAAATCCTTTTCATCAACAATATGACCAATGGTAGAGAGTTGATCTCTCAATTCGAAAATCTTCATGAAGTAGGTGATGAAAAATTCTATTTCTGCCATCTTAACATGATGAAGTTGACTTGTGTTGTTGATCTCATACATCTCCTCCAAAGTCTTAAGCATTTCTCTCGCTGTCTTCAACTTAGAGATGATAGGAGCAATATGGTCCTTCACGAAATCAACTAACATCTTCTTTTCCTTGATATCTTTCTTCCTCCATTGAACTTTCTCTTCCTCATCCGTAGGTTTGAAAACTTTGCTCTCCACACTCAACCAATTTGCTTTCCTCCAAAGTGAGCATAATTTTGAATCTCTATGAAGTGAAGTGTGATGCTCCTTCGAGTCTATCCTCAATTTTCAGACCATTCACCATCTTGACTAAGATAGAGATAGACAAAAAAAAAAGGGAATAGAGGTATTGTTGCAATAAAAAATTTGATCACAATCTTTTCCAAACCCGCTCTGATACCATTTTAGTGTTTTAATGATCAGATAATAGAACTGAAATCACTCATAAAATGCAACACATAAGACAATAAACACAACAAGATACCTTGAGAAAACCCTCTTCTTGAGGGAGAAAAATCCAACAAATATGTCTCTTATATAATGAAGGAATAAGAGAAAAAATTTACTAACAACTCAGGCCTAGCTCATGGCTGAATTTGATATAATGAATAATAGCACCTCTCCTAGATGCAAAGATACAATTGAATATGCTTCTCCTTGAAATCGGTATGCTGCTGCAAGATGAAGTGTTATTGCTCAAGTGCGAACTTCTGCTTGGAATGCGAATTATGCTGAATGAACTTGATTGAGGAAATGAACAAACATCACCTTGTATTTATACACAATGAGGTGACTCTTCAAGGAGGTCGACCTCTCTTGAAAATAATAAATTACAAAATAATATGAAGGAAAGTCAGCCTCATCCATTTAAATCAAATGAGTATAAATTAAATAGCCATAGGCTATCATTTAATTTATTATAACTTAATGTGATCGCTATGAAAAATGTATGAACAATGAACTGTTTGATAAAAATCTTTGGTAGAAATGTATGAATAATGTGGTAGCATAGACAAGTTAGGGGACTATTTGAAAAAAAGCTTCAAAGAAATGCGGTCTCATAGAATTCCATGACAAGCAAATGCAATTGACAACTCCTCATAGTTTTTAGTTATGCAATGTGAAGTAATTGCATAACTGCTTAGGTTGACTTTGTAAAAACTATATTGTAATTTAAATTTTTTCATCTATGAACATCTACTTGTTAGTTATGCAATGTGAAGTAATGATTTGAGTTTGAAAGATGTGTAATGCAATGTAATCAGTGATATAAATATAAACTAAATAATATAACCATTCTTTTTTATGCTATTGTACATTGATATTTAACCATTGCTCAAGATAAAATTTTCAAAGAGTTTAATCATACACATGAGGAACAAATTAAATTTCAATTGTCAACTTCTATATATCAAATTATCTAATAATCAAGTGTATGTTCATATACAAAAATGGCATTGATGCCAACTCAAACAAAGTTTTACAAAATGTGGCATATGCTGGATCTCAATATGTATTAAAATTTACATGCCAAAATGTCTATCTCATCCTAAACTATTGGTGGATCATCAAAATGGAGCCTCTTTGAAGCACTCATTGGCTCTGAAGGTAGCTGCACAAGATAAATTCAAACCACAATGGAGATTAGTTATACTAAATAATTTAAAATCAAATAATTAACATCAAAATCAATATACATTGAATTTTAATTGAACTCTAAAACTGAAATCTTGATTACCTGAAATATACGTCTCTTTAAAGGGTCAGGAGTCCTAGAATATACCAAACCAATTTTTGAAATGCCAATCTATATATGTGAACAAAAATATAAAATTGATCCAAGTTAGCATACCATTATTGGTAATAGGAACATATTTACCAAACACAAAATAAAATAAACACATACCTCTTTAGGTTGATCTTTTTCTTTATCTCCTTCTGGTGTTTTGACACCTCCACCTTGAGGTGTTTCAACACCTACTCCTTAAGGTGTTCCAATGCCTACTCCTTTAGGTGGTGTGTCACTTGTCAACAACTCTATATAGCTCATAATTGCCTATACATAAAAATGACAAGTACATATGAAACTACCAATCTATGTTGATGTATGTACAATCAATATAAGATCTTAAAAATCTTGACTCCATCCAATTTGAGTTCAATTACCTTCCCCTTATCTAACTTTGCGCCTCCATAGTCTGGACGAGGGTGCACCTCACTCGCACTAGGTATTTCCTACAAGAGGAAAATAAGATAAACATATAAGTTATTATATAATTTCATTAATGACAATTCAAATGATAAGCAAGTATATAATAAAAAATGTAAACGAGTGAGTGCGAAAATATATACTGTGTGTGTGTCCAAGCCAAATGAAATGGCCCTAAGGGTGCTATCAGTCACCCGTGTGAGCTCCTCCTCAGACATCAACTGTTAAATAGACCATGTAAATAAATATTAGTACTTGATACTATCTCTTATTAATATTCATTTAAAAATAAATGCAAGTTATGAATTTATAACTTAAATCTTACCTGTGTCAATATTCCAACATCCCCCTCTCTAGCAAGAGAGGACTTTGTAAGGTGTGCTCCACTCTCCTGTGACTGATCTATAATGTCCACATCATGGAGGTCATAATCAGAAGTGTCCAAGGGATGCTCAGCGGGTTGTATAAGAGGACTCAAGCATATCTGGCGACACATAGTGCAAGTATGTGCCACACAAATATGTGGACCTAAGGAGGATGATGTAGCAACACTCGAGCCTTCTCCAACATCACCAGAATGTGGCTAAGCTACTATAGAATCATGTGAAACCAAATGACCACTCAAAGAGTGAATAGCCTGAATAGTCTATGTGGCTGTATCCTGGATAACCTTTGGATGATATACTAGAGGTGGCGGAGGATGGGGAGGAAGGGGAGGAAGGGGAACATTTGGGAGCGTGACTACTCTAACTACCCCTGGTCTATCCTGGGGCATACCTCCACTGACGCCCTAGAAGGGTTTAATGTCAAAGTAATTGACATGATGCCCTAACAAAAACTTAGCATATAATTTTTTAATAAAGTAAAATGGTATATCAGAATTGTTGTTCGGTGGTTTATCAAAAACCATACACCAACAATCCCAAAAGTTATCTACAATGTACCTATTCATGCACCATTTTATAGAAAGTTTTGTTTTATTAACATTCACTGGCAAACCAGTGTGGGGGTTAATGAATAAAGAGGCTATTTGAGCTTTGGTTATTTGGAGATCTTTCACATCATCGTAAGACAGTCCACATGCATAATATTCCCTCATGACTTCTCACCACGAATGAAAGACATTATGTTGGGTGGAGAGGGTTTCTATATTTTTAATTATTTCCTTCAATGTGTTTGTCATATCTCTCAATCGAGGGATTGTCTTATAAACTTCACAAATGCCCCTCAATTACCCCAATTTTTCACCAATTAAGTCTTCAATTGGTGGCTGCAGAGGTGGTGGAGCATTTGGCTGCGGAGGGGGTGGAGCATTTGGCATTTTTTCATTTTCATTCTCAGCCATAATACTCGATTAAAAATAAAAATCAATTAATCTAATTAAAATTACACAATATAAATGAAATTATTGTAAAAAAACCCTAGTTTTTAATAAAAATCCAAAAAAACCCTACTTTTTCACAAAAATCCATAACAAACTCTAGTTTTTGATAAAAAATACATCAACAAAACTATTTTTTAATCAAAATCCATTTAAAACATTAATTTTTAATAAAAATTCATTGCAAACTCTAGTTTTTAATAAAAATCAATAAAAAACCCTGCTTTTGAAAAAAAAATCATAAAAAATACTTAAAATTATAAGAATCTAATTGAAAAATTGATTAAAACATAATAAAACCCAAAAACTTACCTTTCAAATCGGATTTCTCATGAAATCGGATATCGGATTTCTTCTTCTCCTTGTGTGCCCACGTCCAAATTGTGTGAAATGACTTTTAACAGTCGGGTTTTATTATTTATATAGGCTTTTCAAATCGGATATCCGATTTGCAAAAGTAGGTTTGGGCATTGCTTTGGAGCAATGTACTAACACCCGAACCTGAAAAAGTCAACTCGACATTTCCGTGTTTTTGAGTCGATCCAAAACGTGGTTTTTTTCCCATTGCCACTTTTTGGCCCATCATGATCCTGTACATACCACTAAGCAAGTCCATTTTATCAAATCTATCACTCATTATCTTATTAGTCTTATCCTACAAAGATCATCCATCCACATACCTTCAAGCTAAAGAAGCATTAGTCATTTTTGAGGTTTCTAGTGAATTTCATAGGTTAGAATCAATATGATTTCAGTGTGTTTGCATGCAAGTTCTTTTAATTTATAGCTTATGATTTTCAATGCTTACAATTTTTTTCCTCCATTTAGTGTTGTAATATGTATTTATTTACATTTTCACACTTATTTAGGGATCCCTTATTTAGTTGAGCTTAATTATGCCATAATTGACCCTATAATTCATTTACAAGCCCATTTAATTACATTTTTTTAAGGGGAGACCCGACAATAATTAATGCCTAAATATAACACCTTACCTTGAGCAATATATCAAAATTCAATATCAATATATTCGAAGATCCAATTGTCAGATCAAGGTCTTCTTGCATCATGTATGTTTTTGGAGCTAACATTGTGATGTAGGTTTAATGATCAAGCTAAGCGTTCAAAGCACTATTTCAAGTAAGATACGAAGTTCAAGATCGACATCCATTGAATTTGTTTCATGCAAGTTCCATACATTCATTCAGTGACTTATCCAAGGGTTTGTTGAGTGGTTACATAGTTTTGTTCATTCTTCATTCCCTCTTTCATGCTTTTATTCCTTTCAAGGTTTGATTACCAAAATGGGGTTTGACCAAGGAAAACCCCTGTTCACCCAAAACAAAAACAAAAAATCCCTCTTATTCTATTTTTGTAGATTTAGGTGGAAGAAAGCTTGAAGACCTCTTGAAGAGAAAATTTGGAGAACTTAACAAAGTTGCAAAAGTTATCAAAATTGATGTCATCTCATAGAAAATCATCTACGAAAGTTATTTTCAACATTCTAAAACTGCAACCTGGAAAAATTGGAAGCTTTAGATCTGTGTCAAATGCTCCCAAAAGTTCAGAAAATCCCTAACATAGGACACATTCGCCCCTAGGCGAATGAGTCCCAGTCAACCTTTGAAAACTCACTTTTGGTGATTGGTAAACATAGTTCCGCCCTTCTAAGATATGGAATTTAATTTCTAGTTATGCTTATTTTGAGTTTAATATTGTTGTTTTAAGTTTAGTTTGGCATAATTGGGTTGCTTTTCTATTTTTAATCTTTCTCCCAAAAGTGCCTAGTGAACCTAACCCATGTCTTGACACAAAAAGGAAACTATAAGATCCTCCATAGAATTAACTCACCTAAGGGTTGAAAGTTAATTCTATCTTGGGGGATCTCATTTCCTAATGAAATTAGGGAAATAGGTCCATCATAAGACCCCATTTTTGTTATTCAAATCGGGGACCCACAAAAACACCTATTTCCATTCATTTCACATTCACATCATCTAGTCAAGTCTTCCATCCATCCCATTTTCCACCTTGCTATAGATTGGGGTTAGGTGAATACATCCTATTTCATGAATAAATCTTGGTGTATGCCTTCTAAATTAATTAGTGACTAGGATACCTTCCACAATCAACAAGTTGCATGCATTATCCACAAATCCATCAATAAATGCAAAAAATATTCAAACATAGACATGTTCTTCAAACCACCAAAGAACACACTTGGAATATGTGCTTTCAATGTAAAATATTAGAGATCAACATCAACCTAGATAACATGGAGTCAAAAAAATACTTTTCCATCATGAAGAATTCCTTCTAGTCCAGATTTTATCATACACAAGATGTTTCCTTCTCAAAACTTGACATGATCTATATTCATCCTTTAGTCATTTCCATGCGTTGGCATAAGATGTTATTGTTGTGTGTCAATTGACAGTTTGTTGTCTTTTTCTTTAGTTTATCTTTTTAATCTTTTAATCTTTATTTTGATTTATCTTTTGACCCACACTATGCCTACTCAAGTTCACCATGATCATTTCAAATCATGGTGTGCTTTGATATAGCATAAACTAGGGAAAAGTCTATTTTTTCTGTGTTGTGTTTGATGGTTTTCTCATCACAAATCCACCAACAACATCATACACCTTGTGAGTATTGGGGCATCCTATTGTCTATTGTTTTTTTTATTGATAGTCAACCCATTCTTTGGATACATTGCCACCTTGGTGTTATATACCTTAGTGCATAACATCCATTACTATATCAAATAAAGGTTGCTAATCTCAAATTCAACATAACACATCATCATCATTGCATCCATAATATTTTTTTGCATCCTTATTTTAATATTTTTCATCCATCATTTTCTATTTTCTTCTTCCTCTATTATTTTTAGAGATCACTCATGCAGTTAATGCATAGGTAATCTCTCAAGGGGGCATCAATCATCTCATCATCTCATCTTTTCTAATTTTCATTTCTCACCTGATTGGGGAGTATCATCATCTTCTTCTTCTCTTCTATTTTTTCTTCTTGGCTACTTTTCTTTTCTTTGAAACAAAGTTATTTTGAACATTTCTTAAAACAGTGACAAAATTTAGACACCTAAATTATTCTAGACCAAACCCTAATCACCATCATGCCATCATTAAATGCATCCATTTATCATTTATCACCTAATTAGTTAATACTCATCTAATAATTTCTATTTATTATTTATCTAATTAATTAATAATCATTTAATAATTTCCATTTATCTTTCATCCATTTAATTAAATAATATTTAATTGTTTAATTAAATACAAGTTAATTATCCATATTCAAATGAATTCTATTTTCACTTCTATCATTACTAACACACGGTTAACTTCTAGTCTGCATTAGGAAACTTAAAATTTCTATATCCACCACTTTAGTCAGCTCTTTCTTTCATCAAGTTAACACTTCTTCCATTTTAGAAACCTCTTCACTCTTCATTAGTTAACTAAGTGTTGAAATGCACAAGACAACTGAGAGGGGGGGTGAATCAGTTGTATCAAAAAAATTACTTCCAAACTTTAAACTTTCCACTTTAACATTAATCTATTATTAAGTGTGAACATGAAATATAAATAACAAAAACACAAGACCAAAGACACCAGATTTACGTGGAAAACCCAATGAGGGAGAATCCACGGTTTGGATTAACTCACAATATAGATGTAAAGCAATACCGGATACAGAGGTTCACTGCCAGAGGGTTCACTTCCTAGATACAAAGGCTCACTGCCTTAGGATTCACTATCGAGAAAGGGAGACTCACTGCCTACAAAAAGATACAAAGAAACAGATAAAAGATCCACTTCAAACAAGGTTAGCTACTCAACATTCCTGCGGTTGATAAGAATTTGAGAGGACCAATTACATATTTATTTTAGGACCCAAACAACATCTTGTATCTCAAACATGCTTCCTCAACTCGATGAAAATGTATAATGTAATGTGTAAGCACCAGGTCAACCAAACCTAATGAAAACACCAACAATATTTGAAGTACACGCATCATCAATAAGATAATCTCACACAGATAGATCAAAATGCTTCACCAATCATTTTACCATCTTTGAGAACACTTTAGATACATCCACAACAACTTCAACAAACTTCATTCATAGAGAATACTTCACTAGTCCAACTGAGACAACCACCAAAAATATTGGAGCTCTGGAGTAGGTCTTCTAGAGTGCCAAACCACATTAAACTTTGCCAGAATGCAGAAACCAACATAAAGAGTAATCTCCCAAATCCACAAGATATGAAACCAAGTACCAGAGGATTGTAGAGCCAAAACATTTCTCACAGTCCATAACCAGATAACACTAACAAACCAATTTACAACACCGATAAACATAAATTTTTCTCTCCATTAAACCAGGAGCTGAAACTCAAAATATAAAATCCATTAAATCTTATTAACACACCTACAAGCCCGTATAGGCATAAGGTCAACATAGAGGAAATGCAGACCACAATACCAGATCACACACTTCAACATAGTTTTCATTATTTCTCAAATTTTCTCAAAGGAACTTGGCAAAAATCAACCTACTCAACCTGTATTATGTTGACATCAATGACAACATTAATGACAACACCACCAAATACATCCATACTTGCAATGCTAAGCCTAAAATTGGAAACTTCAAGTGCATACTTATCCATCAATTTAATTAAAAAAATCAATATTATCCTCTCATGAACTGAATCAGAAAATTTCTAATTTTAGTTGAGTTTACTCCACTGATTTTCTAGTGAATGGAGGTCCTAATCCTCATCCACATGTCCTAGGCCTATAAATTCAATCATTTTCTCCATCATTGACATCCATCATACATCTAAGCAAGTCCATTTTATCAAATCTATCACTCATTGTCTTATTAGCATTATCCTACAAAGATCATCCATTCACATACCTTCAAGCTAAAGAAGCATTAGTCATTTTTTAGGTTTCTAGTGGATTTCATAGGTTAGAATCAATGTGACTCAGTTTGTTTGCATGCAAGTTCTTTTAATTTACAACTTATGATTTTCAATGCTTACAATTTCTTTCCTCCATTTAGTGCTTCCTGAGTGCCATCTTCTATAGTAAGTCTTGAGATGATCAAAATTTGGCACATCTAAGAAGTGATTATTCTTCATATTCCCAACCTTTGTTCCAACTTTGGAGTGAGAATTCAAAAGACTTGCAACTCAATTTTCATTCTTTTTAAAGGAAGATGTGTCATTCGTAACAAATAGTCCTACTTTAATGTTTGTTTAGAGATATATTGAATTTATCTTCTCATTCTATTATGTGAGATTTTTTAGCTTGCAAGGACACAAAGATTCTTCTTTATTTGGGGAAGCAACAAGGTCTCCCTTCTTCTCTCTTCTATCTTTTTGGAAGGGTCCTTCGTCTTTGTATTTTGTGGGGATATTCTCTCTTATTGAAGGATTCGTCTTTTTGGTGAGATTTATTTGTCAAGACCCTCCTTTTTCCCACCCAAGCCATGCTTAGAAGGCTTTTCCTCTCTTTTCATGTGGGAAATCAAAGGAAAAGAGGATTTCCAATGGGTTTTCTACTTTTTATCATTGATTAGAGATTAATGTTTATAAGGGTACCTAACATGACCTCATTCCCATGAATTATTTTTTCCCTCCCATGTTACACTTAATAGGTAGTGTTGATGTATATATTTCGCTTGACCTAGGATAGTGTTAATCATAAGTGTAGTATTGTATCTAGTTATTATGTTTACTTATGATAATAGGAATATTTAATTTCCTTCTCTTAGATAGTTAAAGATGACATATGTTTATCGTGAATTGAGGTACAAAAGTGCTATCACTTGCTCATCAATCATTGAATAATGGTACTTAGGTGCCACCTTTAGCTCGATCATATTAAGTTAACCCACCTTTTGATTGGGAATAGTTGAGAGTTAACTCATACATCATAGGCATGTCATCTCCTTGGTTTATACATAAAAGATCTCTACATATATATATATATCCTCCTCTAGCTCATAGAATCATTCATGCTAATGTGAGCTCTCTCAAAGTTATTTTCATTTTATTGAGCATTTACATTTTTGTCTTAAGAAACTAACTTTGTTATACTATTTTGATCTCATAATCATCTATACTTATAGTTTCATAGTTTTTATTCCTTTCATTAATTTCAAGGTTGTTTTCTATTTTGTAGGTTCTAATGCTCCAAACTCCTACTATCTTGCTCCTAATACCTTGAAAACACATCAATGTAATTACCTTTTATACTCATAATACCTACCAATATGTCTATCTTTTGTTTTCCAATTTTAAATACTCTACCAATTAATGTACTATGATATTATTTATCCAATAACACCATAAATATATATTAATTACAATCAAAATTACAAGTTTTACTTGATCATTGACACATCAGAATTAAAAACCATATTATTCACTAATGATACATATAAAATCGGAAGTATATGGATCAAAGAGATTATATGCCTTTTCGATACAACTCAAAATCCTTGTTCAATCATCCGAGATAGTCAAAATATATAGTGAAGCATAGCATGCAGTAAAAATCATTTCATCCATGGGTTGAAATGTAGAAAAGAAACGTCGATTGATAGGCTCTCATAGCCGCTTATCCATTTGTACGTGAATTAAACTCCATTCATGTTTGGACGTGATTGTGTGGCCACTCAAGATTAGCGTGTAGGTTTGTGATTTTTTGATGAAAAAATCGTATGAGTGACGCACCTTGTAATGACATCATATGTCCCTTGTAAGGACGTCATCTTCTACGCTTGGAGGGAAATCAAATTGCCCACATAAATCACTTGCTCTACTTGGTTACAAGTAATTTAGATAGTACCATTTAATGTACGCTAAATCACGTTAGTGTTTCAGAAAGAAGATTAACAAGAAACAAGATTACAATGATAGACATACTACGTTAATTATGGCATGGATTGGAAACAAAAAGGCTGAAAAAATTAGGGTTTTATTAATTTAAAGGAGATTGAATAAATTGACACTAATTTAGTAATTATTAATTCACATTCTATACTATCTAGATTACTTGTTATGGTAATTAATTATTTCAACATTTTCATTTTATCTAATATTTATTAGTAATCTTTCTTAAGAGTACAATTTATGTTCGAGCTTGAGAGATTTTTGGTGAATATGTTGGTATACATAATGTTTGTGTCAGAAAATTTTAGTTGCTCTTTTCAATCATTCGCTTCCTTGCAAACAAAATGGTGTTGGTTAATCCTCTTAATGTACAACACATGTTTAAGCTTGGGAGATTTTCTGTGAACATGCCAGTATACATACTATTTGTGCCACAAAACATTAGTTGCTCTTCTCAATCTTTGGCTTTCTTGCAAACAAAATGGTGTTGGATAACCGTCTTACTGCACAACACATGTTTCAGCTTGGGAGATTTTTTGTGAACATGCTAGTATACATACTATTTGTGCCACAAAACATTAGTTGCTCTTCTCAATCTTTGGCTTTCTTGCAAACAAAATGGTGTTGGATTTCTATATTTTTTGTTTCCACTTACCACTTGGAATATCTTGTCAATGCTATGCAACTTTGGTTAATGTAGTATATCATAGTTGTTGTATCTTGTACCTCAAATATTTGAGCAACTTCCTCAACCAAATTGCTTCCTCCATTGCTTGCATTAATATCATATATTGAACCTCTATTTAAGGAAAAGGAATCATAGGTTTCCTCTTGCTTCCCTAATTAATCAATCTATTTCTAATCTAGAAACTTAATCAATTATTGATCTTGTGCTATCAAAATCACTCACCTAATCAACATCACAATACCCCATCACTTGTATAAATATTGTATCAAATTTATTTCTTTGAAAATAAGTTCCATGAAAGGTTATTCCTTTCAAATATCTAAATATTCCCTTGACAACAATCTAATGTTCTTCTCTCATATTTGATTACTACCAACTCAGAACCCTCATTTCATATACAATGTTAGGTCTTGTGTAGATCATTGTGTACATAAGGTTACCCACTACGCTTTGATACATGATGATCATCTTTCTAGTTTTTCATTTATCATTTTTAGAGACATATTAACCATTAGTTTGACATGTGTATCCATAGTTGTGCTTACAAGTTTTCTCAGATCCATAGAAATCTTGTGTACAATGTTCTCAATGTAGCTATGTTTATTAAAATGAGTCAAAAAAGTGTTTTTATTCTATTGCACTTGAGAACCTAATCAATGTTCTATCTCTCCATGATTTTTCATTTTAAATTCAAAATCGAGCATTGCCTTTGTATTATTTCAAATATTAATATAATTACTTGTAATGTTTCCATCATCCATATATACTTGTGTATGCAATTATTGTTTTCAAGTAATACATTCTTATCATATTAAACATTCAAAACAACATTATTTTTTATAAAACCAATAGAGTAAAGAAACGTGTATATTTGGGTGATCCCACAAAGCTGGTTTACAATTTTTGAGAGATTCTGATTTTTGCTGAAATCACATATTTTTAGAAAATATAATGATTTAAGCCTTCAAAATTTCCATTTTAAGGATTTCAAATGAAGAGGGTTTGATCAAACCCCCTTGGATAGAACCCTGCTAGTTTAAAACCATACCTACAACGGAGTCTCCTTTACACCTATCAAAATGATGATAAAAAATCATTTTTGATTTACCTTTTGGGGGATCAAATGAATTCATTTAATATTTATTTCAAATGATTATGGTAGTCCTCGAAATGAGCTATCCAACGAATATAATTTTAATATGTTTTGGTTTTATTATGTATTTGTTTTTTTAGTTTTATTAAACATAGGTTTTTCACCGAAAAATCAAGCTCTATGTTCTGCATATTTGGAAAAATAGTATATTATCAAAATAAAATTTTAAAAGATATGTTCAGACTGGGTATTGATGTCCTTGATCTACTAAAAAAAATAGTAATAATTTCGATACATATAGAAAACGTTATGTTGTATACAGTCCGCCTATGTTTCAATTGTAATTGGTTTGACTTCGAAAATTGATTAAGGAAAAAATATTTAATAAAACACTATGAAACCAAATTAAAGTTCTAGATATCATAGTTGAAAATCTAAATTTGAAAAAAAAAAAAAAATTATCCTTCATACAAAAAGTTATGTTGTATACGATAAGCGTCACTCCTTAAAAATGTTGTTTTTAAAAGAAAAACTAGTTTTCGAAGGAGATGGAAAAAGAAGTGCAATCTGATTCTAAATTTTTTGCAGAAAATATATTTAGAATCTATAGACAAAACTTCACAAATTACTAGTTTGCATCATCTTCAAATTCCTCACAGTTTAGCCACTATAGGAGTCCGAAAGTGAAGATTTAGTTAAAAAAAATCAGTTTAGTGTCCAATTTGCCCAAAAAATGTAAACCGGTATTATGGGATCACCCATCTATTATTACCAAGCTCTTAGTGACTAGTTTCATTAAAAAAAAAATCACATCGACTCTTCATTCTTTGGAAGTAAAAATCCTTTTCTCTAGTCTAAGTAGATGTCTTATTTGAGCTCTTTATTTTAAGGAACACACTTTTAGCATTAATTTGATATATTTTCAAGTCCTCAGTTATATTAACAACAATAAAAACTCAAATAGATGTGAGTTCAACCACATATGAAAATATATGATGATAATTAATACCTACTATTTATGAATATCCCTTGGGTACAAGACAAGCCTTTATCAATTAATGGTTCCATCCAATTTTTATGTTTTCTTGAACAATCATTTGTAGCTAATATTTTCTCCTTGGAGGAACTGTGGTTAAAATCCAAATCTTTTTGTTCAGCAAAATATTCGATGTATAATTCAACACTTCTTTCCACTTAGTTTTTGAGACAATTCACCGCTTTAAATTAGCTACTCTTTCAAATCTAAATGATTTTGAAGAAACCATAAACTAATTATATTCCCTAGATTTAAGTGAAGGAATTTGTATCCTTACCAACTTTCAATGTCGTAGTGGAGATTTTAGAATTTATTTCGCACATGCTCTATCACCTCCTTATTCTTATTCACTAGTTTGTATACCTTTTGCTTCATCACTACCTTGATAAATATCTTGGTATAATGACCACACTATATTAGAATTCAAAGCAGCTCTAGGATGTTTATTGTTTCCCACTTTATTTTTTACACCATGATTTAATTAATTACAATATATTTATTTTCTTTGAGTGTTTTGTAGGTTCATATGCACATACATTCACATTCATATTCTTCACTTTCTTGTTTAGGTATATATGCACATATATTGCACACCCAAATATTAAAAAAGAGGTTACTATTGGTTTGATCTTTTATTAAAACAATTTTATTTTTTTCTAGTGAATACCTTGGTTGGATATTCTTTACCAATGTATGGTATAAAAGTTAATATATTATTCAAAAACTATTTAATACTACAATGTGGTTCATCATGCTTCTTTGTTATTTGACTAGAGTTCAATTTTTACATCAACTCCATTCTATTATATATTTTTTGAGGAAATATATTATCTTTAGATTCTCATTTCTATATAAGAAGTTTTATTACTTTTGAGTTGTACCCTCTACCATTTTCACTCTCAATCTAACTTATTCATTTTCTTGTTTGTTTCTCCATGATATTCTTGAAGAATTTAAACTTGTCAAAAAAAAAAAAAAATTATTTAGAGAAAAACATAACTATACCATAGTTGATTGTCAATTAATATTATAAAATACTTTGATCCTCTAATTGGCATGGTTTGCACTCATATGGAAAATGCATGAGATCCAAAAACTCATTTAATAAGAGATGCATCCTTTATAAAATTTTGGCCTTTGATTCATTCCCAAAATATTTACTTCATATGGATTCAAGTGTATCTATTGTCTAGATCCAAACCCAACACATGTTTTTTGTATCCACAAGTTTTATATTTTACATGTCAATATGCCTAAGTCTTGATACCATTAACTTTTCTTTGATATTTTATATGATTTTCATGCAATAAAAATATGATCTTTCACACCTAATGAGCATAGTTTGTATAGGACACAACATCATACTTCCTATGGTTCTCATAACTATACATAATTATGCATATACTTGAGTCAAACTCCACTTTCATTTTTGTTAATGATTGAATTGACATAGTTAACATAGGAACAATAAGATCACTTGAAATTTTACCTACCTAAATTGAAATTATATATGACATTCATAAATGTTCATAAAATCATCTAAAATTTCTATATTTATATATCATGGCTCATCAGGAATGCTTAATATTATGATTAAAATACAAGTAGATTGAATAAATTCTAAAATATAAAAATGTGGGTACCCTAAGTTTAATACTCATCACCTAGGGTACATTTCCATCATTTTTATAATTTCGTTAGGATATAGATCAACAAGGTGTAGAGATTGATTATCAACCTCAATGGTGAGCCAATTAGACCAGGATTTGTATCCTTTTAAGGATAAGAGTGATTTGGAGATGATTGTGATTGATTACCCTATTTAAACTAAATGACCTAATGGAATGAATTCAATTATTTGACAACATAAACATAATCAGTCAAGTTCTGACAAATATGGAAGGTGTAGACTGATATGTACCAGCCCAAAAAAATTGGTTTTGTTAGGCCTACAAGAACATGATTGGCATATGGTTGTTGAGTCCTTGTAAAGGTTTTCTACTCAACTTTCAGGCTCCTTTGATATCAGACCAAGATTTTGTTTTATGCATGTCCCATATTCATAATGCCATAAATAAATCCTATAGGCGAGTTTTCATGTCTTGACAAGAATGGTGAGAATAAATGCAACAAATAAAAATGGATCTTCAAGCTCTCATAAATCCACTTCAAACCTATAACTTGCACATTCACAAAGAGGGAAAATATTGTGTCATATAGGGGCTTACCTCAGTCAAACCCTGTGTTAGTGTTTCCACTTCCACAATGGAAATCTCAATGATAAAACCTTGAATGGAAAGTAAGGAAATGATGAATGAACATAATGCTGTAGCTCACAACACTTCAATGGCTTCCTTGAAGGACTAAAGTCATACACATCTCTTCAAGAGTCCAGATCTTTCTTGCTTGATTTTATTGAATGCTTGAATGCTTGGATGCTTGGAGACATACAACAGTGTTAGCCTACACATAGCATGAAAATGAACACACATAAAATTTGAAGTGATGTTGGACCTCGAATGGTTGTAATAATGCTCTAATATGTTGCTCTTGAATGCTCTTGACAATAGTATTTGCTAAATTTATTTTCACTTAATGTCACACGGACAAATTTTTAGATTTCAAATGATAAAATAACTAGGTATTTATAAGTGTTTATCCAATTTACCAAAAAATAGATTCCAAAAGCTAACACTTCATATTTGAATTTTAAACATTAAAATACCACCAATAACATATTTGAATTAGGTCCTAGCTAAGAATAGGGACCCATTTTCCCTTGGTTGAATGGGTCCTAGCCCAAATTTCTAGGACACACTTGATCCAAGGTGATTTAATGATTGAATTCATTTGTTTAATATTGTTTCACCTTCATAAAATAGTAAAAATAAGGCTTTGGAAATTTGGAAAAATAGAAGCTTAATTAAGTTCAATAAGTTAGGGGGCCAAAATATAATGTGAAATTGTAAAGATATATTATTTTCTACACTACATTTAGCCCCCACTTTAGTAAGAGTATGAACTTATGCTCAAACTCACACTAAAGTAGAGAAATATATGTCAAGAGGGGTTTGATTGTCCAAATGTTAGAGAGATAGGATAACTAAGGATTGAGGAGGGTGATCAAGCCCCTAGGATCCAAGATCCCATGGAAAACCAACATAGGAACAAAGGAACACATGTATTATATGAAATGCAACAAGAAAAGATACACAAACATACAATGTCAAAATTAATGCAAAAAGAAAAAAGATGGATTAGCAAGTTGTATTATGATATGCATCCATGAAATACATTACCTAGGTTTCACAAGGCTAGCAAGTTGTATTATGCTAAACACTCATGAAACACATGTCCGCAAGCAAGGTGTGATAAAAATGAAACACCAAAATGAAACATGAAAAATGTGGGCACTTTAAGCTTAATACTGATGATCTAGGGTACATTCCCATCATTTCTATAATTTCATTAGGATATAGATCAACAAGGTGTATAGATTGACTATCAACCTCAATGGTGATCCAATTAGACCTAGTTCTATATCCTTTTGTGGATAGGAATTATTTGGAGATGATTATGATTGATTTCCCTAATTAAACTACATGACCTAATGTAATAAATATAATTATCCAACAACTTATATAGAAACAATCTAGTTTTGATAGATTTAGAAGGTGTAGACTGATATGTACCTACCTAGAAAATTTGGTTCTATTAGGCCTATAAGGATGGCGTTGCCATATGGCCACTGAGTCTTTGTAAGGGTGTCCTGCTCAACTTTTGGGGCCCTCTAATGTTGGATCTAAGCTTTTTTTTTATACATGTCCCACAGTCAAAATGTCGTAGATAAATCTTGTAGGTGAGTTTTTGTGTCTTGACAAGAATGGTGACAATAAATGAAACAATACAAAATGGATCTTAAAGCTCACATCAATCCACTTCAAACCTGTAACCTACACATTCACAAAGAGGGAAAATGTTGTGCCATATAGGGGCTTTCCTTAGTGAAATCCCGTGTTAGTGTTTCCACTTCCACAATAACAATGTCAATGATAAAACATTGAATCGACAGGAAGGAAATGTTGAATGAAGACAATGCTCAAACTCACCACCTTTCAATGGATTCCTTGAAGGACTAAAGTCATACGTGCATCTCTTCAATATTTTGTATCTTTTTTGCTTGATTTGCTTGAATGCTTGAATGCTTGAATGCTTGAATTCTGGAATGCTTGGATGGTTGGAGACCTACAATAATGTTAAAGCCTTCATATAACATGAACATGGACACACATAAACTTTGACATGATGTTGGATCTTGAATTGTTGTAATAATTCTCAGATATGTTGTGTTAGAAGTTTGTGTTGTCATTGGTGTTAATAGATCTTTGTTGTTGCATTGATGTCAACCTATGGATATGCTTTGATTGGCTGCATTATGTTGTCATTAGTAGTCTCACTGATGTAAACCTCTTGTGTGGTTGAGATACTAAAAAGGTGTTGCAAATGTTCAAATGGTGTTTGTGACACTTGGTTTCTAAGTGGTTTTTAGAAAAAATGATTAAAAGAGAGTTCAATGTGGCAGAGTGGTGTTTAGTGTTATAATCCAAATTTCTTCATGGTTGAAGATCTTGTTGTGTGGTTTGGATATATTGATCAGAGCTGTTCAGAGGTAATATATCTAGATTTTCATGTTTTGGATCGATCGACAAAAGATGTTGTGTTCACCAATGTGTGAAATGTGAAAGCATTGTTGTTTGGGAAAAATGGTTTTTCTTCTCATTTCTCCACATTGTGGTTTTTGGTCTTGCGAATTTGAGAGTGTTCTTATATTACTCATATCTATCTTCAGTATCAGTTGTTTGATTTTTGGTGTTCCACAAGGTTGGATTCATGAGTTATAGTGTGTGGAAGGTTAACTGGGTGTATAAAATGATTATGTTCTTTAGATGTTTGTTGTTTTGAAGTTTTTTTTGGATTTTGGGTAAGTGCAGAAAGATGGGGGGCCAAAAAGGGGTCTTAAATGGCCACTTTATTTTTAAAATTAGGAAACACTGACCTTGGATGAGAAATTGAGGATAGTTACACTCAAAATTTTAAGATGCAACAAAAACAATGTTCATAGTGCTCTGAGTCTACTTTCTAAACTACTAATTCCTTTTGAAAATGGTAGAGATTAAGGGGTTCAAAAAAGGGAGCCACAAAAATTGGTGTTTTTTTTGTCAATAAAACACAACATAGCGTCTTGTGTGGCTCCCTCAAAAAGTTAACTTTTTTTGGTATTTTTAAAATCACTTCAGTGAGAAATTAGCTAACAACATGTAGTTTAAGCCCAATTTTTCTAATAATTTTTAATGGATATTTAATTTTTTAATAATTTTCAATGTGGACACATCTTGAAAAATAGAATTTTGGCCGTGCTACCCCTATAATTTTTTAAAACTAATCAAAAATATATATTTTTTGAATATGTGTACAATGGAGTCTAGTTTATAAAAGTGTAATTTATTTGAAATTTCAATGAATGGTTAAAAAATAAAGTGAAAATACCAAACACTAAGAGAGCCAAAAGATTCAAATAACAATTAGAAAGGATACCTAACTATTATAACAACTATGAGGGGATTTTTTAGAGCTCAAAGAGGTGTGTACCTTGTTGCAATAAGTTTATTTTTAGGGCACAAAGGACTCATTCAACTTTAGTAGCGAATGGGTCCCTATTAGGGTTTCTAAAACTGATATCTGGGTTATTTTCCTTAATGTCTACACCTTTGGATTCTTGGTTGTCATTCCTTGAAAACTTGTACTTAATTTTGTAGCTTCAATTATTTGTTCTTGCACTTTGAATGATAACTTTTGCAACTTGAAAACTTTGACAAATTTTCTCTAAACTTGCTCTCCACTTGATCTTCAACCTATAAATTTTTAAACACACATTCAAGGGAATAAAAACTTGGTGATTGTTAGTGAATAGGGGTTTTCCTTGGTCAAACCCCTTGTAGGTAATTAAATCAAATGATGAAATAATGTAATTGAAGCATGAACATGAAATATGTAATTGATGATACCTTGGATGTTTTCTTGTAATGTAAATATGCAATATATCATGTACTGGCCATGGAGAAAATGTAGATCTTGGATCCTTGAATATGACGTGAACAATTCTTGTAAGTAGATCTTCAATTCTACATCCACTATCTTAGCTCAACAACATTCATGAATGCATCAAACCCTTAACATGATGGAATGACCTTGAATTTCTACAATTAAGCCTTAATAATCTACCTTCAAATGCCTTATGAATTCTCTTGTAATACTCTATAATTCTCTTTCTCTTGATCCTAGGAATTCACATAGGTTTGCTAGGTTTCTTGTAAACTTGCTTGGAGAAGCAATGTGAATTAACCCCTTATTTATACTAAATTAGGATATTAACCCCGAAATTCAAATAATTAAAGCCAACACTAGATCTAGAAACAAACATTATTAAATTCCCATCAGAATGAAATTCAAAAAGGGGGTCCTCATTAAGGGAGGACCCATTCATCACCTAGGGTGAATGGGTCCTCGCATTGTTTTCTAGGTCCTAACCCTAGGGGATGGAAAGAACACTAAAAACCCATTTAGAATCAACTAATAAAGGGGGTCCTATAGAGGGAGGACCCATTCACCAACTATGGTGAATGAGTCATGGCACCATTTTCTAGGACCTTGATTTTTCCAATTAAATGTTATGCAATTTGAATCAAGGGTGTTGGGATAGATCTTCAATAGGTGTCATAATTAAGGCTTAAATTTGAATTAAAGGGGGTTAATTAACTCCAATTAACCACAATTAGTTAAGATGACCCTGGATAAATGTGAAAGAGTATTACAACACTTTACAACACCATAAATATGGTACACATTAGGTACATTTCATTAAAAGGTCTCATTAGGCTTAATTACTTAAATAAACCCTAGAAAAGTGTGAAAGTTTGTCACAATACTTTACAACACCATTGCAAAGGACAAATTCGGGTATTTTTCAATAAAATAAGAACCCTAGAATTATGTGAATGTGTACAATACCATTCAAAGGTACAATTAATTCAACTTTATGTCAATTATCCAAATCAAGTGTCAAAAAGGATTACTTTTTTTAATACTACATTTCCCCCCACTTTAGTGAGAGGATGACCCCATGTCAAACTTACACTAAAGTATACATTCAAGACACTTAAGTATGCAAAAATAAAAAAAATACATAATCATACCCTATCAAAGGCTAAGAAAAATAAACAAAAATAAAAGGATCAAGCACAACCATTGCAACGCGATGCAGAAAGGGTCGTTTGTCTAAGAAAAGGAATCAAAATTAGATGGTCCAACATGATGTGGAACACATCTAGGCTATTTTTCCATAACATATGTTGCTCACTTTGGGGTATTGGAACCTCAATTTGTCTACTAGGGGAGTTGTCCCAACAAAGTGGCAAATGAGAGATTCATATTAGCCTCTCATACCATACCGATGTTATCTTCTTGACAACTTTGATAAGGACCCATAATGTTATGCTTTTGTAAATTATTTTGTCATATAATTTTTTTTTAAATGGGATTTTACTTTCTTCATGTAAATATCTTCTTCTTAGGGAGCATTGTGCCTAAGGTCTCCAAGAGAGGATGAGCCAAAGTGTTAGATCATCACTCATGGGTTGCCTCATTCACAACATGCCATGATGGTAGATCATTCATTCTTGGATGTCATCAAACCCAATAACACCACCAAAGAGAGGACACATCACAAGAAAAAAGAAAAATCATGCCAAGATATCTTTTTGAAAGTTGTCATCGATGTATGCCCCCACTTTAAATAAATTGTTACACAATTACTGTGAGCAATTGATTTAAAATAGCCAAATTTTTTTCTTAATACATGAGAGCTTCTCTCAAAAAACCTTATGCCAAGTCATATGTTTCCGAAATAAGTCGCATCATGAAACAGGAAGAAAGGGTTGCCCCCACAAATACATAAGGGATCTATGGATTTGGGGTCAGTATGTCTTGCTAAAATGTTGTCATAGAGCATGAAACTTTCATCATTCCCCAAATACTCATAGAACTAGAAGAATGACACAAAGAGAGCGAAAAAAAAAAGAAAAATCCTTTCGAGTCAACATGGAAGAAACCTAAATGTCTCGATGCCTTGCATCATCCCCAAAATGAAAACATAAGACAAATGAAATGATTACAACCTAGAGAAGAATTGAAATATACATAGAGGAATGCACAAAAAAGAGAGATACATCAAATGAAACATCACAAGGGATCACATTACGCACATGTAATAACATAAAAAAAACATGAAAATTCAAAAATATTGTTAAGGAACATGCAAGTCAACCTAAAGAAAGTAATTTACATCCTAATCTCATTCTGTATAAATATATGGTGAACAACTAGCCAAAGGGAGAAGAACAAGTGCCAAACTAGGGGAAGAACCAGGTTCAACACTCTTTCTAGGATATTTAGCATTTAAGCTCATAGAAGAAGAAAAAATGTATTCAACTCATCATGCACTTGTTCATCAATCTTTGCAATGTCAATGCCATCAGCTAGATTGATCACAACAGGAGGTCGAATAAAAATTCCCATGCAATGTTCTTGTTTATGTTGCGGCGAATGTATAGATTCATCATGTCCTGCTTCAACTAGGTTTGGATTTTAATTTTCTATGTTTTTTTTGTTTACTTGAGTTTTCAATCTATGAGCAATAGCATGAAACCTATTCCTACACTCTCTAGCACTTCAATTTTGTTTCAATCTATTACCAATTTGTGTTTGTGTAAGAGCAAGTTTGTCAATCATAGGTTCCTTCTCTTCCTTGGGAGGAATAGAAGAAACAATATTAGGTTGTTTAGCCACTTTCTCTTTGGCTTTATAAACTTGTTTGACTCTAGTAGGGACAATGGGATTGTTTGTGTTATCTCATTGTCTCTTGTAGGAAATTGTAGGAGGTTTTTCTATAGGTTTTTCTTGTATGTTTGAAAGGGTTTTTGGTTCAATCATTGTTTCGTCAAGGATAAGTGTTTCAGTCATAGGTTGAGGCATGTTTTGAAGGGATAATTCTACAATTTTATTTTCATTAAATTTTTGATATGATTTAAAAAATAAATCCTCAAGAGGCCTAATAGGTTCCATAGGCTCAGGCCAAAAGAAATCTAGTGAAAAATTCCCTCGGGTTGATGCAGGATTAAATCCACTATGATGCACAGTAAAGATATCATTGTCAAATGGAAAATTTAGAAATTTATGCACAACCAAAGGGGTGAAATTCATGGAGTGAAGCCATGGATAGCCTAGCTTCACATGAAATTGGTTTGATTGTGTAATGATGGATAATGATACATTTAGTGTTTTTGGTCCAACTTCTAAAGGGAGATCTATCGAGCCTATCGTAGGTCAAGAAAACCCATTATGCGTCTTGATCCATGCTTTCGGGTTTTCATATATTTCTTGATATAGATCATGCACATATAATAATTTTTCAGTGATTTCATTCTCTCCACAAATAGGATCATTCAATATCCCATTAGTGGGCTTGTCATTGATTCAGCCAACTATGTAAATATAACCATCAGGTGCAGATTTAGGTATGTCATTTTGTGAGAAAGCAATATCAAGAGGATTTTTAGCTGAGCCCTTACAAGGTCTAGCTTTGATGAATCCTACCATTTTTATCGGTTGTTCATCATTGACACATTTTGTATGTTCATCATCCATGTATACATTCATCACATCATTCTTAGTTTCACTAGCTTTGACAAATGAAATATTGTTCTTAGGCATGAGATTTGTAAAGATTTGCAAATTTTGATTAGGGGGAGATACAAACTTATTACCTTGATCATTCAAACCTCCAATTAGTAAATGATTAGAATCAATAAGTTCTTCCACAAGATGTTTAAAATGTTTATAGTACTCTATACCATACCCATTTTGTTGGTGATAATGACAATAATCATTTTTTTGAAAGTCTTTAGGTAATGGTATATTAGGATCATGCACTCTAATAGGAGGTAAGGTAAGCATGTTCTTGTTAAGAAGATGCAACATGATATTATGAGGGGTATCGAGCAAAGGAGTGAACTATATCCCATTCCCCAAAAGGAGTTATCATCTTGATAACGACCAGTTGATTATTATTTTGTTGAATTGTTTGGGGAGAATTCAGTTGTAAAAAGCCCTTATTTTGTTTCTTGAAAGGTTGATAATTGTTCTAAGTTGTAGATTTAGACTTTTTAGTATGACTAGGGGGATTTATTATTCATGACTTCTAGTCGAATTTTGATAATCACGAAGGGAAATACATAATTGTGTGAAGGATGTAAATCTCAACATTTCAAGTTTTAGGTGGAGTTTATCTTGTAAGTTGGCAATAAACATTTGTTGAAGGTCAACATCAAGGATCTTAACGTTCACATGTGAATAAAGTGTTTGATATCTTCCTATGAAATTGATTACTTTCTCATCCTCATTTTTTTTACATGTCATTAAATCTGCAAGGATCATCTTGGGACCCATGTGAATATGGAAGTGGTTGTAAAAGGCATCAATGAGTTCATTGAATGAACCAATTTAAATTTTTAGAAAAGAGAACCACTCTAAAGCAGTATCCTTCAAGGATCTAGGGAATAACTTAGATAAAAATTTATCCTCAAAGATGAAATCACCACACAAGGCCATAAAAGTGAAAACATGGCTTACAAGATCTCCTTTCCCACCATATTTCTCAAATCGAGGTACTTCTATACATTGTGGAATTTGTGATCTTAATATGTCAAAGAAAATGGGGTAGACTTAATGTGTTGTAAAGGTTGACTGTTGTTGTTTTGTTGTAATGTTGCCACTTGTTGTAGAAGGGATGTCATAGTTTGAAAAAGTGAGTTAATGAGAGGGTCATTTTGGTTGTAAGGTTGAGGGGAATAAGGTGGTGTAGTTTATGTATGCGGAGGACTAATGAATTGCAGGTTGGTGGAGTTTGATTGTTGAGGAATTATTGTATTTGAAGGTACAAAGGTGGAAGGAATTCCTGCGAGAATACCTATGGAAGTGTACATAGTGCTAGTGGGTGTAATTGTTGTGTTTAGTTGAATGGTTGTTGTAGATTGGAATGTTGTTATGGGTTGGAAGATTTTTTTGGGTTGTGTACTAGTATATATAGGGATGAACATTGATATTGTGGAGGATGGAATTGGAATTCCACCTTGACTTAGGGTAGACCCTAAAGCTTGAGTGGAATTAGGGATGGTAGGGATGGTGTTGGTAACATTAAGAACATTGGTTGTAGGATGTGAAGTAATGGGAGCTGAAGTATGAAACCTATAAGCCATGGATGGTTGATTCTCAATGATGAGACAGAAAAATGTCTCATCTATTAGCCAAATAAAAGCAACTATTTTTCTTAATTATGGAGTTTATCAAGACTGAGCATGATGAGGTAAGTAAGAGATTTTTAGTTGTAGCAGTCAAATATTTCATCATATCTTGAAAATTATGATTTGGATTCTTGAGATTTTTGGATAGAAATTTGAAGACAAAAAGGCAAAAAAACCCATTAAATTTCATGAAAACCCAATTCATAGTTTGAGAGAGCACTTCTCCAGTCCAATACTCCAGAACTTTGCTTCCATGCTCTGGAATTTCCAGAATTTGTTCATTCGTTTGCTTCTATGCTCCAAAATTTTTGGAACTAAGTATAATAGAATTTATGAAGAGGTTGAATAGTTAAGGGACAACAATTGAAAGCATTAAAGGAAATTGGAGTGACTTGGACATAAGTTAAGAGAATATAGGGGCAATTGAAAATATCTAGGGAGTTGTTCAACCCAATTTATGACAATAGTTGAAAGCATTAAAGGAAATTGGATTGACTTGAACAAAAGTTGAGAGAATATAGGGGCAGTTACAAATATCTAAGGAGTTTTAATGATAAAAGATGTCAAAGGAAGGCTTCTTGAACACTCTAACAGCTTTTTGGAGCAGTTTAAAGGGTTGAAAAGTAGACATTATTCTTTTGGATGACCAAAAGAGATTGACTCAGCAAAATGGAGAGAAGACTTATCCTTTCTTTCTCCACAAATGTTCCTATTTTCTAGCAAGTTGTTGCACAACTATGAGGCTCATCTTTTAATTCTATAAATGCATTGTAATTAGGAATTCAAGGAGGGGATTAGAAAGGCTTGTTTTGGCCTAAGGAAATAGGATAGTTTCTAGTTTCATTTCAAGCAATGTATTTCTAGAATTTTTAGAGTAAATTTGAATTCAAGCAAGCTTTTCATTTATAGAAAAGTGTGAAGTAGTTTATCATTTTCAATTCATGCAATTGTGCCTTATATTAGTTTCCTTTCATGAAACTTCCCTTTTATGTAAGTGTGCTCTAGAATAGTTTTGATTTCTCCAAGTTTGATAGTAGAATAAACTGTCAAGCAAGTTTTCTCCATTCTCTTTTGCATACAACCATGGACACTGCCTTGGATTAATAAGATAAATGAAAGGGATTGCAATGAACCCATCATTTTTGGCACCGTTGCTAGGGATAGGTGTCATTAGGGAATTAGAAAAACCAGTTTGCCAGCCTTTTAGATTTACAAGTTCCTCAAGAAAGATTTGTCTCTCAAAACCGCCCCAAAATACCATCTCTAAAGAGAAACCCCCCTATATATTTCAAGATATCCTTAGTTGGAGGACCATCACTCCAAGTAATAGCAAAGGATATTTCTTTAAGGAAAGAATTGATGGATTATTCCTTGCAAGAGGTGCAGAATACAATGAAGAGATATTATCTTCATTATAAAATCCTGTAAAAATGAGACTTAATTGGAGACCTTCAAAGTCCAAGAATGGTTGCTTAATCAGATTTTTAAAGTCAAAGGAAGGTTGGCCAATCAGAGATTTGAAGAACATAGAGTTGTTTCCAGTCATACATGCAATAGATCGGAAGGAAGGATTGCAAGATTTTTCCAATCAACCCATGTATTTGCTAGAATCAAAAATCATGGAGGAGGTTTCCACTTCAAAGGAAGGTGAAGCATTGAGTTTCAAATTTTTGTCATCTTCTTTTCATTGTATTCTCTCAAGAATTTTAATGCATGGAAAGATATTTTGAGAAGGGGAAGATAGTTTTCACAACTAGTTAATGGATTTGTATAACCTCTCTACATTATTAAGTAGAGTAGGCAATGCTTTATTTTTTTGTAAATAAGTACTCTACACAAGCTATTTTCTCTTCTTAAAGGCTGTAAACATGCACTTTTCTATAAAAGGTGCTGCTCTCAAAATCTATTGCAAATATTTTGGCATTATGGATGACTGGTTATTTCAACTTTGGGATCTAGTTTCATCACTAGAACTTCAATAGTAAGGAAGCAAAAATAATGAGGGGGAAATTTGAATTGTTATTAAATGCAAATGATCAAGTGGCAGCTCTCAAAAGTTGAAAAAATTCTTTGAATGCAACATGGAGAAAGTGAACTACGACTCATGCATCAGGAGCTACCCAGAGCAACTACTAAAAAATGAATGCGAAGGCTCATTATGAGTTGCAAAGGGACCTGCAACATTTTAGGTGTGGGGGAGATGATGAGACAAAAAAATGTCTCATCTATTAGCCAAATAAAAGCATGTAGTTTTATTAATTATGAAGTTTATCAAGACCGAGCATGATGAGGAAAGTAAGAGATTTTCAGTTGTAGTAGTCAAAGATTTCATAATATCTTGAAAATTATGATCTGGGTTCTTGAGATTTTTGGATAGAAGTTGGAGGATAAGAAGGAAAAAAAACCCATTAAATTTCAAAAAAACTTAGTTTGTGGTGTGAGATAAAACTTCACCAGTCTGATGCTCCAAAAATTTGCTTCAATGCTTGGGAATTTTTGAAATTTCTTCATTCGTTTGCTTCTATGCTCCATAATTTTCAGAACTAAGTATGATAGCATTTATGAAGAGGTTGAATAGTTAAGAAACAATAGTTGCAAGCATTAAAGCAAATTGGAGTGACTTGGACAAAAGTTGAGAGAATATATGGGTGGTTGCAAATATCTAGGGAGTTGTTCAACCTTATTTATGAGCAGTTGAGAGCATATAGGAGAAGATTTAAGAGTTTGGACGACCAAAAGAGATTGACTAAGCAAAATGGAGAGAAGACTTATCCTTTCTTTCTCCACAAATGTTCCTATTTTCTAGCAAGTTGTTGCACAACTATGAGGCTCATCTTTTAATTCTATAAATGCATTGTAATTAGGAAATCAAGGAGGGGATTAGAAAGGCTTGTTTTGGCTTGAGGAAATAGGATAGTTTCTAGTTTCATTTCAAGCAATGTATTTCCAATAAAATTAGAGTATATTTGAATTCAAGCAAGCTTTTCATTTCCAAAAAAGTGTGAAGTAGTTTAGCATTTTCAATTCATGCAAGTGTGCCTTGTATTAGTTTCCTTTCATGTAACTTCCCTTTTATGCAAGAATAGGTTTGATTTCTACAAGTTTGATTATAGAATAGACTGTCAAGCAAGTTTTCTCCATTCTCTTTTGCAAACAACCATGGACATTGCCTTGGATTGATAAGTTAAATGATGAGGATTGCAATGAACCCTTCACTCAACACTATCAGAGAGAGTAAAAAACCCTAAGATCCACGGCGAGTGAGATATTGTGGGATGACATGAGCCTCAAACTACGTCTTATAATAGTATTGTGAATAGGACACCAAGTTGTAAAGTTCATGCAAGATTTACAAACCTAGTGTACAAACCCTAAAATGGCAAAGGGAAAATGCAAGAACCTAGAGTTAAATGAAATTTTTAGATTCTAAGTAATGCAATTTAATTATTATACAATGTAGTAAGCTAAAAATAAAATGTTTTAAATGTACTTTTGAATTTTAACAATGCACTGAAATGAAGAAATTTAAGCTAAATGTAATGAAATTGATGAAACAACTATAGCAATAGAAATAGTATGCCCCACCTTTTGAGGAATATAGCACAAGTGTAGGGTTCCTATTTCAAACTTGCTACACTCAAGGACACCTTAGAGATCTCAATCCGAATATAGAAGGGGAGAAAGAGATCTTTCAATAAGGTATCCTAGAGTCAGATTAGAGACTAATGAGAGGTTCACCACCAAGCTAGGGATTGGAAAGACTAATGAAATATAATATGTAATGTTTAAACCTAATGTAATGCAATCTTTCACTAAATGGCCTAAAAATGCATGAAAATCATAAAAAAAAGCTACAAGATGTAGTGTGTGCACCTAGAAATTTGAAGATGACTAAGTGAAGGCCTAAAATGCTCAAAACACTAATTTTAAAGCCTGTTGGGACTCATATGCAAGTCTGGGTGATTTAGTTCCAAATCTGAGTTTCTGCAAAAACTAAAATCTAGCAAATGGGTGTCTGAAACTACAAAAACCTAGAAAATGACCTATCCTGGGACTCATACACCAAAACTGGTCTATCAGTCTAGTTATGTTTTTCTGAAGCTTCAAAGTTTGAATTTTTCTATAATGTCTACTCTATACTTCCCAATTGATTTTTGGATCTGAAACCTTGATTTGCAACTTGTAGAAGACTTTTTTTGAAGATAACAACATTGCAAATGAGGGGACAACTCCAACAACTTTCTCCAAGATTGTAACCTAATCTTCAAGGAGTATTCAAGCTCCAAGACACCTAGATCTATAATCACACATGTATAAAGAGAGAAACAATTATTGATTTGTTATTAAATGGGGCTTTGCCTTGGTCATACCCCTTTTAGGTAATTAAACTAAATGATAAGATAATGAAATAAGGGAATGAAACATGAAACTTGATCAATGATACTTTGAATGATGTCTTGTAAATTTGCAATCTAACATGAAATGGCCATGAAGGATGTAGATCTAGATCTTGAGATAAGTGTAAAGAAATGCTTGACCTTGGATATTGGATGCAACATCATAACACTAGCTCAATAACATGCTCAATGCTTGATAATATTGACATGATAATGGATCTAGAATTGTTGCAATAGATGATGAAGAATCTACCCTTGAATGCCTTAGAAATTATCTTGATGATCTTGTAAAGCCTTTGAATGTTTAACTCTTGAGTGCTTGACTTGATATCATGAAGACATATATGTGAAATAATGATTTGAGACCTCATTTATATAGGTAATCCATCTAATATCCCATTTATTAGATCCCACTAGCCGACATTCATGAAATTTGAACTTAAAACCTAGATTTCCCACTCAAAACCCTAAAAAGGGGGCAAATGGGACTCATACATGACACTTGGTGTATGGGTCCCATCTAGGTAGGATTCATATTCCCGGGGTGGTGTATGGGTCCCATAGGGCCTTTTTAGGTGGCAAAAGTATCATGGTGTTAAGAAATTGAGTTTATTTGTTGATATTATCGGGATTTTGATTGAAATATACCTTGGGATGCACAATATAGGATCTTAGGTGCCTCTTAATAATGATATTAAGGCCATAAATGCAAGAGGGCTCAAAAATCAATGTGAAAGTGTAAATAAATATACTTTACAACATTAAATTAAGGCCAGATGAGGTTTATTTAGCTTAAAAAGGGCCCAAGACCTAATGTGAATGTGTACAACACATTACAACACTAGATTAGGTCCATTAGTTTACAAGCCTCCTAAATTTAGTGTGAATTTATAAATAAATATAATTTAAAACACTAAATTAAGGAAAAGTTACATTTATTTAGCTTTAAAAGGGCCTACGACCTATTATGAATGTGTAAAACATATTACAACACTAGATCAAGGTGATATTAAGTCCAATTTAACACTAAGCATTCCCAAATTAAGAGAAATTGTACCATATCCAAGGGAGTACAATTTATGTTATTAAATTTAGCCCCCACTTTAGTGAAAGGATGAACTTGCGTTAAACTCACACTAAAGTAGACATTCAAGAGGGGCCCAAGTGTACCAATCCAGATGAAATAGGATGAAAAAGATCGAAGCAGGTGGCCAAGCCCCCATGATACAAGATCTGACGTCAAACCAACATAAGAAAAAAAGGAGATGCACAAGGTGTACGATTTGTAGAAAAATAAGATACACGAACATGCAATGTCTAAAGGAAAGAAAAACAAAAGCAAAGTAGGAAAATGAAGTGGATCAAGCCTTTATTGTTTATCCAATGCGATGTGGATCATATCTAAGCTATTTGTCCAAAATCCATGATCACTTTGAGGCAACGAATTTTGGGCTATCTATTGGGTGAGTAATTCAAGAAGGTGAGACACATACACATGCAGCTGGTATGTGCTTGCACACACGTGAGTGGCTAAGGGAACATCATGCCTTAGATCGCCTTCCTGTCCAACCAGACCAAAGTTATACCTCCTGATAACTTTGATAAGGCAACATGCAACAATGAACTTCGAGCTTCATGAGGCAAGAAAAACTTCATATGGGTAAAAGCACAAAGCTATGTCACACTCTATAAAGGAAACGCCCAACACTGATCCAACTTTTAAACTTGAATCACTAAAAAGTGGCATATATGTTTTGAATTTTGAAATGATGTAAACTAATAAAATATGTATTTTTTAGTATATTTTATGTTTGTATTTAAAAATAAAAATAAAAATAAAATTTAAACTATCTTTTATTAAATTAACACTATAATTTAGTTGCTGATAAAATGGTGAAAAATGAAGTTGCATGGGATATCAAACTTTTTATAATAATATTTTTTTTTTTCAAATTTTTTGTGTGTATTTATAACTTGAAACTTTAGTGCATGGATATATTTTTTCAAATTTTGATAAATATGTATTTTTAAATAAATACTAAAATGTGCATGAATCAAAAACAACTGTTTCCATCGCATGTAAAATTTCATATTAAATATTTATCTAAAATGGAAAAAAAATTATACCATCTTGAAATAGATTCTTGTATCTAGTGCATCATATTTTTTCAATTTTTTTAATAAGTTTTAGTATTTTTCCTTTTCATGGTAATCAACCAAATATTTTATGCTGATAACCTACTTTTAGTATAAATAACAAATAAAATATAAATAATAATTAAACTATTAAAATAAATATATTTTGAAAACTAAACTTATGGATCTACAAAAGGGGGTATTTTTATATTTTTTTAAAAATGTTATTTACATTAGCAAGAGTTATTGAAACTTCACATTTTTCAAATAATTCTATTTTTTTGGTAAATTGGACTCAAAGTAGTGCTCCATATATTTTTAGCCAACAATTTTAGTTGAAAAAGTTGTGGAAGTATTTAACTTAGCTAGAATGAATCTTACTAGATCATATGTTTGATCAAAATTGTTTTTTAGTTAGAAATACTTAAATTCAGTTGTGTTGATATGTTGGCTGAAAGTGTGAAACAACGTTATTCTTTTACCCATATGCTTGGAACTCATGAACAAACAAGATGGCACCATAGGCAAGAAAAGTGTGTTATGCAAGGTGGCCATGTAACAAGTGTTGTAAATATAAAATAGTGTAAGGTACATTCAAAGGGATTTTTCTTAGTTCATGCAAGGTCTCTTCTTAGGGAACATTATGCCTAATGTCTCCAAGAGAGGAAAAATCAAAGAAATATCACACTCTCAAAGAGAATCAATCCCAATGACACCACCAAGAAAATGACACATCATAAAAATAAATTTGCACAATGAAACATGAGTGTCAATGTATGCCCCCACTTTAAAGTGGTTGCTAACATCATGACTATGAGAAATTGCTTTAAAGTAGAAGAAGACATGGGAGCTTATTCAGAAAGCCCTATGCCAAGTCATATGTTTCCAATAAGCTACGTCGTGAATAAATGATTAGGGTGAAAATTAGGGTAGACCTAAATGCATAAACAAGAGGATCTACCACTTATTTTTCTAGGTCCCTAAACACCTCAAATTATGTAAAATAAGATCCCAATAACAACCAAAAATGTAACCTAACTATTATAGAAACTATGGGGGATGTTTTTAGAGCATAAAAATTTGTGTACCTAGCCAAAAAGTTATCATTTTTTAGCTATGGAGGACTCATTCTACTTCAATGGTGAATGGGTCCTTTTAGGGTTTCAGATAACTAATTTCAAGACCCTGTTCCTTGATGTTTGCACTCTTGAATTCCCTTTTATCAGCTTTTGGAAGCCTATATTCAATTCTATAGATCTCTTTTTGTGATCTTGTAGTTTGAATGACAACTTTTATAACTTTGTAACTTTGCAACTTTGATAATCTTGCTCCAAATCTTGCTCAATTTGATCTTCAACCTGTAAATCTGCAATCACACACTCAAGGGAATAGAAACTTATTGATTTGTTAGTGAATGCAGGTTTGCATCAGTCAAACCCCTTCTAGTTAATCAAAACAAATGATGAAATGAATGAAATGAAGCATGAAATATGAAACATATAAATGATATCACCTTGGATGATGTCTTGTGAATCGAATCTACAAACTAACATGTAGTGGTCATGGAGAATGCAGATCTTGCATCCTTGGAAATGATGTGAACAATAGTTGCAAATAGATATTCAATGCTACATCCACCTCTTAGCTCAACAACATGAATGTATGCATCGAACCCTTGAAATGATGATATGACATTGAATTGCTGCAATAAACACTTGAAATCTTCCTTGAAATGCCTTATGAATGCTCTTGTAATTCACTAATGCTTGATCATTTGAATGCTTGAATGCTTCATAAACTTTCTAGCACTTTTTAGGAGAAACAATGTGAATTAACCCCTTATTTATACTAAATTAGGAGATTAACCTCGAAATTCAAAGAATTAAGATCAAAATCAGATTTTAGAAGAAACATAATTAAATTACCACCAGAATGAAATTCAAAAAGGTGGGTCTCATTAAGGGAGGAGCCATTTTCCATTAAGGATGAATGGGTCCTGGCTAAATTTCCAGGACCAAGCTTCGGGGAACTAAAAGAAGGCTAAAAACCCATTCTAGATCAACTGAGAAAGGGGGGTCCTATTAAGGAATGACCCATTTGCCATCAAGGGTGAATGGGTCCTGACTCAGCTTACCAGGACCAAAATTTGCCCAATGAAATAATTTGTTAATTAAGTTATGATGTCGGGATAGATCTTCGGGAGGTGTCAAAATCAAGGCCTAAATTAGAATTAGAAAAGGATTAATAAATCCAATTAACCACTTGATCAATTAAGACCACCTAGATAAGTGTGAAAGTATTTTAAAACACTTTACAACACTTAAACACAATACACATTATGTACATTCTATTTAGAAAGGGGCCCATTAGGCTCAATTAAGCAAGCACATTCTAGAAAAGTGTGGAAGTGTGTTACAACACTTTGCAACACCTTTGCAAAGGATCAATTAAGGCATGTTTTAGTTAAATAAAGGTCCTAGAATAGTGTGATTGTATATAACACATTACAACACTACTCCAAGACACCATTAATTCAGTTTTAATGTCAATTACCAAACAAGAAAGGAAAAGGCTTACTTTTTATGTTACTACAATAAGTATGTCACATGTAAGCCAACTTAAGGAATGCCATCCACATCCCAAGCTTGCTTAGTCAACTAGCCAAAAGAGCCAATGACAAGTGACATATGAGGACAAGGATACCTAATCCTCTTTCCCCCACTTAGTGTAGGACAAGGGTGAGCCGAATAAGATGAAAATAAGTTTCAATTAGAGGAACTAGGAACTTCAACACAAGGGAGGGCACTGCAATCCCTAAGATGTTAAATTTTGTTACTTAAAGCCATACATTCATTAGTAGAATTACCATGAACTCTATGATATGCACAAAATGAACTCTTGTAACAAAATTTCTTTTGTGTTTTTGGAGGGATAGATATCAAACGATCTTGGAGGAATCTCGACAACATACCTTCTTGATCCAAAGTAGAACATGTTCCTTTATTTTGTGATAAATATCTCTTTCTTAGAATTAGGTGTCATACTTACATAAGACTCATTGGATTGTGATATTTTGTACTCTCCTTTGTAGGAGGGTGTAAAATCTATCAAATTTGAATCAATAGTGTTTTGTGTGATTACATTTATGTTAAGCGAATATTTCTCTATTTCTTTCATATCTTTCAAAGGACAACAATCAAGACCACTAGTGTCTATTATTTCAAGATGAACTAATGTTAAATTTATCTTGAAAGGATGCTTTGTAATAGTGTTGATAATAAGTGAAGGCTTGTTTGTTTCTTTGAAGGGGAAATAACCAAGACCACTAGTATTTTCTTGTGTGCCAAGCTCTATAGGAACACAAATACCTTGTTCTCTAGCACCACATCCTTTTCCACTATATCCAAGTTGTTTTATAGGTTCATAACCTTTTCCATAAATAATTTTAATTTCTTTTGGATTAGATGGTTTTTGATAGTCTATCTCATCAAAATTTGTCATATAATTTGCTTCTTCTTCTAAAGTGGTTGAGGTGGATGCTTTCAAAGGGTCTTCCAAATTTTGGTTTAACAATATTTATTTCTCTTTTCCATTTTCAAAGTCTTTGTTTATGATATTGTATTCTCCAATGAATGTTGGTTCAAAATATAAGGAACCCCAATCATCTTCTAATAACTTTGTGACTTCCTCAATATGTTTTTCTTTGTCTTTTTGTTGCACGGGTTCTACTTGTGTAGTTAGAGTTAATGTTTTAAAAGGATTTTCCTTACCTTTCTCAATGTTCAAAAAACTATTTGGGTCAGGGTCAGCTTCGAGTGTGAACACTTTGTTGTTGTAAATATACTTCATTTTATGATGAAGAGTAGAACGCACCCCATTTATTGCATGAATCCACAGTCTTCTTGAAAGAAGATTATATGAAAGATCATGAGGCATAACATGGATCAATGTTTCTAATGTGGACTTTCCAGTTGTAATAGGAAAAGTGATCACACCAAGCGGTTGTTTTCCTACATTGTCGAATCCACAAATAGATAAAGAATTAGGTTGAATTTTCGATTAATCCACACCAAGCCTATCCAAAAGGTTTACACTACACACATTAAGATCAGAGCCATTGTTGACAATGGTTTGTTTTATGCATGTTCTATTGTATCTAACTATTATCATGAAAGCATCATTTTGTTTTTGCACTTCCAAAGGAGGGAGCTCATTTTGGTGGAAAATAATGTTAGCATTTATTCCTTGAATCATGGATACTATGTCATTCAATAGCGCATTAGAAGGGATGGGAAATTGTAGTAAAGAATTTTGAATCATGTTGTGATAATGAGGGGAGGCTTGAATAAGGTCCCACAATGATATCTTAGTAGGAGTATTCTTTAGTTGTTCAACAATATTCTACTCCTTTTCATTATGTTAAGGAAAACAAGGGGCACTAGGCAAGATACGGTTAGGCAATGGGAGGGATGCCGGAGGTATTTGTCTTAGTTGTGGATTGTTTCTAGTTGTATATGTATGAGCAACGGTATTATGACTCCTCTACTATGACACATTATTCTTAGGTGGATAAAGGATAATATCAAGTTTTTTTTGAGTTTGAGGTTTGTGGGAAGGTGGGTAAAGGATGAGTTGAGGTTGAATAATACTAGCATCCCTTAGTGAAGGAGATTCTAATGTTACTTCATCATCTTCATCTAAGGAAACTATATCACTATTGTCGATTTTTCATTTTTTTGAACCATGATATCCTCCTTAGGAGGAAACTTTTTAGGAGAACTATAGGCTAGATGTTCATGACATTCAAAGGTTGGTTCTTCTAAAATGACTTTATCACAAGTTGGGGAGTTATCAATGGTTGTATTTTCTTGTTTATTTGTAATAGCATTTTCTTGTTTGATAATGTTTTTCATAGGAGAAGAAAGGAAACTAATTTTCTCATGGATCTCATTGCTTTGATTTTCTGCTATCAAAGTTTCTTCTTCACCAATAGTAGAGATATTAGTAGAAGGTTCTATAGACATGGAAAATTTACAAATTCGATCTGGCACATTTGATCTCGATTAACTAATGACGTTTCTTCCTAAATCACACTCTCAGCTTGACATCACTTTTTGTCTCTTAATTAAATAAATCATTATTTATTTGATTAAGTCTTTCTCCTCTATTGATTAAATTAATCAATTTAATTTAATTAACCCTAAAATCCCTTTTAATTAAATAAATCATTTTATTTGATTAAAGTTTGTAAGGTCTTCTTATTAAATTGAATAAATTAAACCTTATTTAATTTAATCTAACATTTCCCCTCTTAGTTAAATAATTCAAATCATTTATTTAATTAATCATTTCCTCTCAATTCTGATTTAAATAAACAGTCAAAATTGTCAAATCATCTAATCCCTCATTAAATTAATCAAATCTTGATTAAGTTAATCCCCATCACTAAATCCTCTAGAGAATGCAATTTGCACATGAAAATAGATTTAATTCATTTATTAAATCTCTATTTTCCCTCACATGACATAAAAAGGGAATATTCCCTCAAGTTTGAACTCAAAAATTCCAAGTGGATGGGTACTTCCAAAAAAACATTCACTCCTCTTACATGTCCTTGTGCATTGAGCCAAGTGTCATTTATTTCATTCATTTTTCCCTCTCACATGTCATTTCCTCAATTTTAAATTCCACCTAATTGCATTTATTGGCACTTTGGCCAAAATGTGCACAACCATCAACTATTCACATGGTGACAAGTGGCATTCAACCATTGGTTGAAAGTTAGTCCCACATTGCCCAAATCTTTCTCTCTCTTCCAAATTCAAATCTATAAATGAAAGGTTATTTCTCTCATTCAACATCCACAATCTCAAGCAAAATTACTCTCTTGACATTGAGAGCCAATTTTCTGCACTTCATTCCATTATGTTCATCATTTTCACAATTCCATAACTATGTTATGCAAAAATCTCATTTAGGAGATTTGATCAATCCACAAATTATCGACATTGCAATTTAGGAGTTGGGAAAGGGCCAATTTTGACACATCAATTGGCACCAATTCCCCCATGGGATCACAAGTTTGCTTACTTAATTAGGATTTATTTACTTTGTTCTTCATTTTCCTAGTTTGAGTTTAATAAATGGATTTCATGGGGAATCCTTCATTCTTGCTTTCATATGATCTAATATTGTGATTGTTTGTTGTTTTTGTGCAAGTGCAGGATTAGGGGTTCACATTTTGGCACCAGAAGGAGGGCATGGACAAATTCTAATCATGTTTTATTGAAAAATCCACATTTTTCTATTTCTTTTGTAGGTCCCAGGAAACTGCGCCGCATCTACAGGTGCGATGCTATATCACACCGCTCATAATCCAAACTGCGCCGCACTTGTTTCCCATGCCATTTTTTCAAATTTTCAAACTTTGTCGTGGACCTATTTGTTCAAACTTCACCACACCCAATCCCACGGTGCTGTATTGCATCTCTTTTATAGGTGCGGTGCTATATTGCACCACACTTTTTCCAAACCACACTGTACTCGCTTTCCTGCTTGATTTTTTTTTAAATCCCCAACTCTGCCGTGGTTTTCAAGTTGCAAACTGCGTCGCCTGCAAAACTCTGCCACACTCATGCTCTCTGTTTCTACAGAGCACCGCACCCAGTCAAACGTGCAATGCTATATAGTGACGCTTCTATTCCAAACTACGCCGCACCTGCTAACTACACCATAGAAAACAATCAGAAATTCAAATTTTAACATGTGCCTTTTGGGTTTTAGATTTCTTGAATTATTGACCTGTTTGTTGTTTCTGTACTCTCTGGTTTTTGTCATCTTGCAAGTTAGGACAAGTAAGAAAGAAAAATAGGAGGTTTTATCATGGCATCATTTTCATCATACACAAAGTTTTTTTAAACACTATAGTGTTGTTTAACACTTTTAGAGGATTTTTAATCCTATTTTAAAAGAAATTTGTTATCCTTCATACTTAAGGAAACAATAATTTTTTCTTTTGGGCTTTAAAAAGAACAACACAAATTTCTTTTTCACAAGTTTGCAAAAGGGCTTAAAAAGAACCTTAGAAACAATCTACTAGATTTGGTTTAAGGCTTAAAAAATGAACAAGGAAACTTCCACACTTGAATTTGGTGCTCTAAAAAGAATTCATTTTGCTTTGTGGGATTAAAATGAACAAATGTTATTTTTTTTTGTAAATATTTATTCAGGTTAATATCATCAAAAGGTCATATTCACTTCTCTTGTGCCTCACGGCGATCTTGAGAATCAAAAGTTCTTTTGGTGATCTTAAGTTGAATAAAATAATTACCTCCACATTTCATTTTTGGAATTAAAATTGAAACAAACATGTGAGTGTGAGAATGGTATATTGCAAGTGTTCTCCCTTTGTTTTTTAACGAAATTTGATTGAACTACGGGATATCCTAGCTTGCTATTGTTTATCTTAGAGGGCGTGCCTTGTGGGAAAATGTACTCACCCAAGGGAACGACCCAACTGAGAACACGCTAAAGCCAAGCGACTTCCAACCGGTATATAAGTGTGGATTCTTGAGGGAAGTTCAAGAATCACAAGGATTATTCTGACGAGAAGGGCAACAATGGTCTCTCGCCGCATGGATAGTCCCCCATGAACTAAATTCCCGAATTAAAACCTCTTGTTTAGAAGAGGCCAAATCCTATCTATTTGTTGGTGCAAAAGGTCATGTCCTTTGAAGCCGCCCCACGTTATACATGTGGTTCTATTGTAGAGATGAAAAGTATGCCATGGGACATTCATGGGTACTGATGCTTGGCTGACCTAAGAAGCAAGTGCATTGTAAGGGGGAGCCTGTGTGGTAAAGCATCTAGTCGTCCACACTAAATATGCATAGCTGGATTCGTCCAAGTGGGAACCAAACAAATATTGTCTTTTCAGCCTAGGGTTGTGCATGTTATCGAGACACCTTGCTTGGTTCTAAAACATTGAGAAACAATCATTCATAAAAGCTTTGAAATTTTAAACCCTTTGAGGAAATAAATATCCTTTAACGAATCTAACTACTCTTGCTTGCCCTAGGGATTATATCCTTAGAGGTTTCTAAGTGCTTGGTTTTTATCATCATTTGTTTCACGAAAGTCAACACTAGGAAATTTTTTTCCCTAATTTCCTTGATTTCCACATAATGGACCTTGTGGGATGAAAAGAAAGTAGGACGTTAGGCATGCAGTTTGAATAATAATCAAGAAAGTGATTCTGGTAAAAATAACTCACTAAGAAGAGATAAAGACAAATTGGATCTCACATGTGTTGTCTCAAATGATTTCCCAAAAAGTCAAAATTCCAAAACCAAGATTCAAAAGGATTAGTCTAAAAACTCGTGAACGTCTTGAAATGCTCCTTGAAGTTAGAGAAAGATTGGTGTATAATTTCTATAAGAAGGCTTCAAGGAACAACCCAAGTTTGTATGCATTTTATTATCAATAGAATCCTGAGCTTTTTCAAAGGTTTTCTTTCCTCACATAGGAAGTATAACATGTTCTTCAATATCTAGGTTTTGTAAAAAAAAAGAGTTGCGTCTAGGTCAAAGTCTAGGATCAAAGTCTTCACTCTCATCCATCTCTCCATCAATCAAATTTCATCCCACCAACAAACTTTTGAGAAACTTTGGAAAATCATTCATGCTAAACTTAAAGGCTAAATCAACATCACTTTGTTTGACTTAATACAACTAGTCAAACTTTCAAGCCTCTTGAACAAATTTAGCTTTAGGATAATGCAACTTCCTAAAGTCTACTAGTTCATAATTACCTTGGTTGGCTTAACACACTTAGCCAATCCATTCTTTTGCGTGATTTTTCCCTAGGATAACACAACTTCCTAGGGTTTACAAGTTCACCATCATCTCATTTGACTTAACACACATAGTCAAACTATCAAAATCAATCCAAGCCCTAAAGTTTAGCATTACCCCTAAAAAGTTCTTCAAAAGTTTCACTCATTCACCTCATCCATTTATCTCATCACCATCACCATCCCCTTTTGATCCTTGGACTCTCCTAGTTTTTCTCTTTTGGGCCTAAAGATTAAGATCAAACGATCCCTATTTTATGGTCTAAACAAGATCACAACACAAGAGGAACATGGAAAACACCAAAGAAATATCAACTTCCAGTGACTTAGGTCAAGTAACCACCGAAGTAAACCTTGCAGGATCAAGCAACCCCCCAAAAAAATCTTCTCTACCATCACAAAATCCTCAAGAGGAAGGCTATGAAGAGGACATCACCAACGAGGACTTGGGAATGATACAATAAGAAATGCTAGAAATGATTGAAAATCTAGAGAATCATAAAATTGTCATTGCCATGTTTAAATACTTACGCATGTTAATGGAAGGAGGGGTCTAGTTCCCCTCTGACCTTGACGTAGGCACTATTATGGAAATGCCTCTTACAAACATATCCCCAATGTCAACTCCAAATATCACTCAATAAATGCCTCAAACCATATCGACAGTCACATCAACCTCACCAATTGTAAACAAGGGAAGTGCCATGTTTCATGAGTTACAAAAGCATCGCCTTGTAAACAACAAAGAGGTAAATGTCAGCACCACACTAGATAAATTTGTCTTGGTGAATCCATCACACCCCTACATCCCACTCACTTTCCATAATCACATGGATTCATCCTCATTCCATGCAACACCAGCCTATCCGTTAAACATACAAACTTATCTACCACAAGGAGAAGGTGGTTTATTCAAAACAACATGAGTCACTAACCCGTTCTTCATCCAGGGGAGCATACCACCTTTCCCTCCATTACCACTCACATTTGTATCACCTCTTGGATTGGATCTTCCCCCCCTACCCACCGCTAGTTTCTCAAATCCAGGAAATCTAAGCATCACATCGAATCTTGTCCTTTTTCCAACAACATCACAACAAAAAGTGGCAACCACTCAAGCCACCATGGTCAATACATCAGTCGGTCCTCAAATCTCCCAAAAAATAACTTCTCAAGGAACGACCATCTCAACCACATCACCAACAACCCAAATCCCGACTACCAACATAACCCTTTCACCCATCACAACGATTAGCACCATTCCCAATCTGCCACCGATCCCACCAAAAGCTAACGTAATGAATTATTTCATCACCATGATCCAAGCCATCCAAAAGGCCAATCATCAGAGGGTACTTAAACAAAACCAACAAGTTGCACAACAGGCTGCTCAACAAGCACAAGAACAACTAGTTTCCCAACAAGATGCACAAGATGCACAAGATGCACAAGTTGCACAAGCTACGCAAGCTGCACAAGCCGCGTAAGCGGCCCAACAAGAACAAGCTCAAACTCAATCCCAACACCAGGCTCAATAGGCACAAGCAAAATATCGAGCACAATTGCAAGCAATTCATCAACAAGCATACCAATAAGCCCTGCAATATTTTCAGGCAGAATAGAAAGCTAAACAACAAGCTTTGTTGGCACAACAATAGCTCAACCAACAACAAGCTTTGTTGGTGCAACAATAGCTAGACCAACAAAAAGCTTTATGGGAACAACAACAGATGGATTGACAACAAGCTTTGTTGGAACAACAACAACAAGATCAACAACAAGCATTGTTGGCACAAATGTAGGCATATTAGTAGGCCTTGAATGCACAACAGAACTTGCAGAAAACTCCCACCAGTACCCCTCCCATCAATCAAACACCCCAAACACCTCAAAACACGTTTATCCCACCTCTCGATCCGCACAACGATGTCGCAATGCAAATCAAATTGCTCTTGCAGCAGGTGCTAGACCTCTAGGCAGGAATAACAACTAGAATACCAAGCAACTTGTGTCCCTATCCCTTTGAAAAAGATCTCATAATGATACCATTACCAAATGGATTTGAAATCCCTGAATTTGAAAAATATAATGGCACGGGAAACCCTAAAAATCACGTCAAGGAATTTCAAGTGCATTGCATTGAGGTTGCATACAATGACACATATCTAATGCAAATTTTCCCCCGAAGTCTAACTGGTCCTGCCATAGAATGGTTTTCTCACCTACCCACAACCATTAAAAAATTCCAAGAAATCGTGAAAGCATTCCTTAAAAATTATGCTTTCAACATGGGTGCAGATGTTAGTTTGGAAGAACTATCAATGCTCAAACAAAGAAAATGGGATTGATTCACATCCTTCTTACAAAGATAGTGATCCAAGGCCAATCAGAGCAAGTGGACCATGCTAGAATAACAACAAGTTTGCACAATCATATCCAATCTAGATGAAAACTTGGCGTTCTACTTGAAAATGAAATGCAAGACAACGTATGATCAATTGATCCCAAAGGCGCTCAATATCAAAAGAGCCCTTACTGTGTGAGGAATCACATCAATATTTCCTCCACCACAGGATAACCACCCATCCAACAATTATAATGATAAACCTTGAACATGGTCGAGGAAAAAAATATCACAAACGATGGCGTGGTCGATACTAAGGTGGTCATAAATGCTCCTAAATAGAACATCCAAACTCATCATTAGCCATAATTCACAATCGCAATAATGTGCACACTAATATAGTAGTAGCACAACAACAACCACTCCCTACCAACCAAATCAATAACTTGGGAAATCAAGGAGGACCACCTCCCGGAAACAAATATCTTCCCAAGCGGAAGTTCACGGCTCTAGGAGAATCAATTGAATCCATAATGAAGAAGTTGGTTAAGGAAAACCTTATCAAATTCTCCAACTCTAACCAATATGCAGAACCCATGACCAAACCGCCATGGTGCAATGAAAACCTGCTTTGTGATTTTCACAAGATCAAGGGACATACAACCACAAATTTCATTAGGCTGAAGAATATCATCCAAGACCTCATCAAGGACAAGATCATAAATGTTGAACAACTAGCTGGAAACCACAACCTAAAAATATACACAAATCTGATGCCAAATCATAATCAAGGAAATAGCTAGGGGAACAATAAAGGGAAGCAAAAATATGCTACTACTAACCTAGTATATGAAGAGATAGTTGCATGTGTAGATGAAATGGTCATGGTCATTAATGTCAAAGGAGCCAACACTGACTGTGGAGTCGTGACACATGGCGGCAAGGTCACCATTGCAGGGGCACCACAACCATCTAAGACCCCCATTTCAAATAGAAAATCCATTCCCTATGACTATAGTGTCATCGACCAGCTGAAGAGAACCCCGACCCAGATCTCCATCATGGAATTGTTAAAAATTTCTGCTGCCCACAGGAAAATCCTTGCTGAAGCATTAGCAGCATCCATCATCTCCACCACCCTTGACACAAAACAGTTTCAGGCTATGGTTGGTAATATCATTATCGTGAATCTCCTTACATTTTCCAATCAAGACTTCCCTGCCCAGCCATCTCATAATCACACACTTTATCTTCAAGTGTTGATTCACAAAAAGAAAGTTAAAAGGGTCCTGGTGGATGGAGGTGCAGGCCTTAACATTTTCTCTCTCAAACTCATAAAGAACTTGGGATTCTCTGAGGATTCAATTAACAAGAAAAAAAGCATCACTATAAGGGCATATGATGATCAAGAAAGAGTGTCTCAAGGCACTATTAAAATCCCAATCCAAGTGGGACCAACAACCATGGAGACTACCTGTCAGGTCCTTGACCTTGACTTACCATATAAAATCCTCCTAGGATGCCCATGGATCCACAGAATGAAGGCGGTTGCCTCAACATATCATCAATGCTTCAAATTCTTGCACCAAAATGAGGAGGTCACCATACATGGGGATCCCGAACCATTTGCCTACTGCAAAAACTTGGAAGCAAAGTTTTATAAAATCCCCCAAGTGCCAAAAAATGATGAAGGCCCATCCACTGCATACATAGACCCATCTAACTGTGACTCCACTTCTGCGACAAAGACACCTGCCATCCCTGATATGTTTGACATCAAACTCATGATCCAGGACAACAAATTCAGATATTATAGAATGAAGAAGAGTGATTTTTTTGTAGGAGAGTTACCACAATCTCCTTGATCACATGGGCAACCTCAATAAGCCGAAACACCCATCCACACCCTTAGGGCAGACCTTTTTGGATTGTGCTATTGGGGAGACCTAAGTCAGGAAAATGTTGATGAGGAAGATATTTCAAGCATGATATACTATGATGCAAGACCCACACCCACACAACCCATGGATGAAGCCAGCAGAGGGCTATAAATAATGCTTGGTATGGGCTACAATAGAAATGAAGGCCTTGGAAGGAATAGTGATGGACGACTGGAGCCCATCATTGCCAAAAGAAGAATGAGGAACCTTGGCCTCAGATGTACTCCCCCAAGTATAATCGTACATGGTAGAGGTACTCCCAGTAGGGCAGTCAAGTCCTCTCCTCAAGTATCGACAACCACCCTTAGACCACCCGTATGCATAGGTATCCCCCTAGACAATTTCACTTTTGACGTAACTGATGTCTGCACCAGTAGTGACGATGATTATACCATAGTAGGCCTTCCCATGCTTTTTGAGGATTCCTCCTTACTAATGATTAGTGCCTCACCTGTTGAGTGAAACCAACAAACCCACACAATCAACTTAGTATACTCTCAACTCATCGATCATGACCAATGAGGATCGCCAATTCTAGACTCATTCAAAAATGATGAGGCACTCTTGGAATTCATGGGACTAAGGGATGCAATTTTAGGCATGGATCACAAGGCTGGTTTTGAAATCACATTGAACACTCAAGCATATTAGGGGGAGACGCTTGAGTCCTTCAGTCGCAAAAGAAAAATAACGAGAATAAGCTTGGGGTTATTGAGTGAAAACCACACTGTGGCACTCTCTAACTAGAGAATAGTAAATATAAAGGAAGCATCCACTGGTGAAAACCTCTCAGAGGCACCGAAGGATGAAGGATTCAATCTCCCCCTACTGCACTACATCAAGAACAATCAACAGTCCTAGCAAAGCAGTGTAATCCTGTCAACTTGGGAACAGAGACAACACCACAAATCACTTTCTATGTTGAGTCAGTTCTGACAGAAGAACAAGAACTACTAGCAGCATTTCTAAAAGAAAGGAAGGTAAATTTTGCATGGACCTATGCTGACATGCCAGGTATGGATCCAAAATTCATGGTTCATCATTTGGCTATTTACCTTGGAGTGAAGCTAGTAAGACAAAAATTAAGAAAAATGCATCCCTAGATAGCCTTTCTAGTCAAGGTAGAATTGTAGAAGCTCTTGGATGTCGACTTCATATGCTCAATCGACTATCCAGAATGCGTATCCAATCTTGTACCAGTTTCAAAACCAAATGGGGGCATCTGTATCTGCCTAGACTTCAAAGACCTCAACAAAGCATGTCCTAAGGATGATTTTCCACTACCTAACATTGATATGATAGTGGAGATGATAGCTGGACATGAGATACTATCACTAATGGATGGCTTCTCGAGGTATAACTAGATAATGATTGCAAAAGAAGACCAGCATAAAATAACATTTACATGTCCATGGGGCACTTACTACTGGAATATGACACCATTTGGGATAAAAAATGCAAGGGCTACATATCAGAGGGCCATGACGCTAATCTTCCATGACATGATACAAAAAACTGTCAAAGATTATGTCGATGACATACTAGCTAGATCAAAGAAGATACAAAACTACATAGCAACCCTAAGTGACATCTTTGACAGATTGGAAAAGTACAAGGTCAGGCTTAACCCAGAGAATGTGTTTTTGGGGTACAATCAAGTAAACTTCAGGGATACATAGTATCGATGAGGGGAATAGAGGTGGATCCCACAAAGGTTAAGGCAATCCTCGATATGGAAGCACCAAGGACACTTAAACAACTCAAAGGATTACAAGGTAGACTCCAATCCATTCAAAAGTTTATAGCGCAACTAGCAGACAAACATATTGCATATTCACATCTACTCCACAAGGGAGTAGCATACAAGTGGGATGACAAGTGCAATCAGGTATTTGATAAAATCAAAGAATATTTTCTTACACCACCAGTATTAATGCCACCCATTGCAGGAAGACCACTGATCTTATACATCTCAGCAACAATAGTAGCCGTGGGTGCTCTTTTAGCTTAGCACGATTAAAATGGGACAGAAAGGGCCATCTATTACATCAACAGAACAATAGTTGGCCATGAGTTAAACTACTCATTCATTGAAAAATCCTGTCTAGTAGTATTGTTTGCTTCACAAAAATTCTGACATTACATGCTGGCACACAAAATCAAACTCATCACCAAGATAGATCCCCTAAAGTATCTACTGTCAAAATCTATGCTCATAGGAAGGATGGCTATGTGGGTCATGATACTATCAGAATATGACATTGAATATGTGGAGAAAAAGGCAATCAAAGGACAATTCATTGTAGACCAACTGGCAGAGGCTCCAATCTATGTAGAAAATCCACTCATATCAGAATTTCTAGACGAGTCCATCTTTAATCTTACCATAGCCGATCATTGGAAACTCTACTTCGACGGTTCCCGCACACAACATGGATTAGGAGCCGGTGTCTTCTTCATCACCCCATAGGGGGATTGTATATCTAGATCTTACAAATTGGCATTCCCCTATACCAACAACATTGCAGAGTACAAGGCTTTAGCCATAGGTCTCAAAATTGTAGCACAGTGGTGAATCATGGCATTAAAATTTTATGGATATTCACAACTTATTATCAACCAAGTCAATGGCGAATACCAAACCAAGGATGATAAGCTCACACCATACAAGAAGTTAGTAGAAATCCTCAAAGAATCATTTATTTATATCACCTTTGAGTAGATACCAAGGGCTAACAACAGAGCAACTGATGTCATGGAAAAAATTGGATCCTTACTGGATATCCCTCGCAATGTCTCAAAACACGAATTCTTGATAAAGAAGCTTCTTGTACCCACTTTTGAGGTACCAGAATCAAAATATGCGTGCGAACTCATTGGTCCTGGTGATATTTGGTATCACGATATGTACACCTACCTAAGAATAGGAGTCCTCCCAGCCGACATTACCCTGAACCTCAAACGAACCTTTGTCAAAAGGTCCTTACATTTTGTCATCTTAGGGGAAACCCTCTTCCATAGGAGCATTGATGGAACCCTATTATGTTGCTTAAAACCTGATGAAGCCTTGACTACTTTGACTGAGGTACATAATGGCACTTGCAGTTCATACTCGAGCGGTATGACCTTGGCCAAGAAGTTGCTAAGAACTGGGTACTACTGGCCAACAATCGAAAGAGAGGCACATGGCTTTGTAAAAAAGTGTTACAATGCTAGCAGCATGGAGACCTTATTCATGCACCAGCTCAGGAACTCCATCCTATTGTTACACCATGGCCCTTTCCACAATGGGGGCTCGATCTCATAGGTAAAATCACACCCACCTCATCCAACGACCACAAATTCATCATTACCGCCACAGAGTATTTCGCAAAGTGGGTTGAAGCGATTCCCATGACCTACATCACTAGAAAGCAGATATCCAAGTTCATCCCGAACTATCTCATTTGTCAATATAGTGTCCCTCAATCCATTATCTCTGATAAGGAGACACCTTTCCAGAATCAGGATGTCTGTGACTTATGCGAAAAATTCAAAATCCAACATCTCTTTTCCACTCCATATTACCCACAAGGCAATGGCCAAGTAGAAGCTACCAACAAAACCATTCTGAAGATCCTTAATAAAATAGTCAATGACTCTAGTCGTGACTAGAATCTGTAGTTAAATCCTGCCTTATGGGCCTACCGCACCAACATCCACACACCAATAGGTGGCACCCCATTCTCCTTGGTCTATGGATCAAAAGCCATCCTCCCAGTCGAGATCGAGCTCCCATCACTGAGAATACATTGCAAAACCTCATCACAGATGAAGAATACAGGGTCTCACGATTAAATGAGATGGAGTTATTAGATGAACGATGCATGTATGCCCTCAACCATCTATAGGTCTATCAGAATCGCTTGGAACACAACTACAACAAGAAGATCAGGCAACGCACCTTCCAAGTCGGTGAACTTGTGCTGAAAGAGAACCAAAGAAATGTGCCGAATCCAGAGAACAAAGGTAAATTTGAACCAAACTGGCTAGGACCTTTCGTCATCACAACCAGCTATAAATCAGGAGTATATCAATTAGCAACATCAGAAGGCGAGCCTATGAATAGCTCCCATCTCAAAAAAATCTATGTCGAAGAACTTGCAAGGTATAGAATCAAAAAATACAAAAAAATATATTAGAAAATGTCCTGAAAAAATGGTTACCTTGATGAAAACCTGGCAAACAGGCGACTTGGCGATAACAAAAAAATAAAAATAAAAAAAAGGATTGAAAACAGTAAAGAAAAAAATCGTCTTCTAGTGAAAACCACTTCAGTGGTGCTTTAGACAAGTACCTTGGTGAAAACTTGGAAAACAGGCACCAAGTGTAAATAAAGCACTCCACATCCACTAGGATCTACATGACTCACCCATCCATTCCATCTCATTTCATTAATCCTCCATCCACCCACTCACATCTATACCATAGACTAAGCTGATACCCATATCATATTCCACCATAGTACTACTTGGCACATTCCTAAGGTTAGTTTGTCCTGCCTTTATTGAAGTATTCTATCGCTTAATGCTAGGGGAATTTCCTTGAAATAGGCATTGGATCGGATTTGTGTATATTTTTTGTGCTCTTCCCAAGACATCAAAAAAATCCAAAACATGTCAAAAATCTCAGAAAATATTCAAAAAAGTTCATCATTGAGTCTTGTCAGCCTTCCACCTAGTTTGAACTACATCGTCTCTGAGCTTGAACGTAGGAAAGGTTGATCTTTGATCATCCCCCGAGATAGTTTAGGTCAGTCCTTAGGCGTTCATCACAATAAAATGGCAACCTGTTTTCCCATCTATCTCATCATTGAGTCAAGTTTGTTATCAGTCGAATTGCGTGGTCTCTACGTGTATAATGTAGGCAAGGGTAATCTATGGATCAGCTCCTGAGACCCCTAGGATAGGTCTTTAAGTTATTCTCTTCTTCGTAAATCTCAAAAATACCAAAAAAATTTGCGAAACACTTCAGAAATACCAAAAATAGCCTCAAAATATTTAAAAAACCCAAAATGGTGCATCCATCTCATCTCGGTTTCACCCGCAATAATCATCATTCCTAATAAAGCATCATCGCTTTCATTCTTTGGTAAGTCAATTAGAAGCAAGTCTCATAGGTTTCAAAAGTGAACACCCTAATTGTTAGAAGTCTCAGGTCTAAGTCAATAAGCAAGAAAGTTAATCAACTTGGAGTATCAATAGCTTATCAAACAATCAGTCCCATGAAAACCTTGATCACAACATTTCCTAGGAGGAATCCTTCCCATGATGGACATAAGCATCAGGTATCTCACAGTAGTTTAGTCTTGGCTAGCGGTATGAAGAACCTTAGCTTGTTGGTTTGCTTTATTTGGTATTTTATTGGCTTATCTTATTTTGTGCTCATTCCAAGGACCTCTTGATGATGCCTAAACAAAACAGGTTTAGAGAGAAAGGAATGGGGCAAGGATCGTTGTCTCTTTTATCCACTATGCTTGTGGGATACACTTGTAAAATAACTTAGTCATATGTACCTTGTTTGGTTTGTGGAAAGAATGTTTTAGATATCTTGTTGACCACATAGGGAAGCTTGCTTTCCTATGTTTTGGCTCAAGATGTTTAGAATGTCTGAACTACATCCTGAATGAAGTATGCATGCTAAGTGTGAACAAGAATACTCCTATCTAATTTTCAATTCAAATTCCATCACACTAGGTACAACGCCATCCTGGTTCTTTATACCTTGATGCATCGTACCTAGGTGTGTTATTAAACATAACGTAATTGAACCTTTGAAAATCACGACTCCTGGTAAGAAAATCACCATCATCCTAACTAACTCATTGATTCTAAGTTTTCCTATCTTCTTTCCATACTAACATGGTATCATGACAGTAATCAAAACATCACCAATGCATACACTCTGCATCCACCAGATCATTAGCATAAAAAGCATATTGTATCATATCATTGTCTTAAGTTATGAGGAATAATATAAATTTGTTATTCTAAGCATCTTAAGAGATCATTACATCATACATAATCATTAGCATCCATTACTATTTGCACATCAATACGCCATTATTAGCATACATTACATTCATAAGATCATCATTAAAAATGCATGAAAAAGATACAAAAAGAAGTACATCCATTAGAAACATACATCATATCGCATGAGCATAAGAAATAGAAGAAATCTCATAGCATATAGGAAATTAAGAACTACATATCATACATTGCAAAACATTTCATAAAGGCGAATCATCTCATATATCATCAAGAAATTTACTGTCATGATACAAAATCAGATCAAGTGTATGATCAACGTATATAATACAAAAAGGGGCAAATAATCGAGGCCCATAAATTAAAAATTGCAATTGTCTATGGTCAAAGGGCTAGCCTTTCTGGTTGCTGCCCTCTCCCACCTACCTCTCACTGTGATCCTCTAGGGGCCTCATCCTTGTCTATTGAGAGAAGTTTGGCACTCGGCTTGCTGCTAGCACTGCCTATCTATAGTGTTGTCGATAATACTCGGCCTCCCTGACCACCTCTCTATATGCATGTAAAGAAACTAGTCGGCCCCCTGATGATGAAGTTGTACTCTCCAACTGCCTCCACCGAACGATCTCCTGATTCCTCTCGGATTGAGCCTGGTCCCTCTTGGCAGTAACTATCATAACTCGCTACCTAGCCTCATCCCACTCTACTGTCAAAACTTGAATTTGACCTTGCAAATACTGGATCAACACATCTCAGTGGTTTGGCTACGCTATTGGCTGTTGCTGCAAGACTACTCTCGGCTGACCATCCTGCTCCCCTACTCTGGGAGGCGATTGCTATGCTGGATCCTTGGGAGGTGTTTGATGAGTAGGTGGTCCACCTCCTCCTCTTCCCTATCCTCTCCCCCTGCCAGCTGTCTGACATCTGGGTCTCCACCATGGGAGTGCTATACCAGGAACTATCAATCTTAGGGGAGGCCTGAACCAAGCTCTGTATGTTGGATAACCCCTGCATCTATTGGCCCCTGATCATATGGCCACGGTTGGGCCACCAAATGTCTAAAGGAAGATATTGCCTCAACTGCTGGGATGGGCTGGCCCCATGCCATCTCTCTTGTGGTACGGGAAAAGATCACCACATATTGATCATCTGGCCTATCCTGCATCTCTCCAAACTGTCGGGCCACCCTGTCTGGGAGATACCGCTCTATCATGGTATGATCCCAACCCTATATCCATCTGTCCTGTCGGGCAAAAAAAATTGATTTGTGTCATCATACCATGGGCCTATGCCCATCCAAGGTCTTCAAACAAACTCTCTCATCTCATCAAGAGCTTGTCGCCAGCATGCAAGGCCACCTTTACCAGTATGGGTAAAATGGATCTCTTCCCCGCCATATCGCCAAACAACAGGGTCATCAATGTCAAGGACAACTGGTGTGACATTGGGATGGAGCACTAGAATCTACTCCCAGGCCCAGATGTGTAACAAAGTACCTCCAACCCCAAGAGACCTGCTGTCCAGATACACAAACTCATGAAGATCCTTGTATAAGGAGGCCAACAAAACTAGTCCCCAAGCAAAGCACTCTTGACGAATGCACATCTAATGCCATGCTAGTCCCTAGCTTGGACTGAAGTATCGGCCCTGTCGATCAGGTGCCACAAGACAAGAAATGATAGCAGAAATGATCAAGCTATAGGTGCCCACTCTACCAGGGTATCTCTCCAAATCAATTTTCCCATTGGAAAAATGAATCTCATCAAGCTCCATCACATCATAGCAAGCATCCCTGCCATCATTTGGGTCGTAAATGACTCTGGCTCCAAGGATAGGCAGTCAGAGGATGTGCCAGACATCCTCGAGGGTAATGATAGCCTCACCAGTGGGAAGGTGAAAGGAAGAAGTGTCACTATGCCACCGCTCAGCCAAAGCGGTCATCATACCTAAGTGTGCTCGAACGGGATGAACATAAGCAATGTACCAAAGACCAAGCACACCAAGCTAATCTTGAAAAAAAACATGCATACCCTACAATCTGTGGAGCACCGACCATTTGTGCTCCCTCGAGTGAAGTACATCAAGCTCCTCCTATACAATGGAGGCCATCACATCAAGGTCTCGTAAAAAGAAAAAAAATGCATCTCGTGCTAAATTTTTGCATCCAAAATAGCAAATGCAGCGCTATTTTCAAATGCGGCCCAGTTTGGAAAAGTCCAAAATGCACTGCCACAGTGGAGTTTGCAAGTTCCTAACCTCCAAAGTGCCCTGCGCGGTCCAATTCTCATATGTGGTCAACTTTGAGACCAAACCCTAAGTTGCAAATGACGCCATGTGACGTTATTCGCGTATGCGATGGAGTTTGATTGGAAAACCCTAAATTACAAATGGGGATGTGTGGTGCTATTTGCATATGTGGTCTAATATAGGACCGTGAGGCGTCGACAGAGCATTTTCAGCAACACTATATAGTGCCACCCAATGAAAAAGAGACTTTGACCCTGTTTAATGCACTTAAAATGAAAAAATTGAAAGTCGGATAGGGGCACATACCTAGGGTCCTAGGCTAACTGGTCATTGGTGCACTCGTACTCTCTCCGACATGTGCTTGGGAAGGTGTCGTTGTGCCATCTCGACCGAGACTCAGAGCTCAAAGGGTGAAAATTTCCAAAGGCAAAGTATGCAAATGTGTTGAAAGTGACCCCTCAAGATCTATTTAAGCTTAAAAATTAGGGTTTTTTGACCTAATTTGGCCATCTAACTAGGGTTTTGGTCCCCCAATCCTGTTTTTGTCCAATCGAGGGGCATTTTGCATCTTTTTTGGCATTTTAATGCATTTTTTGGCATTCTGGGGCATTTTTTTAACCTGTAAAGCACCTTGTCATCTTTTTTCATGAGGTCATCCAAAAAATCAAAATTTTCATCTGATCTCTCGAGGGGGTAGTATACCAACATAATCCTTTTGCTGGGGCAGCAGTGGGGCATCTGAAAAATCAAGAAATTTTGAACTTTGATCATAGTAGTTTATTCTTTGAATCAATCCAACAAGTACATTGCTTCAAAGAGGGGCAAAATGTAGACATGGAAAATGTATAAATTCAATCTGGCACATTTGATCCTGATTAACTAATGATGTTTCTTCCTAAATCACACTCTCAGCTTAACATCACTTTTTGTCTCTTAATTAAATAAATCATTATTTATTTGATTAAGTCTTTCTCCTCTATCGATTAAATTAATCCATTTAATTTAATTAACCCTAAAATCCCTTTTAATTAAATAAATCATTTTATTTGATTAAAGTCTCTAAAGTCTTCTTATTAAATTGAATAAATTAAACCTTATTTAATTTAATCTAGCATTTCCCCTCTTAGTTAAATAAATCAAATCATTTCGTCTCAATTCTAATTTAATTCAACTCATCAATTTGAGTCAAAATTGTCAAATCATCTAATCCCTCATTAAATTAATCAAATCTTGATTAAGTTAATCCCCATCACTAAAATCCTCTAGAGAATGCAACTTGCACATGAAAATAGATTTAATTCATTTATTAAATCTCTATTTTCCCTCACATGGCATAAAAAGGGAATATTCCCTCAAGTTTGAATTCAAAAATTCCTAGTGGATGGATACTTCCAACAAAGCATTCACTCCTCTTACATGTCCTTGTGCATTGAGCCAAGTGGCATTCATTTCATTCCTTTTTCCCTCTCACATGTCATTTCCTCAATTTCAAATTCCACCTAATTGCATTTATTGGCACTTTGGCCAAAATGTGCACAACTATCAACCATTCACATGGTGACAAGTGGCATTCAAACATTGGTTGAAAGTTAGTCCCACATTTCCCAAATCTTTCTTTCTCTTCCAAATTCAAATCTATAAATGAAAGGTTATTTATCTCATTCAACATCCACAATCTCATGCAAAGTTACTCTCTTTGCATTGAGAGCCAATTTTGTGCACTTCATTCTAGTATGTTCATCATTTTCACAATTCCATAACTAGGTTATGCCAAAATCTCATTTAGGAGATTTGATCAATCCACACATCATCGACATTGCAATTTAGGAGTTGGGAAAGGGCCAATTTTGACACATCAATTGGCACCAATTCCCCCATGGGATCACAAGTTTTCTTACTTAATTAGGATTTATTTACTTTGTTCTTCATTTTCCTAGTTTGAGTTTTATAAATGGATTTCATGGGGAATCCTTCATTCTTGCTTGCATATGATCTAATATTGTGATTGTTTGTTGTTTTTGTGCAAGTACAGGATTAGGGGTTCATAGGTTCAGTTTGATTGTTATGAATGTCGATGATTTCATCCTTGTTTTCTAGGGTCTCATTATCTTGTGCCATAACTTCTACCCTAGTAGGAGAGTTAAGAGGTTGGTCACATGTTATGACTATATTTTGTAAAGCAACTTCATCACCACTAAGAGAGCCATCAAGGGAAGGAGAAATATCATTGTTATGCCTATTAATAATTGAATTTTTTTGTTCAAATAAATATTTCCAAATTATAGGTACATTAGGAAGGATAGAAATAATGCTATAACTTTCAATCATTGGATCTTCTAATACCAACATGTTTTCTTCACAAATGTAATTTTCATGACCGTTCTCGATTGTATTCTCTTTCTTTAAAGCATTGACATAAGTAGCAGAGGTGTTAAGAGAGGAATGTAAACTAAGTAAAGTAGTGGAAATTATCTCACCTTTTGGTGTTATAATATCTTCCCAAGGGGGAAGAGGAGAATGACAAACAAGACCTTCCTGATTCTCAACAATTGCATCCTCTTACACCAAGATACCTTCATCACTAGTAGGAGAGGTATAGGGAGAAGAACAACTATGGTTGGCATGGATGTATATGCATGTATCTTCTATCACATCATTCCTAAAAATAGGAGAGATAAGAGGGGTATCAATGACAAACACAAATTTAATACAATTTTTTAACAAGATCTAAAAATAGAACATGGGGTATGATGGCTATAGATTTTTGCAATGAAACCATCATGTAATATCTATTCTACAAACTTGAAATACAACAACGATATAGAAAACATGCAAAAGGATAATGCAATTTTTCATATTTTTAACATTATAACTGATTGATTATGCTATGTACAAAAATGTGAAAATGAAATGATGTTAAGCTATAAAGAAAATAGGGGATGGAATGCCACTATTCTCCTTAGGTCATTCAAGAGTGTCCTAGGATCCCAAATTGGATTGACAATCAACCCAAAGGGTGAGTCAATTCTCAAAAAAGAAGACCTAGGAGGGGGTTCTTGAAACATTGAGGGGTTCACCACCAAGCAAAAGCTTGGAAAAGATAATTTAACATTCAACTCACAAAACCTAGTAATGCAAGCTAAATTATGGATGCAAATGGTGAAATTAAGCCACAAAATGTTATGATTTGTGTACCCGAGAAGTCTAGAAATGTGATGAGGATTCTAGAAATGCAAAAATGATATCAAAATATGCTAGGGAGGACTAGTATGCCCTTAGTGTTGTCTTAGTCCTGTTACTATTTTTTGGGGCAGATGCAGAATCTTTGGATGTCAGAACTAGATCAAAAAGAATCTCTAAAGAATACCCTCAAGAGGACTAAGACTCTCTTACTGTTTTCATAGTCCTAATTTGAATTTTTGAAATCTTTGAATGTGATCCCTAGGTCCAATGTCTACACTTGCTTCTTCTTAGATCTTAGTTCTTGAAACTTCCATATCTAGCCTGTAGGTGAGTTTCTATGAACATTACAAATTTTCTATGTAACTTTGCAACTTTGCACTTCAAATGATCTTCAAGTCTTCAACCTGAATTTTCAAACACAAACATGGAAGAGAGGAAAAACTTCTTGATTGTTAGTAAATGGGGGTTTGACTTGGTCAAACCCCTTGTTGGTAATTAAACCTTGAAATCGAATGAAATAAATGAGGGAAATGATGAATGAACAAAGTACTATGTTTCAACTCACCAAACTCTTGTTGTGACATCTGTAAACTTGTGTGAAGTGGCTAGCTAGAATGTAGACCTTGAATCCAATGGATGCTTTATATATCTTGACTTGAATTGCTTTCTTGAATCGAAACCCTACATCACAAATGCTAGCTCAAAAACACACATGATGCAAGAATATCTTTGATATGATGCTTGAATCTTGATGATGACTCCAAATTCTTGAATAACTTCTCTTAAATACTTGTGAACTCAATTATGCTATTAGGAATGCTCTCACAAAAGTCTTAGATGAAAATGAATCAAAGAACCTTGTATTTATACTTATCTAAGCTTAATATCCTGAAATTACACCACAACAATCCAACATATGAAATCATTAATTAAAGGAGGCTAAATCTCACCAAGATTTGAAATAAAGTCCTGAAAATGACCTGAGGGGGACTAAGACACCCTAGGTGGTGTCTTAGTCCTGAGGCATGAAACTCAGGGAATAGACTCTAAAAAGGGGCACATTTAGGGTGCCTTTAAAAATGGGGTCCCAAGACCATTGGGGGACAAAGACGCCCTAGGTGGCATCTTAGTCCTGACCCAAAAATCAGTTACATAAAGCCAAAATTATTAAATTATCATTTATCCTTTGATGTTTGTCAGGATTAGCCATAAAAAGATGTAATTCATTAGGCTTGTGGATGCAAAATAGGAACAATTAAGAAATAAAAAAGAATAAATAAAGAAAGGTGGGCCCAAACAAGTGTGAAAATGCAAGGGTATGCATTTTCCTACACTACATTTAGCCCCCACTTTAGTGAGAGGATGAACTTGCTTCAAACTCACACTAAAGTAGCCAACCACACAATCAAGAGGGGTTCAAATGTAGAAATGTTAGTAATATAGGATGACAATGACCAAGAGGGTGGCCAAGCCCCCATGGTCAAGATCCTATGGTAGACCAACATAGGCAAATAGAAACACACTTGCAGATGATATATGAATCCAAAACTAGATCACCAACATACACTATCAAAGATAGAAAAAGGAAAAAGGTAAAAAAAGAAAAATACAACGAATCAAGCTTCAACTAGGGGTCCAACGTGCTGTGGACTGGGTGTAGAATGTTTATCCAAAAAGGTTTACAAGTGGAATGCTTTTTCCACTCTACAAACAAACACACATGATCACAATGGCTAGTGAATCTATTTATACACTAGGTGATCCCCAAGAGGTCCATATCAAAGTCATACCCCCATGACTATGATAAGGAGAAAAAGAAATGCATGCTCACAAGGGCCAGTGAAGCTAGTTGTTCACTAGGTGATCCCTAAGGAACCATATCAAAGCCATACCTCGATGAATTTAATAAGGTACAAAAATGCAACACAATAAGAAAGAGAGAGATATTTGCAAGATCATCATGGATAATATAGGCCCTTAAGTGGCGATGAAAATTTAGAAAATCAAAGTTAGGCAACTTGACGTAAAAATTTGAATAAGTTATCTATATTATTTCAAAAATATGTAAGAATAGAATCTGTAGCAAATTGAATGTAGTTTCTAAACTACTAGGTTTATTTTAAAAAATAAAAATCTATTTGGTGAAAATTTGAAATTTCAATGTAGTAGTACTTAAATTTTAGGGAAAAAATATGAAGTAGGTGTGATGCATATGATTTTGTAATATTTTTCCATGTAAATAATTAATTATGGATTTTTTATTAAAATTTTTAAGAAACATAAAAACTTGTATGTCTGACCACCTTAACTTGGTCAAAACCTCATGAAATTATTATTTTTTAAAATCCTATAGTATGCAAAGCATAGAATATGACGCATGTTTCAGATTCAAAAAATGTGGTACTGTTTGAAAGCTATAGATGTTTTTCAATCAACCTATCAATTAGGACTTTAGTTGTAATTCAAATAGAAAATGAATAATTATTTATTAAATTCAAAGTAAAGCATAATTTATATTGGTGGAAAGATGGGAATCTCCTTTAAAAATCCTTTTCGTTTCATCAATTTTGGGTAAAAGGAAAGTCGTTAGCGACATGTGCCATCATATCACTTACATATCGCCACTTTTTGGCCCATCATGATACTGCACATACCTAGGGATGTTTGAAGGGATTTTGCTTAGTTCGTGCAAGGTCTCATCTTAGGGAACATTGTGCCTAATGTATTCAAGAGAGGAAAAGTCAAATAAATATCACATTCTCAGAGGAAATCAAATCCAATGGCACCACCAAGAAAAGAATGCATTGCAAGAAAAAAAAAAATCGCACAATCAAACATGAGTGTCAATGTATGCCCCTACTTTAAAGTGGTTGCTAACACCATTGCTATGAGAAATTTCTTTAAAGTAGAAGAAAACATGAGAGCTTACTTGGAAAGCCCTATGCCAAGTCATATGTTTCCAATAATCTACATCATGAATAAGTATGTCACATGCGAGCCAACTGAAGGCATTTCATCCACATACCAAGCTTGCTCTTATATGTACATGAAAGTTGGTCAACTAGCCAAAAGAGGCAACAAAAAGTGAAATACAAGGACAAGTCTAACTAACCCATTGCTCCCACTTAGTACAGGACAAGGATGAGCCAAATAAGATGAAAATAAGTGTCAATTAGAGGAACTAGGTGTTGCAACACAAGGAAGAGAACCACAAGCCCTAAGATTTTGAATTCGATTACCTAAATCTTTACATTCATTAGTAGAATGACCATGAACTCTATGATATGCACAAAATGAATTCTTGAAGTAAAATTTATATTGTGTTCTTGGAGGGAGAGATATCAATTGATCTTGGAGGAGTCTCAACAAGATACTTTCTTGATCAAAAGTAGAGGATGTTTCAATATTTTATGGCAAAGATATCTCTTGATTAGTTGTCATAACTACACAAGAATCTTTAGATTGTGAGATTTTGTTCTCTTATTTAAAGGAAGATGTGAAATCTATGAAATTTGAATTGTAAGTGTTTTGCATGATGGCATTGATGTTAAGCGAGGATTTCTTTGTTTCTTGTAAATGATAACAATCAAGACCGCTAGTGTCTATCAATTCATGATGCACTATTGTTAAAGTTGGCTTAGAGGAATATTTTGTAAGAGTGTTGATATTGAGTGAAGGTTTTTTTTATGGTTTGATTTCCCTCATAGGATAATAACCAAGACCATGATTTGTTTCTTGCATGTTAGGTTTTATAGGGACATGGATACCTTGTTCTCTAGCACCACATCCTTTTCCACTACATCCAAGTTGTTTCAAAAGCTCATAACCTTTTCCATAAATATTTTTCATTTCTTTTGGCATTGGTGGTTGTTGATAGTCTATCTCATCAAATTTTCTTTTTTTAATTTTTTTTTTTCTTCTAAAGTTGTTGAGGTGAATGCTTTCGAATGGTCTTTAAAATTTTTTGTTGACATTACTACCTTTTCTTTGTCCTTGTTAGAGTCTTTGTTCATGATCTTGTATTCTCCCATGAATGTTGGTTCAAAACTCAATGATCCCAAATCATCTAGTGATATAATTTTGAAAGGTTTAGGGCCTCTATCTTTTGTTGTTCTTGCATGGGTTCTACTTGTGTAGTTGGTGTCAATGTGTTTAAAGGATTCTCTTTAATTTTCTCAATGTTCAAACAATTATTTGGTTCAGGTTCATCTTCAAGTGTGTACACTTTTTTGTTGTAGACATACTTCATTTTATGATGAAGAGTGGAAGGCACCCCATTCATTGCATGAATCCATAGTTTTCCTAAAAGAGGATTATATGAAAGATCAGGAGGCATAACATGGATCAGTGTTTCTAATCTAGCCTTTCCAGCTTTAATAGGTAGAGTGATTACACCAAGTGGTTGTTTTCACACGTTATCAGAGCCATTAATAGATTAAAAAAAGTGGGTAAGATTTTTGATTTATCAACACCAAGCTTGTCCAAAAGGTTTTCACTACACATATTTAAGGTTGAGCCATTGCCAACAAGGGTTTTTTTTATCCCTATGCTATTGTATTGAGCTATGATCATAAAAGCATCATTTTTTTTTACATTTCCAAAGGAGGGAGACCACTTTGATTGAGCACAATATCAATGTTTATTCCTTGAATCATGGTTTCTATGTCATTTGGTTGCACATTAGAAGTGATAGGAATTTGTTGCAAGGCGGTTTGAAGCATAATGTGATAATTAGGCGAATTTTGAATTAGGTCATGAGGAGAACTAGGAAAAATGGGATTAGGAAAAGGTAAGGTTGTTGAAGGTGTTTGTTTTGGTTGTGGATTATTCCTAGTTTGTATGCATGAGCAATAGTATTGTATCTCACTTGTTTTGAAACATTTTTCTTAGGTGGTTTGAGGATAAGGATGGGTTTGTTTTGAACTTTTGGTTTTTGCGAGGGTGGATAAATGATAAGTTTAGGCTCGGGAGAGTACTCCAAGGGGTATCTAATGTGCATAACCTTAGAAGACTTATCCTTATTTTCATGATCTCTTAGTGAAGGGGAGTCTAATGTCACTTCATCATCTTCATCTAAGGAATTACTAATGTCAATGTTCTCATTTTCTTCCATCATTATATTTTCCCTAGTAGGAGAACTAAAAACCAAATGTTCTTGAAATTCAAGGATTGGTTCTTCCAAAATGACTTCATTGCAAGTAAGGGAATGCGCAATGGTTGAATTGTCTTACTTATCAATGATGGCATTATCTTGTTCAAGAATGTTTTCTTCATGAATTTCATTGGTTGTATTTTCTAACACCAAGGCATCTTCCTCACAACTAGAGAGCTACTAAGAGAAGAAAAAATGTGATTATCATAATTATCCGTACTTTCATTCCTATAAGGAATTTAAGGTAGTAGAACAACTTCCCACACTAATCTTGAGAGGAGAAAAATGCAAAAAAATTACAGATCTTTAATAGTTACAAAAACTTAAACAAAAATAAACACAAATATCATGCAAACCCACAACATAATGATTTACGTGGGGAAAACCTTTTTTGGGAGAAAAACCCCACAATCCAAAATCTACCCAATATATTATTCAGAAATAAAAAGATTGAAATATAATTGCAGAGCAAGCTTCTCACATGAGTATCACCACCAGAGGTCAAGAGACAAACCAACCGCTATTAGACTCTCAGAAATTACACCACCATCTACATACATCCCACCTGCTTATAACAAGCTTTTTGGAACCTTCTAGAATTAGGATTTTAAAAGGTCATTTTTCATTTGACATGTTAATGGAAAATCTTTGACAAGTCAACAAGAAAAAATCCTGATGTGTCAGTAGGAAAAAACCTTGACGTGTCAGCGGGAAAAAACCCGTCTTGTTATGGGTGTATAGTCATTCAAGAAAATAAGGGGGAAAATACCACTATTCTCCTTAGGTCATTCAAGAATGTCCTAGGATCCCAAATTGGATTGACTATCAACCCAAAGTGTGAGAAAAATTCTCAACAAGGAATACCTAGGATGGGGTTCTCTAAACTTTAAAGGGTTCACCACCAAGCAAAAGCTTGGAAAAGAAAATTTAACATTCAACTCACAAAACCTAGTAATGCAAGCTAAATGATGAAATTAAGCCACAAAAAGTAAATTCCCATACATGAAATGGACCAAATTAAGCTAGATCTAATGAAATGCATGTAACAGAAACTCATCTCGTTGAAATAGATAACTAATGACAACAAACAAAAGTGCAGAAAGAAGGTTTTAAATGCTATAAAATGCAGTTTCAGATCTGCATCGAGACTAATTCACCAAGAGGGGCGTATGAATCCCAGTGATGGATTTTTGCACAATTTTCAATAAATTTTAAGTGAATTTTATGCTTTCTAGTTTGTATTATCTATAGATTAAAGGCAAATATGGTTTTTATATGCTTTTCAATGATTTGAGATGCAAAGATGTAACCTATATGCACTTTCACTAATGCAAGACTTAGAAACCCTAGAATTCAAATTAACTAATGTAAATCCTAATGAAAATTTAATGCAAGCTAGATCTAGGATGATGATGTACTCCAAATTAGAAAAGGAAGTGTTCTAAATGCAGGTTCACCAAAATGTAGCAATGGAAATAGTACGCCCCACCTTTGAGGAATATAGCACAAGGGTAGGGTTACTATTGTTGGATGTTGCTGATATGTGGTTGTCATTGATGTTAATACTATTGGAATTAATGCATTAAAGGCTATATATGTCGAGGATATTGAGAAAATTGAAATAAAATAAGTTGCAGGTTATCAATGATGAAGTGAAGTTCAGTGTATTGGCTAGCTCAGTATATTGATGATCATAGGTTGTGGATGAAAGGTTTTATTTTCAATTATATCTAGTTTATCCACGTTAAGTTTCAGAGATCCACATGAAGATTTGATCGAGTTATGAGTATTTGTGTTCTAACAGTTTTTTTGTTACTTCAATTATTGTTCTTGAAAGTAGGTGATGCAATTCTAGTAAGTTCAGTTGTCGTGGATGCTTCTCTAGTGATCCATGATGCTTATGGATGTTTTCTAGATCATGCTCTATCTATGTTGTATGTCCGCATTGATCTTTGTGCTCTTGATTGGTGTTTTTCTTTTCTGTGTTCATGTTTTTCATGTTCATGACCGACAGGGTCATTGTAGTGTGTTGTGGATCTTCGAGGAATAATTATTGAAGATTTTTTGTGTTTGAGGATGTTATTTTGGGTCCTCACTATGTTGTGGCTGAAATTGGTTGATTCAAATTGTTAATAATTTATTTTTTGGGCCTACAGTTTGTATTCATCTTATATTTTATTGAAGCCGACATGTAGATGATGTTATTCTTGGTTGCAAATATATATGAGTGATTGTTTACATCATTTGTGTGAAGAAAAAAGCAACAGATGCAAGATGGGTGAATTGGTAATGCTATATGTGAATAAAGTTCTGATCTTTCAAAGGAAGAAGTAAAGTGTGAAGAAGAGTGAGCAGAAGAAAGAGTGTTCATGTGCTTAATTGGAACTGTAATTAGGCATTTGCATATTCTATCTTCTTAATTCAAAACTCTTAGATGGATTTAATCCGAATTTGATTGTAAGATAGTGTTCCTTCCTTTGGGCAGTAAGTTTTTTGTACTTGAGCAATGAGCTTTAGGAAGTGTGCTTGAATGCATGTGCATTCCCTATTTACTATACTTTTAATAGAGTATAAACTTGTGGATTAACCTCGATCGTGAAATTTCCCCTAATAAGGTTTTCATGCAAAAATATTGGTGCTATGTGTGTTTCTGATGTGGTGATGGTTTTTTCTTTCATGTTTAATTATCATATCTGAGATTAATTTTAATAATAGTAATTTTTGTGGCAACTGATTCACCCCCCCTCTCAGTTGTATGCCCTTGTGTTTCCAACAATTGGTATTAGAGCAGGTTCCTTGGAAGAAGTTTAATAGCTTGAGTTGATCTGGGATGGTGACATTTAAGAAGGATAGTCTAATATTTGATGGAACAAATTATTCTCTATGGAAGAGTCGAATGGAGTGTTATCTGAGATGCATTGGTGAACCTTATTGGAACATTACAAAGAATAGATACATCATCCCACATAATGGTCCTTCTATTGCAGGTGGGATTAAAGATGTCGAGTACAATATCAGGGCTAAGGAAGCATTGTTGAGTGCTCTGACTGATTCCAAAATGACAAATGTGGTGGAGCTAAAGACTAGTTATGAGATCTGGAAAAAGTTGGAAACTTTGTATGAAGGTGATACTCATGTGAAGATGGCTAAGCTACAAAGGCTAAAAGGGAAATATAAATTATTGAAAATGGGTGAAGATGAGAACATCACTACTTTTATGCAGAGAGTGAATGAACTTGTGTGTAATAACAGATGTGTTGGTGGAACATTGGAAGAATCAAAGATTGTCGCTAAAGTGCTCAAATCCTTGCCTACTACATACAAACACAAAGTTACTGCTATTGAGGAGATCCAGACAGTGACAAATGTAACCAGAGACATGTTGATTGGTAAGCTTGCTGCTTTTGAGTTAAGTGAGTTTGGCGATTCTCTTCCTAAGATAGATCTGCATTCAAAGCTACTACCTCCAGAAAGGATAAGTAGAGATATGATCTGGGAGAAAGTTCCTCTAGAAACTTGTTCAAGTATGAGTAGGAAATGAGAGAGATTGAAGAAGAAGAAATAAACCTAGATGAGCTAGAAGCACTTCCTATCAAGAGGGTAGCCAAAGGATAAGGTAAGTATAAAAGGAAATTTCCTCTTAAATGTTTTTCATGCAATGAGATAGGTTAGTTTTCCTCAAGGTGTCTAGAAAGAGTTCCTAAGCCAAGATCTAACACACATAGATTCCAAAGGAAATGTTATTTTGCTGCTAACAAAGGTGTGACAAATGATGAATCTGATAAAGGGAATGTAAGTGAAGATGAGTTTGTATTTATTACTATCAAGGAAAGTAATCATGTACCTACTGAATCTGGTAGTTGCATGAATGTGGAGAAAGCTTTAGATGCCAGAATTGAAGAAAAAGATTAATGGGTGATTGACAGTGGATGATCTCATCACATGATAGGTGATAAAAGTAAATTTGTGAGCCTTGAAAAGTATGATGGTGGTGTTGTAAGATTTTTTTATGATAAAGCTGGTGTAATATATGGAAAATGTTCCATTTCTTTTGATGGTAAGCATAATATTGATGATGCTTTATATGTGGAAGGTTTGAAGCATTCTTTTAAGTGTTGGACATATGGTTGAAAAGGGATACAATATTCAATTCAAGGATGGAAAATTTAAAATATTGGGGAGTTCTAGAAATATGATTGCATCAGGTACAAAAACAAAAGGTAACATCTTTCACTTGAGTGCTGCTAGTAAAAGTTGTCCGATTGCTCAAGTTGATGAAATTTGGTTGTGGCATAGGAGATTGTGTCATGTAAACTTTTACAATATTATCAAGATAAGTTATACTCAAGTTGTGAGAGATATTCCTAAGTTGGTAAAGCCTACTAATACAATATGAAAGAAATTTCAGTTAGGGAATCAAACTAGAGTTTCATTTTAGAGAAAATAATATTGTTCAAATGAAGTATTGGAGCTTGTGCATACTTATATGTGTGGTCCTTCTAGAGTCAAAATTTTACAAGGAGATAGGTATTTCATGTTACTCATTGATGATTATTCTAGATTGATGTGGGTTGCTTTCTTAAGAGAAAAATATGAAGCTTTAGAGAAATTAAAGATTTTTAAGGCTAAGGTTGAGACAGAGTCAGGTTTGAAGATTAAATGTTTGAGATCAGATAGAGGTGGTGAATTCATTTTCGGTGAGTTTAATTCTTTTTGTGAAGAACATGGGATAAAGAGACAATTATCTGCCTCACGGACCCCTCAACAAAATGGAATTGTGGAAAGGAAGAACATGATAGTTCTAGGTGCTACTAGGACTATGATGTTGGAAGGAAATGTCCCACATATCTACTAGAGAGAAGCTATGAGTACACTACTGTTTATACTCTCAATCGGGTATATATCAAAGGTGATACTGGTAAGACCCCTTATGAGCTATGGTTTGGTCATAAGCCTACTAGTAGATACTTCAAAAAAATTGGGAGTAAATGCTATATTAAAAGACATGAAGATATAGGAAATTTTGATGCTAGGAGTGATGAAGGAATCTTTCTTGATTACTCTACTAAAAGTAAAGCCTACCAGTGCTTCAACAAGAGATTGAGGAAAGTGGTTGGAAGTGCTAATGTCAAGGTTGATGAAGACACTGTTAGACCATCTAGAACCAATGGATATGATTTAGATGATAAAAATGTCAGTTCAGTTCATACTCAGAATCAAGTGCAGATCATTCTGGTGAATCGGGAAAGCCAAGAGGAAGGAACTAGTGAAAGTGTGAAAGAGAGATCACAAGAAGCTGACTAACATCCTAAGACTCCAAGGTATGTAATATTGAATCATTCAAAGGATTAGATTATAGGTGATAAGAACAAAGGTGTTCAAACTAGGAGAAGAATTGCAGAAGAATATTGTTTGATATCAAAGACTAATCCAAATAGTGTAAATGAAGCATGCAAAGATGAATATTTGATGGAAGCAATGAAAGAAGAGCTACTACAAATTGAGAAGAATGATACATGGACTCTTGTTCCTAGACCTAAGGAAAAAAATGTAATTGGAACTAAATGAGAAAGGTGAAGTTGTTAGAAACAAAGAAAGACTGGTATGTAAAGGATACTCTCAGATGGAAGGAATTGACTTTGAAGAAACTTTTTCCCCTGTTGCTAAGATTGAAGTTGTGAGATTGTTTCTTGCTTGTGTTGCTTACAAAAACTTCAAGTTTTATCATATGGATGTCAAGTCAACATTTCTAAATGGTGAACTGGAAGAAGAAGCATATATTGAGAAACTTGATGGATTTCAATTAACTAATCAGGGATATATGGTTTGTCAGTTGAAGAAAGCATTGTATGGACTTAAGCAAGCCCCAAGAGCATGGTATGCTAGATTGGATAAGTATTTGTTGAAGCTTGGATTTAACAAAGGTACTACTACTAGTAATATTTATTTCAAGATTGATCATGATAAATATTTGATTGTTGAAGTCTTTGTTGATGATATCATTTTTAGAGGAGACGATAGTTTGTGCATGAAGTTTGTTGATGAGATGCATAGTGAGTTTCAGATGTCTATGATTGGAGAAATTAAATTCTTTTGGGGATTGCAAATTACTCAGTTAGATAAAGGGATTTTTATATCTCAGTCCAAGTATGTGAAAGAAATGCTAAAGAATTTTGGTATGGAAGATTGAGAGCCAGTTGGTACACCTATGGTGATCGGATGTAAGGTGACACAAAATGATTATTCTTCTAAGACAAATTAGACTAGATGTAGATCCATGATTGGTGGATTTTTGTATTTGACTCAAAATAGACCTGATATCATGAATGTCATATGCATTGTTGCATGATTTCAAGTTGATGCTAAGGAATCTAATGTGACTGTTGTGAAGAGGAATTTTCAGATACTTGAAGGCGACAGTTGATTTTTGCCTATGGTATCCTAAAGAATATGATATTAGTTTGAGTGCTTTTCTTGATGCTAATTGGGTAGGAGATGTGAATGAAAAAAAGAGTACTAGTGGTGGTGCATTTTTCTTGGGAAAGAAGTTCATTTCATGGTTAAGTAAGAAGCAAAATGTCATTTTTTATTTACTGTAGAGGCAGAATACATTGCTACTGCTAACAATTGTACTCAAGTATTGTGGATGAAGTAGATGTTGAAAGATATCAGAGTTTTGTATGATTTACCTATTTCTATATTCTATGATAATTCAAGTGCAATTAACATTTCTAAGAATTCGGTGTTGCATTCAAAACCAAGCATATATCTATCAAGTTTCACTTTTTGAGAGAGAAGGTGAGTGAGAAGGAAGTATGTGCCTACTAAGGAACAAATTGCATATATCTTTACCAAGCCCTTGTCTAAGGATAATTTTGAGTATCTCAAAGGGAAGCTAGGGGTGATTACCCCTCCTAATCAAAACTAAGGTGCATTGACTTTCATCAGTCCATGTATTTCATAGTCATATTTTGATCTAGATTGATGTTGTGTTGGTTGCTACTCAAGAGTAGTCAGATGTTCAAAAATTTGGTTCAAAGCTTGTGTGGAGGAATATATACATTATCTTTTACATTGATGTGAAAGGGGGAGAAGATTCATGTGAAAAACTATGAATTATCTAACAAGAAGAGTGAAAATATAAGGGGGAGGAAGTGCTAAGAGAAAGTTATGTTGATGGTGTTTTTCACATCATGTGTTGTCATCAATGCCAAAGGGGGAGATTGTTGGATGTTGATGATATGTGGTTGTCATTGATGTCAACACTATTGGAATTAATGCATTAGAGGTTGTATATGTCGAGGATATTGAGAAAATTGAAATAAAATAAGTTGCAAGTTATCAGTGATGAAGTGAAGTTCAGTGTGTTGGCTAGCTCAGTATATTGATGATCAGAGGTTGTGGATTAAAGGGTTTATTATAGAGTATATCCAGTTTATCCATGTTAGGTTTTAGAGATCTGCATGAATATTTGACCAAGTTATGAGTATTTGTGTTCTGACAACTTTTTTGTTACTTTAGTTAGTGTTCCTAAAAGTAGGTGATGTAATTCTAGTAAGTTCAATTGTTGCAGATGCTTCTCTAGTGATCCATGATGTTTGTGGATTTTTTTCTAGATGATGCTCTATCTATTTTGTACGTATGCATTGATATTTGTGCTCGCGATTGGTGTTTTTTTTTTACGTGTTCATGTTTTTCATGTTCATGGCCGACAGGGTGATTGTAGCATGTTGTGGATCTTCGAGGCATAATTATTGAAGTTATTTCATGTTCGAGGATGTTGTTTTGGGTCCTCACTATGTTGTGGCTGACATTGGTTGATTCTCATTGTTAATCATTTATGTCTTGGGATGATAGTTTGTATTCATCTTATATTTTATTGAAGTCAACATGTTGATGATGTTATTCTTGGTTGTAGATATATATGAGTGATTGTTTACATCATTTGTGTGAAGTGACAAGAAACAAATGCGAGATGTGCAAAATGGGAATGCTATATGTGAATAAAGGTCAGATCTTTTGAAGGTAAAATTAAGGTGTGAAGAAGAGTGAGCAGAAGAAAGAGTGTTCATGTGCTTAATCGAAACTATAATCAGGCATTAGTAGATGCTATCTTCTCAGTTCAAAACTCTCAGATGGATTTAATCTGAATGTGAATGTAAGACAATGTGTCTTCCTTTCAACAGTAAGATTTTTGTACTTGAGCAGTGACCTCTAGGCAGTGTGCTTGAATGCATGTGCTTTCCCTATATACTTTTAATAGATTTTAAACTTGTGGATTAACCTCCACCATTGTTTTTCCCCGAATAGGGTTTCCATAAAATTTTGGTGTTATGTGTGCTTCTGATGTGGTGATGAATTTTTCTTTCATGTTTAATTATCAGATCTGAGATTAATTTTAATAAGTATAATTTTTATGACAATTGATTCACCCCCCTCTTAGTTTTCTACCCTTGTGTTTCCAACACCTATTTCACACTTGCTACACTCAAGGAAACCTTAGAGTTCTCAATATGAATATATATAGAGATAAAGAGATCTTGCAATAAGATATCCTAGGGTCAGATTAGAGACTAATGAGGGGTTCAACATCAATCTAGGGCTTGGAAAGACTAATGAAATGCAAGATGTAATGTTTAAACCTAATGTAATGCAATCTTTCACTAAATGACCTAAAAATGCATGAAAATCAAAACAAAATGCTACAAGATGTAATGTGTGCACCTATAAATTTGAAGACGACTGAATGAAGGCCTAAAATGTTGAAAACACTAATTTTAAAGCCTATTGGGACTCATACGATAGTTTGGGTGATTTAGTTCGAGATCAAAGTTTCTGTGCAGAAACTGAAATCTGGCAAATGGGTTTCTAAAACTACAGAAACCTAGAAAATGACCTATACTAGGACTCATACGCCAAAACTAGTGTATCAGTCCAGTTAGGGTTTTGTGAAGCTTTAAATTTTGAATGTACTCTTTAATGTCTACTCTATACTTCCCAATTGATATCTAGATTTGAAACCTTGATTTGCAACCTATAGAAGACTTTTTTGTGAAGATAGAAACCATGCAATTGAGGGGAAAAATCCAATGTCTACTCTATACTTCCCAATTGATCTCTAGAATTGAAACCTTGATTTGCAACCTATAGAAGAATTTTCTGTGAAGATAGCAACCATGCAATTGAGGGGAAAACTCCAACAACTTTCTCCATGCTTGTAACCTAATCTTCAAGAGGTCTTCAAGCTCCAAGACACCTAGATCTACAATCACCCATGTAGAGAGAAAAACTTGTTGATTTGCTAGTAAATGGGGGTTTGCCTCGGTCAAACCTATTTTAGGTAATTAAACCAAATGATGAGATAATGAAACAAGGGAATGAAACATGAAGCATGGAACATGAAACATGAGCAATGATACCTTGAATGATGTCTTGTAAATTTTCAATCTAACATGAAATGGCCATGAAGGATGTAGATCTAGATGTTGAGATAAGTGTAGAACATTGCTTGACCTTGGATTTTGGATGCAACGTCACAACACTAGCTCAATAAAATTCTTGATGCTTGATAATATTGAGATGATAATGGATCTTGAAATTCTACAACAAATGATGAGTAATCTTCCCTTGAATGCTCTCTTGATGATCTTGTAAAGTCTTGGAATGCTTAACTCTTGAGTGCTTGGCCTGATATCATGAAGGCTCATGTAAAATAATTTTTTGAGACCTCATTTATATAGGATATACATATAATATCCCATTTATTAGATCCCAGAGGCTAACATTCATGAAATTTGAACTTAAAACCCAAATTTCTCATTCAAAACCCTTAAAAGGGGCCAAATGGGACTCATATGCCACACTTGGAATATGGGTCCTGATAGGTTGTCATTAGGTCCTATCTCTTTAGTTTGAAAAGTACATCAAATATCAACCAGGCGGTGTTCAAGGCTATATGCAATAGGAAACCCCTTAACTAACTCTCTCAAATTTTCTAAGTACATGGAACAATTGAAATAAAACTTAAACTAGAAGGCCACTAAACTAGAAAGCTTTGATAGAACTAAACTAGAAAGAAATAAATTATTAGTCTAAAAAGCATCACAACTAAACTAGAAAGCATCGAAATGATTAAATAAGTGTGTAAATTGATGAAGAATAAAAACATGCAAAGACTATGAAACATTTAACTAGCAATAGATTAAAAAATTTAACAGCTAACAAAAAACTACCTATTAACTTGAAACTTAACAGTAAGGGAAGGTGCACCAGAACTTTAATTAACAAAACTAAAGAGAGACTCAACTTTACACTTTATCATTTATAGAGCATAAGTAACAACATTCTGAAAGTAAAAATACTTATCTATCTATCCCTACAATCCCTCAAGTGGCCAACTCGCAGGTTCTACTATAGTCTAACTCAGGTCACATGAATTGATAACTCCAAAATTACTCCATCCAAAACAATTCCATTGACAACACTTAGCAAGACAAAATGAGGTAAATCGGATTCAATTTATTCATATTAAGAGTGTAATACAAAAACATAGCTCATAGATTCATTACGATAGCATAACGATATTCTCCAATTGTTTTTTTCATTTCTAAAAATTACATATTTATACAAATTTTTTTTACTAGAATCCTAAATTTTAGTTGGCAGGAAGTACCAAAGAAAAAGTCTTCAATTGATCTTAAAAAACTAATAACTTTGAGTTTAAACATAAATACATTAAAGAGGCTCGAAGCGAGCCATAAGTCTTTAACAAAAAATAACGAAACAACTATAAAAGCTCGGTACGTCAAATGCCCTAGAATTCTGGTGCCTAAAATTTCGGCACCTATCTTCAAATTTAAGGAGCCTACATTGAATCTTCTACATTGAGTCTTCTACATTGAATTCTTCCAACTATGCATGATGACCGAATATTTATGAGGAACCTATTTATTTTTGCAAAATCTAAACTATTAAGTTAGCGCAGGTTAGTTTATTCCAAGAAATTCTAGAAAATAAAATTTATACAATTTCCTCAAAAAGAAAGCACTTATTAATCCTAAAGATAACTAATTGTCATAGTAAAGGGGATGGACAATATGGGGAAGAGTGTTTGGTCACTTATATCGATGAGGTTATTTTAACCTCATCATTTCCTCCTCTTCTTAAGCTTGAGCAGGTCCTCCTCCTCTCTACAATGGGCCATGTCCTACATTTCCTCTATTCCCATTTTGCTCTTCAAATTTGGCATTGAGATCATACACATTATTTGCTTCCTTGTCAAAGTCCTTATGTTCTCTTAGAAAACCTTGATGAAGAGTAATCCTTTCCTTCCATTTTTCAAAATTGTCATCACTCTGATCTATGTTAACCTATAAGGAAGGAGGTGGTGAAAGGAGTAGAGGATTTATGTACCTCATACCAATCCAATCAGTCTTTAATTGTGAAAGAATATCAGCTATTACCACAACTCTTCTATATGACCATCTAATGTTAAGGGGTGATATTATCTCTCTTTTTTTTGAGATACATGGGCAGAGGGGTGTATCTTTCCTCACATGCATGCCATTCTTTTCTTATGAGCTTCGGACCCTATTCTTGGAAATGATCATAGCATAGCCTTAGGTTATTGATATACTTACTCATTATTTTCTCATGAAGCTTAAAACTTAGAAACTGTACCTTAAAGAAAATAGGCTTCCTATGTGGATGTCTCATCTGCAACCCAATGGTTTTCTCAGCCTGAAGATATTCTATTGACCTTTCTTGCCACTAAATTTGATTCCACATGATTGAAAGAAAGGATCTTAATTGCACTTCCCTAACAAAGAAATTAACATAAAAATATGTACACTCTTCTATAAGTAAACTATGGAAAAATAATTCACACAACATATCTTGATGTTCGAAAGTTGACTCAACAATTATTTTGACAAATTCTTTGTCATTAGCATTATATAGCTGATTATTATAAATTTGAAGCAATTTCCACCTCATAATTTTTTCATTAAGAAACATTGCATATAATCTAGATGGTCTTCTACAATTCAAAAGTAAGTCACCTATTTGGCAAGCATCCAGTTTAGCTCTATAAACCCTGTGAAATGATTCCTTGAGTAGAACTAACCCATTTTTCAATCGAGCATTATCTTTAGCCATTTCTTTTAGAAAGTAACGCCTTTCCATCCACTTTATGAGTAATGGAGTTATTCTCACCTCAAACCATTCTCCTATAACTAGCTTGATATGTATTTCCTTGGATTCCATGATAGGTTTAGTGTTACTCTCTTGTAGATCCTGTTCTAATTCAACAATTCTACTTATAGAAGCATTCAATTCAATTTTCTACCTATTCCTCTCTTCCTCAAAAGCAGACAATAATTGCATAAATTTTTTTTTCAACTTTTCAATCTTTTTAACTCTTTAAGAAATACAAGACACATGATCCTTATCTTTATCATTCCCTTGCTTAATTTGAAATTGTAGTTGTTCAATAGTCTTGTCTTATTGTTCAATTTGCATTTTTAATTTTACAATTTATTGATCCCTTTTTCCTATGATTTCAAGGTGTGCCTCAAATTCTTCCTACTGTAGATCAATTTGTTCTTTGTTTTCTTGCAATTTACTTTTTAATTCAACAATTTCTACATTCATTTTTTCTAATTCTATTCTTTTCTACTCAGATTATTGATCTACTCTGTTACTCTAGAAGAAGGAAAATTGGGGTTTTCTATATTTACATTATCTTTAGCATATAATACATTTTCTTCATCAGGTATACCAAATTAGCTTGACTCAACAATTTTATTAAAAAAATGGGAAAATTTCCTTATGGTATCATCCTCGATGTCTGAAACATGGGGTGACTGCACCACTTCCTCTTCTTGTTCTTCTGGAGATAACAGATTTTCCACTTCCACTCTAGGAGATTGATCAGGTTGCTAATCACTTTCCCTTATTTCCTCATTACCAGGTGAGGTATCAATATCCATTGTTTTATCTGTTGTCCTAGATTTCCTATTTTTAGGGGCATTCAATGCATCAGTATGCATAGTCTCACTAGACTTAGCAGAAAATATTTTTCTTCTCCTTAAGGAGGAGTTATTTGTCAGGTAGTTTTAATCTGCTTCTTCCTCTTACGAGGAGGTTCCTCTTCCTCAAAATGTATAATTTCAAGATTCGGTTGTTCTGGATGGTTTGAGACATTGGGCAAGGTTTCCAATGTAATTTCACTGAGAAAAATTGAGGTCTAATTAAATTAAGGAGCATTAAGAGCCTTAAGGAGGGTTCCCCTATAGACTGAACCACTTGTTTTGATGGCTCTCCTTCAAAAAAATTATCAGGCTCCTCACTTTCAAATTTTTATAGAAATTTCTACCATTTTTCCTCTGATTTCTTATGGAAATGGTACTTGCAAATCAATTAAATTAGGCCATGATTCTTGAGTGGCCCATTACCAATCTTATACCTTTATATCATTCCAATAACTGAATCACACAAAAATGTAGGGATATTAACCCTGAGAGCAGGGTCTTCGGCACCATGACGCAAATGGTTCAACAACTGAAAAGGGGGTCCTACTACTGTAACTACTTGACCTTCACAAGTGAATACTTGATTATCCATGCTATGATAGTCCTCCATGGTTCAAGAATTGAAATTCTCTAGAATCCATTATTCTATCCCCTAGTGCTTATGGTTACTAGAGGTTGGGGCTCACCCTCCCTATGGAACAATTCTACCATCTTTTGATAGGTAATTTGTGTAGTATCAGTTAAATTAATACCCTTATTTTCTAAACTAGAGAGATATAGGAAATGATCTTTGAACTTACTTAGAATCGCTTGCCTCTAACCATTGTTTGACCATCTGCAAAATTATTTACAAATTCTTTCACCAATTTCTCTGAATACCTTTCAAATTTTTTAATAAATTCCAGCCACCCTACTTCCTGAAATAGGCTTGCAATATTACCCAATGCTAGCAATTTTTCTATTGAAGCTAACACTTTTTCTTAGCTCCTCCCATATTTTATTCTCTATTTCCTCTGATCAATTATGCGAAAATGGTTCAACAATACTCAACTAAAATAATTGAATTGCAGAAGAAAGAGATTATAACCTTGACACAATCGATGGAGGGAAATAATTACTTCATCTCGATTTGGGCTCTACTATATAATTATGGCAGTTATACATGGGAAAATGTGTAAGTGTAGTTGTATTCCATGCGGTCACTCAATGGTGCAATTTACTAAATTAGGAAAGGAAGGAACTCATGCCAATTAATTAACCTTTATTCTACTAACTTTAAGAGAAAATGTACTTACCTTACATCCTATCATCAAATTGAATTTCACTCACTTTTGCTAATGTAACAAATTAGCTGTACAATTTGCAAGGGTGGTGGTGGATTTTCTTATGAGATGGACGGGACAGTAATTAATGACATAATTCATTATGACAAAAGATTGTCATACTAATTTTATTTATTATGAGGGATTTGGTATTATGAGGTGAAATGGAAATATATGGCATGGATCATGAGGTAAATAACAAAAAGTCAGGAAATGAGGATGTGATAAATTCAAAAAAGTCAAAGCATTGGAAAAATAAAATGAATTTACAAAGTTTCAGAGCATCGCAAGGGGATGTGCCTTGAAAGTGAAGTGGAAAATGTTTTGGTGCATCAGTGGAAGATTCAATCCAAAAGTGAGATGGAAAACGTTTTGGAGCATCAGTGGAAGACGTAGCTAGAAAGTGAGATGGAAAAAGTTATGGAGCATTGTCAAAATATGTAGCTAGATCAACAACCAAAAAATTTCAGAGCATCATTGAAAGATGCAGCTGAAGCAGCAACCAAAATGTTCTGGAAAATCTTTGAAATATGCAGCCAGAGTAGCAAACAAAAAAGTTTCAGAGTAGTTGGAGTAGCAATCAAAAAGTTCCATAGCATCATTGAAAGATGTAGCCAAAGTAACAAAAAAATGTTCTAGAGCATCATTGAAAGATGTAGCGAGAGGAGCAACAAAAAGTTCTGGAGCATCGTTGAAAGATGCAACCAAAAGAAAAATGAAAATGTACAATTTGGATCTTGACTTTTCAAAACATTGGTGAGGGATGTCCCCACAATATAGGATAAAATATGAGATGTCACCATTGAGTCGTGCAAGTTCTGGAGCATAGCTACAACATAGCCAATAGGTTCTGGAGCACCACAAAAACCAACCAACAAGTTTTGGAGCACCTCAACATGATGTGCCAAAAAAAATTTCAAAGTAAAAATGAAGTCCTGCATGTACCATTTTTGTGAACTCTTCTATTGACTGGTTTATGGTAGATGCATAATCGATGTTCATTGACCAGGAGGGTTCAGGTATCACCATCGATGGGTTTCAGTTGAACTGACCCATTTGAAAATACCTCATAAATTTTGTATGGGTTGAGCCAATGGGTTCTGAGTTTTCCTTGGTGATCTTTGTATTTGGAGTCAAGTAATAGGGCCCAATCCCCAGTATGGAAATCTCTCTCCTTAATATGCTTTTCATGCCAGACTCTACATCGTTGTTGTACCAGTTCAGTTTGATGAACAACATCCGAATAGAGCTCATCCAGTTTGCTAAGTTGTAAGACTCTCTCTACCTGGCTTTTTTAAGATCTATTCCTAACTCCATGGTTGTTCTCAATGTTTGGAGTTTGAATTCAATGGGTAAGAGATGCTTCTTTCCAAAGACCAACTCATATGGACTAAAACCAATGGTTGACTTCCACGTCATGTTATAGGCCTAGATGGCTTCAGGTAGTTTCCTAGCCCAATCCTTTCTTCCTGATGACACTATTCTCGTTAAGATTTTTTTGAGCTCCCTATTGGTAACTTCCACCTGACCGTTTTCTTGAGGGTGATAGGGTGACAATTTCTTATGACTAACCTAGAAGTGGTTGGTGAAGGCTAACAAAACCTTAGCCATGAAGTGAGGAAACTAGTCTGTAACAATCGTCCTAGGAGCTCCAAACTTGAGGAAAATTTTATTGTAGAGGAAATCAACCACTTGCTCCTCCCTCACAACTTATAGAGCTTGACCTTTTTCCCACTTAGTCAAATAATTAGTGCAAACCAAAATGTACTCCTTCCATTGTGAGGTCAGATCTATTGGACTGATAAAGTCCAATCCCCATTTTTTAAATGGTTCAATGACTACTTGAGGCTCAAGAGGGATTTCATTGGATTTTTTTGGTCTTCCCACCCTTTGAAATTCATTGCAATAGTGGACATATTTCTTGACATCCTTATGCATAGAGGGCTAGTAGTACCCTACACCTAAGATCTTATGGGATGTTCTCTTTGTAGAATAATGTCCTCCAGAAGGATCATTGTGGTAAGCTCTTAGGATACTAAAGGTTTCATCTTCCCTAACACATTGTCATAGAACCATAACAAGCCCGCATTTGAATAGGATCCTATTTATCCACTTGAATGGGGCACTTTCTCTTATAAGTTGTTTCTTTTGTTTAGATGTAAAAGCAAGTGGTACTTCTGAGGTGGCCAATTAATTGGAAATATCTACAAACCAGGGAGTTTTAGTAGAGATGGAAAAGAGATTCTCATCTGGGAACTCATCCTATTCCAAAGCACATTAGACATCATCTTGTTTAATTCGAGATAAGAAATCTGCAACTACAATAAATTTCCCTAGTTTGTCAACAATTGTCACATTGAATTTCTAAATAAGCAGCAACTGTCTGATTATCCTCCCATTCACTACAGGTTTATTCATAAGGTATTTTATGGCTGAGTGGTCTATGTACACCGTGAATTAATACCCTGTAATGTAGTGTCAAAATTTCTTAATTGCATGAATTATAGCTAAGAAGTCCTTCTTTGTTGTTGTGTTATTCCTTTATGTTGGAGTTAGATTCTTACTAATGAAGTATATAGAATACTTCCCTCTATTCCCGTCTTCTTGTCCTAAGACCGTTGCAATAGAATCATCAGATGCATCAACATAAATATGGAATGGTAAGTTCCAATTAGGTCCACAAAGGATAGGAGCTGATATAAGCTTCTCCTTGATGATTTCGAATGATGACTGACACTCAAGTGTCTAGATGAAATCCACATTCTTTTGGAGAAGAGAAAACATAGGAGCTATAATTTTGTTGAATTTTTCTATAAATTTTTTGTAGTATCCAACATGCCCTAAGAAACTTCTAACATTAGTCTAGGTTTTTTGGGTGACCAATTGTTGGATCACTTTGATTTTCTTTGGATTGACTTCTATTCCATCAACAAAGATGTGATCTTCTAGCACAATTTCGTGTTCTACCATTATTAGACATTTTTAATGGCTTAGGGATAGAAGACGATCGTCACATCACTTCATCACTTTTTCTAGGCTTTGAAGAGCTTCATCAAAAGTTGAACTGTAGACAGTGAAGTCATCCATATACACTTCCATGCACTCATTTACCAATTCAGCAAATATAGCTAGGATGGCTTGCTAGAATGTTGCAGGAGCATTGCACAACCCAAAGGGAAGGAATCTATATGTAAATTTCCCACATGGACATGTAAAGGTTATGTTTTCTTGGTCTTTTTCTATTACTTTTATCTGATTGTACCCACTAAATCCATCCAAAAATGAGAAATATTTTCTCCCAACCAAGTTATCCAAAACCTGGTCTACAAATGGTAGGGGAAAATAATCTTTGTGGGTTGCCTTGTTAAGTTCCCTATAGTCTACACATACTCTCCACTTCCCATTCTTTATAGGAACCACAACCAATGGTGAAACCCATTTACTATCAGAAATGGGATAAATAAACACCACTTATAGGAGTTTCTCAATTTCAGTTTTAATGATATCCTTTAGGGTAGGATTGAATCTTCTTTGGGGTTGGTAAACAAGTCAAACATTCTCAGTGTAGATGTGATGAGTGCACATGATTGGGTGTATTCCTCTCATATCCATGTAGTCCCAAGTAAAATATTTAGATCTATTCACCAAGACACCAAACAATTTATGTTCTTTTGGCTCAGTCAACCAATTGTTGATGTTCAAAGTTTTTCCTGGCAGCAACATAATGGATTTAACACCTATATGGTTGGATGTGATAGTATACATTGGTCTTATCAAGGTGTTAAGGGGGAAGCTATGAGGTATTTTTTTATGGAGTTTAGAAATATCTACAAAGAGATATTCTATTTTGGAATGATATTTTGCCAAAGGATAGGGCAGTCCCATGAAACTGGTACTATTGAATTTAGTGTGTCCTATGTTGATGGGTTGTCCTAAGATTTCATCTATGTCCATCATGTCTTCATCGCTTGAATCCATGGTAATATTTTTCATGTTTTTTCTAATTCATCTTCCAATTTTCACCATGTTGTTTGATGACTACCATGGCCAATGAAGCTAAATTTTCCTATCCGTTGGATCCTTCTGGTTCATCAACTCATAATTTATTAAATTCAGCAGGTTTAGCAGGAGGATATAAGAATAAATGTTTACTATTTGGACCATGTGAAATGGTCATTCCTCCCTCCCTATAGTCAATTTTTTCTACAACCGTTGTGAGCCATGGCCTTCCAAGGATTATAGGGTAAATGCATTTTGGTGTAAGAGAGTGAATCACTTGAAAGTCTACTGGATATTCCCATCCATTGACTTTGACAACATTCTCAAGGACACCATTGGGAATGACTATGGCTTGATTTTCCATTTGTAAGACTATAGTCGTGGGGTGTAAATCAATAAGACCTAACTCTTCTATTAAATCAATAGTCATTATGCTAATGGTTGCTCCCAAGTCCACTAATGCATTAGGTACTTCCACTTCATTGATTGTTACCATTATCAATTGACTAGTTGGATCATCGTATTTTGGGGCAGTATTCTTTCCAGTGAAGAAGTTAGCCAAATAACCATTTATGTGGACAATGTTTATTGTCTTTAGTTTCCTTCTTAGAGTCTTGATGCACAATTTTTTGATGAATTGGTTTAGCTTCAAAATCTCCTTAATTTCTTGTAGTAAGGGAACCTCAATTTGCAACTATTTTGTTTCTTGTATCAACGCAGTTTTAGTGGACGAGGACATTTTCGAAGCACCTTTGACAGTGGTTGGTTTAAGATGCTCTAGAAAGGGCACTTGGGTTTTTCTTTTGGCAGGTGAATTGTTTAAATTTTCAGTTGGAGATTGAACCTCCCCTTCTTGAGGTAGGTCGAAAGCTCTAGCTAGAGGTGGTGGAAAAGTATTTTCTTGGATAATTTATGAGGCTAGTTCGGTAGATAAGGGAGTTGTTGTCATGGCCTCAACAAATTATTTAATAGACTCATCTAATATCTCAACAATAGTTGGGGGCTAAAGTGTTTTTCTAGATCTTAATTGCATATTTCCATAATGTATGGCATTAAGTCCATTAACATTATCCATTTTGATAGAATACACTAGGGCATTTTGACAATTTTTTTTGGGGTTTGGAACATGTTGTGCTGGAAGTTGGGTTTGATTAACTTGCTCGGTTTGTTGATTGTTCTGAGGGGGTGGTAAGAAATTTTTCTATTGATTAGGCCCCCTCAAGGGACCAGTGTAAAATTAATTTTGTTGTTGATTCCATTTAGGGGAAGAATTTTGAGGATACCACTGTTGTTGATTCTAGTTGGGCCATTGAGGGTTTCCCATGACTTTTTTTCCCATTTAGGTGGTCCCCAAGAGTAGGTTCCCCAATTAGGTGGTGCTTGAGGTGGAGCCTGAGGCCAGGGTGTTGCCCAATGATTATTATTCTAGTTGTTCTACAGTCTCCAAGTAGGATTTGAATTTTGTCCATAAGAAAAATTGCCTCCAGTTCTTTGATTTTCAAAGTTGATTTCTTCCTCAACTGGGGTTGCTCTTTTCTTAGAGTTCTTAATGGAATTCAAAAGCTCACACTGATCAATGAGATGTTTTGTTGGATATTGTGGTTGTGTTGCTGATATGTGGTTTCCATTGATGTCAACACTATTAGCATTAATGGATTGAAGGTTGTATATGTCAAAGATATTGAGAAAATTATAATAAATATATTGCAGGCAGCCTGTGAAGTTGAGAAGGTCTAAGTGATGGAAATTTTTGTACATTGATGGTCAGAAGGCATACATTAAAGGGTTTGTTGCTGAGTCTATCTAGTATGTTGTTCAAAATTTTTAGAGGTGTGCATCAAGAATTGAGAAAGTTATGAAGTTTTGTGTTCCTACAATTATTCAGTTACTGTAGCAGGTGTTTCTAGAAGATGAGATTGCAATTCTGATGAATTGAGTTGTTTTGTACATTCTCGAGATGTTTAGTGATGTTTCTAGATCATGATCTATCAATTTGTTACGTCTGCATTGATCGGTGTGTTTGTGATCAAAGATTTTCCTTTGTGTGTTTGAATTTTTTATGTTCTTGGCCGACATGATTGTGGTAGCATGTGATGAATCGTTATGGATTGATATTTTATTGTTTGGCATGTTCAAGGATATTGATTTAGGTCTTCATTATGTTGTGACTGACTTAGGTTGGTGTGCATTGAGATATGTTCATTGAGGCCAACAGTTGTAATTTATTCTTTATTTATGACTGACAGAGTTGTTGATGTAAATTCATGTAACGGATATATAAGAATGATTGTTTTCTTCATTTTGAGGTATGCTCAATGAATGTATGTGAAATGTGTGAATAAAGATCAGATCATCTGAATTCAGAGTAGAGTGTGAAGAAGATTGAGAAAAGTGTGAAGATGTGTTTTGTGCCTAACCAAAATTATCATCAAGATTTTGTAGAAGCTAATTCTTCAGTTCAACCTCATCATATGGATTTAATCTGATTTTTTTATGTAAGATAGTGAGCCTTCCCTTTGAGCAGTGAGCTCTAGGAAGTGTGCCTAAATGCACGTGCTTTCCCTATTCATTCTTTCATTATACTTCTAATAGGGTATAATCTTGTGGACTAACATCCACCATGGTTTTTCACCTAACAGGGTTTCCATGTATAAAAATCTTAGTGTTCATGTGTCTCTGATGTGTGGTTGATTTATGCCTTCACTATTATTTATCAGATCAATCAATGAATAAGTTTAAATTATGTAACAATTGATTAACCTCCCTTTCTCAGTTGTCTATCCTTGTTTTTCCAACAATTGGTATCAGAGCTAGTTCCTCTGAAGAAGTTTAATAGCTTGAGGTGATCTGAGATGGCATCATACAAGAAGGTTAGTCCTAGATTGGATGGTACAAACTACTCTCTATGGAAAGTAAGAATGGAGTGTCATTTGTAGTGCATTGGTGAGACTTTTTGGAAGATTACAAAGAATGCATATACTATTCCTCAGAATGGTCCCTTTACTGCTAATGAGATCAAAGAAGCCGAAACTAATAATAGGGCTATTGAAGCATTGCTAAGTGCTTTGACAGATTCAGAGATGAAAAATGTGATAGGTCTGAAGAATGCACATGAGATCTGGAAAAAGTTGGAAACATTGTATGAAGGAGATGCACTAGTGAAAGTTGCTAAGCTAAAAATTCTGAAAGGAAAGTATGAGAACATGAAGATGAAAACATTTTCTCTTTCACACAAAAGGTAAATGAACTAGTGATGGGCATTAGATGTTCCAGTGGAATTTTGGAAGAAGATGAGATTGTGGCTAAAATACTTAGATATGTGCCTACTTCTTACAAACAAAAGCTCACGCTATTGAAGAGCTCGGGAAAGTAAGAAATGTGACAAGAGAAATGTTGATTGGATAATTGTTGCCTTTGTGTTGAGTGAATTTGGTGAATCTTCTCCTAAGACAAAGTCTACATTCAAAGCTACTATATCCAGAAAAATCCAACAAAGATATGATCCAGGAGAGATCTCTAGGAAGACATTAAAGTATGAAGATGAAATGAAACTGATGGAAGATGAAGAAAGAGAGCTAGAAGAATTGGAAGCACTGATTGTGAAAAGAGAAGCTAGAGGACAAGGTAAGTTCAAGGGAAAGTTACCTATTAAATGTTTCTCTTGCAGTAAGATAGGCCATTTTACATCAAGGTGTCTTGCAAGAGTTTCTAAGTATAAAAATGATAAGACTAGATTTCAAAATAAATGTTATTATGCTGAAGAAGGTGTTACTAATGATGAATCTGATAAAGAAACTAGAAATGAAGATGAATGGGTATTCATTATTATCAAGGAAAATGGTTTAGTGTCCACTGAATCAGCTAGTAATCAGAATATTGAGAAAGATCTTGCAATGAGGATTGATGAGAAGGATGAGTGGGTGATTGACAATGGATGCTCACATCATATGACTGGTAACAAAAGCAATTTTCTAAGCTTGGAAAAATATGATGGTGGTGTTGTAAGATTTTGAGATAACAATGTTGTTGTGATTGGTGGCAGAGGCACTATTTCTCTTGGTGGTAAATGCAATACTGATGATGTTCTTTATGTTGAAGGTTTGAAGCATATTTTTTTGAGTGTTGGAAAGATGATTGACAAAGGTTACAATCTTCAGTTCAAAGATGGTAAGTGCAACTGGGAAGTTCTGGAAATGTGATTGCTTCGAGTACAAAGACAAGAGGTAATATTTTTCACTTAAATGCTGCTAGTGAAAGTTGTTTTATTGCTCAAGCTGATATAAGTTGGTTATGGAATAGAAGGCTATGTCATGTGAATTTTGATAACATTGTCAAAATAAGCTCCACACAAGAAGTTAGAGATCTACCTAAGTTAGTGAAGCCTACTAACACTATATGCAAGGAATGTCAGATGGGAAAGTAGACAAGAATTTCTCTTAGGAGAAAACAACATCATTCCAATGAAGTACTGGATTTGGTACATACTAATCTATGTGGTCCATCCAGAATCAGAAGTCTACAAGGAGAAAGGTACTTTATGTTGCTCATTGATGATTATTATAGAATGGTATGGGTTGCTTTCTTAAGAGAAAAACATGAGTCATTAGATAAATTCAAAAGCTTCAAAGCTTTGGCAGAGAATGAGATAGGTTTTAACATCAAATGTTTGAGATAAGATAGAGGTGGTGAATTTACTTTTGAGGAAATCAATTCATTTTGTGAAGAGCATGGAATAAAAATACAGTTATCTGCTCCCCGAACCCCTAAACAGAACGAAGTTGTTGAGAGAAAGAATAGAACAATTTTAGATGTTGCCGGAACCATGATGTTGGATGGTAATGTTCCTCCTTTCTATCGGAGGGAACCTATAAGCACTGTTGTGTATAATATCAACCGAGTGAATGTCAATGGTAATTCTGGTTTGGTTATAATTCTATTGTTAAATATTTCAAAATATTTGGAAGTAGATGTTATATCAAAAGAGATGAAGATATAGGAAAGTTTTAAGCTAGAAGTGATGAAGGAAAATTTTTGGGTTACTCTACTAAGAGCAAAGCCTAACGGTGTTACAATAGAAGATTAAAGGAAATAGTGGAAAGTGCAAATGTCAGAGTTGATGAAGACACTATCAGATCATCTAGGTATTATGGATATGATTCAGATGACCAACAAGATAGTAATAAGAATGGAAAGAATGTGCAGACACAAAATCAAGTTCAAAGCTTTTCGGTGGATCAAGAAAATCATGAAGAAGAAGGCAGTGGAAATGAAAAAGAAAGAATAGAAGAACCCAAAATTCCAAGGTATGTAAAGCGAAGTCATTCTAAAAGTCAGATCATAGGAGACAACAACAAAGGTGTGTGGACTAGAAGAAGAATTGTAGAAGAGTATTGTTTGATATCCAAGACTAAGCCTAGCAATGTCAATGAAGCATGTAAAGATGAATATTGGATGGAAGCAGTGAAGGAAGAACTAATGTAGATAGAGAAAAATGATACATGGATTCTTGTTCCTAGACCTCAAGACAAAAAGGTGAAGTGATCATAAACAAAGCAAGACTGGTATGTAAAGGATACTCACAGATGGAAGGTATTTATTTTGAAGAAATATTTTCCCTTGTTGCTAGAATTGAAGCTATAAGGTTATTTCTTTCTTATGCTAATTTCAACAATTACAAAGTCTATCAAATGGATGTAGATTGATCATTTCTAAATGGTGAATTAGAAGAAGAGGTATATGTTGAGCAACCAAATGTTTTTCAACTAACTGATGAAAAAGACATGGTTTGTCGATTGAAGAAAGCTCTATATGGACTCAAGCAAGCCCCTAGATCATGGTATGCTAGACTAGATAAATACTTGTTGAAGTTTAGATTCAATAAAGGTACTGCTGACAAAAATCTGTATTTCAAGTTGGATCAGGATAAAGAATTGATAATTGAAGTTTTTGTTGATGAGATTATTTTTTAAGGTGATGATGACTTATGCATGAAGTTTTTTGATGAAATAAAAAGTGAATTTGAAATGTCAATGATAGGAGAACTAAAATTCTTTTTAGGATTGAAAATTACTTAGTTAGATGATGGAATCTTTATTTCTTTGTCCAAATATGTAAGAGAGTTACTGGCATGGAAGACTCAAAGCCAGTCGGTACACCCATGGTAACCGAATGCAAGCTAACATAGAATGATAATTATCCTAAGTATAATCAAATAAGATATAGGTCAATGATTGGTGGATTGTTATATTTTACTTAGACTAGACTAGACATCATGAATGTTGTGTGCATGGTTGCTAGATATCAAGCTAATCCAAAGGAATCACATAAGACTGCAATAAAGAGATTTTTTAGATACCTAAAAGGAACAGTTGATTTTGGTCTTTGGTATCCTAAGGATGATGATATTAGTCTAAATACCTTTACAAATGTAGATTGGGCATGAGATGTAGATGATAGGAAAAGTACAAGTGGTGGTGCATTCTTCTTAGAGAAGAATTTGGTGTCTTGGCTAAGTAAAAAGAAGAATTCCATTTCCTTATCTACTGCCAAGGCAGAATATATTACTGCTAAAAACAATTGTACTCAAGTGTTGTGGATAAAGCAGATGCTGAGAGATATGAGAGTTGAGTATGATGAGCCTATTGATATATTCTGTGACAATTCAAGTGCTATTAACATTTCTAAGAATTCGATGCTACACTCAAAGACAAAACATATATTTATCAAGTATCACTTTTTTGAGAGACAAGGTGAGTGATAAAGATGTCAAATTCGAATATGTGCCCACAAAGGAACAAATTGCAGATATCTTTACTAAAACATTACCTAAGGATACTTTTGAGTATCTCAAAGGAAAGTTAGGGGTGATGGCCCCTCCTAACTGAACTAAAATGCAAGTCTTTTCATCAATCCATGCACCTACAGTTAGATCTTGTTTCAGATTGATGTTATGGTGGTTGCTACTCAAGGGGAGTAGCTAGATGATTCAGATGATGTGTGGTTTAGAGCTTATGTACCTTTTCCATTTATGTCAAAGGGGGAGAAGAGTAATGTGAAAACACTTTGTAGAAGAAAGGGGGAGAAGTGCAATAAGTACTAAGAGAGAGAAAATGGAAGAGCAATGTAAGGGATATAAGAACAGGTTGAGAAGAGTTAGTTGTGTTGATGGTATTTTTCACATCATGTGCTGCCATCAATGCCAAAGGGGGAGATTGTTGGATATTGTGGTTGTGTTTCTGATATGTGGTTTTCATTGATGCCAACACTATTAGCATTAATGGATTAAAGGTTGTATATGTCAAAGATATTAAAAAAAATTAATAAATATATTGTAGGTAGTCTATGAAGCCGAGAAGGTCAAAGTGATGACAAGTTCTATACATTGATGGTCAAAAGGTGTGCATTAAAGGGTTTGTTGTTGAGTCTATCTAGTATGTTGTCTAAAAATTTTAGAGGTGCGCATCAAGAATTGAGAAAGTTATGAAGTTTTGTGTTCCTACAATTATTCAGTTACTGTAGCAAGTGTTTCTAGAAGATGAGATTGCAATTATGATGAATTGAGTTGTTGTGTACATTCCTAAGATGTTCAGTGATGTTTCTAGATCATGTTCTATTATTTTGGTACATCCGTGTTGATCGGTGTGTTTGTGATCAAATATTTTCCTTTGTGTGTTCAAAGTTTTTATGTTCTTGGATGACATGATGGTGGTAGCATGTTGATGATCCTTATGGATAAATATTTTATTGTTTGGCATATTTGAGGATATTGATTTAGGTCCTCACTATGTTATGACCAACTTAGGTTGGTGTGCACTGACATTTGTTCATATATTGAGGCTGACAGTTGTAATTTATTCTTCATTTATGGTCAACAGAGTTGTTGATGTAAATTTATGTAGCGGATATATAAGAACGATTTTTTTCTTAATTTTGAGGTATGCTCAGTGAATGTATGTGAAATGTGTGAATAATTATCAGATCATCTGAATTCAAACAGAGTGTGAAGAAGATTGAGTGAAGTGTGAAGAAGTGTTTTGTGCCTAACTAGAATTTTCATCAAACTTTTGTAGAATCTAATTCTTTTGTTCAACCTCATCAGATGGATTTAATCTGATTTTTTTATGTAAGGTAGTGAATCTTCCCTTTAAGTAGTGAGCTCTAGGCAGTGTTCCTAAATGCATCTGCATTCCCTATTCATTCTTTCATTATACTTCTAAATAGGGTATAGTCTTGTGGACTAACATACACCGTGGTTTTTCCCCTAACAGGGTTTCCACATATAAAAATCTTGGTGTTCATGTGTGTCTAATGTGTTGTTGATTTATTCCTTCACTGTTATTTATTAGATCTGAGATTAAAGGTTGATCAATGTTGAATATGTTTAAATTCTGTAACAACTGATTCACCCCCCCTCTCAGTTGTCTATCCTTGTTTTTCCAACATGTTCCTTATCACAAACCTAGAAAACAACAATCTTATCAACTTTTTCCAAAGGCAATTCCCTTAACAAATGCTTATTTTGACACCTAGGGCAGTAGATGAATAAGGTCTCTAGGTTTTGGATTTTAACTTGTATCCCATCTAACGTGGTATTTAATTGAACCAAGATTTCAATCTTAAGGTTGGATATCTCCTCTCACAATTTTCCTATCTCATTGGAACCTTTAAACAGGGTACTCTTTTGGATCCCTCCTCGAGTAGGAGAGAAGTTCTGACATAACTCAGTGATTTCATCAAGTCCTAGTAAGGACACATCCCATTTTCCCATCAAATCTAGGCTCCTTCGAGCATCATCATCAAGACCTTTGAGAAATATGGTCTTTAAAATCTCCAGACTTATGGCTTCTCTGCTAGATCTTTTAGAGAAGACAAACTTATCTAGATAGTCTTCTAGGCACTTATCTTTGTTCTTCCTTAATTTGAATAGCTCTTCCTTCCTATCACTAACTCTGTAGTAGCTCGTGTACTTATTCAGAAAGGTGGACTCCATGTCATCCCATGAGGTTATAGATCTTGAGGCTAATCCCATGAACCAATGAATTGTTGAGTCCTTCAAAGTAGAAGGAAAAAGCTTTAGTTTCTAGTTATCATTCTTGTAGTCATATGTTTGACACAGGAAATTAAACTCAAAAATAAATTGGTCAAGGTCCTCAGAAGATAAACCTCGAAAGGCTGGTAGGAAAGTTTGCAAAATATTTTTCATGGTCGTGTCATCATCTGCATCGATAGCAATAGGATAAGTAAATGTATGTGGTGGTGGTGGAGGATGGTTAGCATTAGCATTTCTATGCTCACCCATGATGTTGAAGAGGATTTGTTCCTCCTCAAAAATTCTCTCAAATAAGTGAGGCTCAGGAGTTCACAGAGGGATATTCTCCTCTACAACTATATGTTCTCTTTTCAGGGTATATGAGAAGGTTGCAGGTTGATCCTAGTTGATCAATTATTTAGAGAGTTCTTGAGATGAGATTTCTTCCTCCCTACTTGTGGTTGGTACGTCCTTTGGGGGTTCTTGGTATGAATCTTTTATGGGGGCCTCATTTCTTGACCATGTAGAAAAGGAATCCAAAGGACTATTTTTGTGCCCAAAATAGGTACTCAAGGTATTTCCTAATAACACTTAAAAAAGTAAGGTCCCCGACAATAGTGCCAAAAAGTGATGGGTTGTTATTAGATCCTATCTCTTTAGTTTGAAAAGTGCATCAAATATTGACCGGGTAGTATTCAAGACTATATGCAATAGGAAACCCCTTAACTAACTCTCTCAGATTTTCTAAGTAGATGGAATAATTGAAATAAAACTTAAACTAGAAGGCCACTAAACTAGAAAGCTTTGAAAGAACTAAACTAGAAAGTAGGAAATCATCAGTTTCAAAAGAATCACAACTAAACTAGAAAGCATTGAAATGATTAAACTAACAAGCATATAAATTGATGAAGAAGAAAAACATGAAAATAAAATATGAAACATTGAACTAGCAATGGATTGAAAAACTTAACAACTAACAAAAAATAAGCTATTAACTTGAAACTTAACAGTAAGGGAAGGTGCACCCAAACTTTAATTAACAAAATTGAAGAGAGACTCGACTTCACACTTTATCATTTATAGAGCATAAGTAATAAAGTTCTGAAAGTAAAAATACTTATCTATCTATTCCTACAATCCCTCGAGTGGCCAACTTGTGGGTTCTTCTATAGTCTAACTCAGGTCACATGAACTGATAACTCCATAATTACTCCATCTAGAACAATTCCATTCACAACACTTAGCAAGACAGAATGAGGTCAACTAGATTCACTTTATTCATATTAAGAGTGTAATACAAAAACATAGCTCAGAGATTCATTACGACAACATAATGATATTCTCCAGTTGTGTTTTCATTTCTAAAAATTACATATTTATACAAAAAATGTTTACCAGAATCCTAAATTTTAGTTGGTAGGAAGTACCACAGAAAAAGTCTTCAACTGATCTTAAAAAACTAATAACTTTGAGTTTAAACATAAAAACATTAAAGAGGCTTGAAGTGAGCCATAAGTCTTCAACAAAAAATAAAAAAGCAACTATAAAAGTTTGATACATCAAATGCCCTAGAATTTCAGTGCCTAAACTTCTGGTGCATGTCTTCAACTTTATGGAGCCCGCATTGAATCCTTTGCATTGAGTCTTCTGCATTGAATTCTTCCAGTTGGGCATGATGACTGATGATTTATGAGAAACATATTTATTTCTGCAAAATCTAAACTATTAAGTTAACGCAAGTTAGTTTATTCCAAGCAATTCCAGAAAATAAAGTTTACACAATTTCCTCAAAAAGAAAGTAATTATTAATCCTAAAAATAACTAATTGGCAGAGTAAAGGGGCTAGACAATATGGGGAAGGGTGTTTGGTGACTTATATTGATGAGGTTATTTTTACCTCATTAGGTCCCATAGGGCCTTTTTAGGTGGCAAAAGTGTCAGGGTGTTAAGAAATTAAGTTTATTTGTTGATATTGTCGAGATCTTGATTGAAATATGCCTTGGGATGCATAATATAGGATCTTAGGGGCCTATTAATGATCATATTAATGTCATAAATGCAAGAGGGCTAAAAACTCAATGTGAAAGTGTAAACAAATATACTTTACAACATTAAATTAAGGCTGCAATTAGGTTTATTTAGCTTAAAAAGGGCCCAAGAGATAATGTGAACGTGTGCAATATATTACAACACTAGATTAGGTCCATAGTTTACAAGCCTCCTAAATTTTATGTGAAGGTGTAAATAAATATACTTTACAACACTAAATTAAGGAAAATTTAGGTTTATTTAGCTTAGAAAGGTCCTACGACCTATTGTGAATGTGTAAAACACATTACAACACTAGATCAAGGTGATATTAAGTCCAATTTAACATTAATCATTCTCAAATTTTAAGAGAAATTGTACCATCTCCAAGGGAGTACAATTTTTGTTGTTACAACAGCAAATCAAAATTGAAACAAGAAAGTAACAACACCAAACAAAAGCTAAAAATTGAGATTTGAAAGTCCAAAAAATGTAGATCTATAGCTAACAAGGACTTGTTTTCCAATAAGGGCGAATGAGTCCTAGCTAGGTTTTTCTGAAATGTTTCAATGGATTTCAAAGTGATTTTTAATGTGTTTTCATATGCCAGGAGATGCAGGTTAGACCTATACATGGAATTATTCACTAGTAAAGGTTAATGGTTCCTAGTTAGGTATTTTTATTTATTTTTTAATTATTTTCAAGATTTTAGTAATGTCTTTCAATTCTAGGTCTGAGGCAGTGAGTTTCAATTTTCGGTTTTCCAAAAATGCAATGAAAAATGAATGCAAAGGCCTAATTTGAAATGCAATTTTTTTTTAATTTTCAAATGAAATTGTATGAGATCTAGATGAGATGCAAAATTATTGATTTGATTTTTGATTTTTTAGATTTAAAGAGATACAAAACAATGCAAATCTAAACCCTAAATGAGATGCAATTTTGAATGTAATGCTAGAAACCCTAAATGAGATCTTAATTAAATACAAATCTAAATGAAAATGAATGCAATATCTAACCTAGGATGTAATGAGAGACTTCAAATTTATAAAATTGCAATATTCAATGAGTCGGGTTCACCAAAATGTTTAATGGTGAAAGAGAGGGTTTACCACCATGAACGAACACGATGATAAATCACTAATCTTTCTCCTATTAAAACATTCAATTATGAGAGCCAAAAGATGCAAATAACAATAAGAAATGATACCTAACTATTATATCAACTATGAGGGGAGTTTTTAGAGCTCCAAGAGGTGTGTACCTTGCTGCAAGAAGCCTATTTTTAGGGCACAAATGACTCATTCGCCTTTACTAGCAAATGGGTCCCTGCTAGGGTTTTTGAAATTGAGATCTGGGTTATTTTCCTTAATTTCTGCACCTTTAGATTCCTAATTGCCAATGCTTGAAAACATGTACTTAATTTTGTAGCTTCAATTCTTCGTTCGTGCACTTTGAATGACAACTTTTGCAACTTGGCAACTTTGATAATTTTTCTCTAAGCTTGCTCTCCACTTGATTTTAAACATTTAAATCTACAAACACACATTCAAGGGAAGAAAAAATTGTTGATTGTTAGTGAATAGGGATTTTCCTTGGTAAAACCCCTTGTAGGTAATTAACCAAATGATGAAATAATGTAATTGAAGCATGAACACAAAATATGTAATTTTTGATACCTTGGATGTTGTCTTGTAATGCAAATCTACAATCTAGCATGTAGTGGTGATGAAAAATGTAGATCTTGGATCCTTGAATATAATGTGAACAATTCTTGCAAGTAGATCTTCAATGCTACATCCACTATTCTAGCTCAACAACATGCATGAATGCATCAAACCCTTGACATGATGGAATGATGTTGAATTGTTACAATAAAACCTTGATAATTTGCTTTGAAATTCCTTATGAACGCTCTTCTAATGCTCTTCTTATAATCTTTCTCTTGATCTCATGAAGTCACATAGTTTTTCTAGGTTGCTTGTAAACTTGCTAGGAGAACCCATTCGTCACCTAGGGTGAATGGGTCTTGGAACTATTTTCTAGGAACTAACCTCATGGGATAGAAAGAACACTAAAAATCCATTTAGAATCAACTTATAAAGGGGGGTCCTATAGAGAGAGGACTCATTTTCCACTTAGGGCTAATGGATCCTGGCACCATTTTCTAGGACATTGATTTTCCCAATTAAATGTTATGCAATCTGAATCATGGATGTTGGGATAGATCTTTGGGAGGTGTCACAATTAAGGCTTAAATTTTAATTAAAGGGGGTTAATTAACTCCAATTAACCACAATTAGTTAATAGGACCCTAGATAATTGTGAAAGGGTGTTACCACAATTTACAACACCATAAATAGGGTACACATTAGGTACATTTCATTAAAAAGGGCCCATTAAGCTTAATTACTTAAATAAACCCTAGAAAAGTGTGAAAGTGTGTTACAACACTTTACAACACCTTTGCACAGGACAATTTAAGGTACATTTTAATCAAATAAGGAGCCTAGAATTATTTGAATGTGTACAAAACATTACAACACCATTCAAAGGTACAATTAATTCAGTTTTATGTCAATTATCCAAATTAAGTGTGAAAAAGGATTACTTTTTTTGCCACTACAATATGTATGTATGCCTATATGTATGTAAGCTTATATGTATTAATGCATGTTTGTATGTATGCATGTATGTATGTATGTATGTATGTATGTAATTATGTATGTATGTATGCTTGTATGTATGTATAATTTTATGTATGTATGTAAGGGTTTTGGGTTTAGGGTATATAAGGGTGAGGGTATAGGTTATAGGGATGAGGGTTGACATTTCTAGGTTTAGGGTTTAAGGTATAGGATTGAGGTTCAATAGATTAGGGCTTAAGTAATAACTTGAGCATACATGGTAGAGGGTTGAGGGATTGCAATTAAGGGATAATATTCAACTTGTTGAGTGTATAAGATTAAGTGTGTAAGGTATAGGAATTAGGGTTTAGGATATTGGGTTTAGGGTTTATGATATGTATTAAGGGTATAAGGCATAGGGTGACCTGGTTGAGAGTGTATAGTTTAGGTTTTAAGTATAGGTTTGAGGGACAATATTTAGGGTTTAGGGTATAAGGGTGAAGTTATATGGTATAGGGATGAGGGTATATAGATGTATGGTTCAGGGTTTAAGGTATAGGGTTGAGGATTTAAGGTTTAGGGATTAAGTATATGGTTGAGGGTATAGGTTTTAGTGTAGAGAGTTTACACTAGAGCTATAATGTTTAAGGTTGAGTGTCTAAGATATAGGGTTCAAGGTTTAATGTCGAGGGTATAAGGCATATGGATAAGGGTTGAGGGTTTAGGGCATATGTATAGGGTTGATGGTATAGGGTATAGGGTATAGGGTAGATATTTTAGGGTTGAGGAATAAGGTTCAGGGTTGTGTGTCCAAGGTTAAGTGTATAGGGTATAGGTCCATTAGGGTTTTATATTGGGTCAATCGATTAGGGTTGAGTGTTGAGGTTATAGGTTGTATGATTTGGGGTTTGAGGGTTGAGGGTTTAAGGTTTCAGGGTTTAGGGTTGATGGTTTAAGGGATAATGATTTAAGAGTTGAGGATTGAGGAATTAAGTTTTGAGGGATTATAGGTTGAGGCTTTAGGGTTTAAGGGTTTAAGGGTTGAGGGATTCAGGTTTAAGGTATAATGTTGAGGGTTGATATTTTAAGGATAGGGTTTAGGGTTTAAGGTTTAAGGTTTGAGAGTTGAGGCTTAAGGGATAGGGTTTAGGGTTTAAGGTTTAAGGGTTGATGGTTGAGGCTTTAGGAATAGGCTTTAGGGTTAAGGGTTAAGGGATTAGGGTTTAAGCGTTGAAGGTTAAGAGATGATGGTTTAAGGTATCGGGTTGATATATTAGGGTTAAGGGTTTAATGTATAGGGTGGAAGGGTGGGAGTTGAGGGTTTAAGGGTTGAGGGTTGAGGGGTTAGGGTTGAGGGTTGAGGGTTGAGGGATTAGGGTTGAGGATTTAAGGTATATGGTTGAGGGATTAGGGTTGAGTGTCTAATGTATAGGGTAGAGGATTTGATGGTTTAGGTTTTAGGTTTTAGGGTTTAATGTATAGGGATTAGGGTTGAGGAGCTTGCTTGAGTCCATACAAAGCTTCCTTGAGTCTGTAAACCATATTCAGATATTTTGATAATTGAAAACCATTTTTTTTCTCAATATATACCTCTTACTCTAGATCACCATTCAAGAAGGTAGACTTTATATCCATCTAATAGACTTTGAAGTTATTGTGAGCAATAAAAGAAAGAAACATTCTTATTATCTCCATTCTAGCTACTAGAGAAAGTCTCCTCAAAATCAATACCCTCAACTTGAGAATATCCCTTACATATCAATCTAGCCTTATTTCTCACAAATTCACCATCTTCATTCATCTTGTTTTGGAACACTCACTTAGTTCCAATCACATTCTTTTTAGCTAGTATCAGAACTAACTCCCATGTTTGATTCTTTTCTATCTAGTCCAACTCTTCTTCCATTGCCTTTATCCAATCATCATATTTTCTAGCATTAGAAAATTTATTGGGCTTTAACTTTGATAGTAAACACAAGTTTACTTGCTCACTTGCTCTTGCAAGCCTTCTCCTAGGGTCAACATGCCTTCATTCGTATCTCCAATAATTTTATTTTTAGAATGATTCTTCTAAACATATATTTTTTGGGTCTTGAAAGCCTTCATTGGTTTTGGTTCCTTATCTTCTTTCTCTTCTTCTTCATCTTCTTCTTCTTCAATTTAGGGAGATATATTGGTTTTTAAAACCTCTGGTTCTTGTGAGATTTGACTCAAATATTCTTCTACCTTAAAATTTTTTCTTTCAATCATCTTTCCTAATCTCTTGTTATAGCATCTATAGGACATGATTTTGATGGAGTAGCCAAGAAATATCCCTTCATCAAACCTTGAATCAAACTTTCCAAGGTCTCCTTAATTTTTTTTCCAAAAATTCTAAAGTATCTGATAGTGAGAGGTCTTCCATACCACAACTCATAAGGGGTCTTAGTGCTATTGACCCTCAATTTCACTCTATTAAGAAAATAGATAGCAATATGAACTACTTCCTTCCAATACATATCAGGTAGATCAACATCTTTCAACATAGTCCTAGCCATCTCTTGCACATTCATATTCTTCCTTTCCACTACCTCATTCTAATAAGGGGTCCTAGGTGTAGACAAATGTCTCCTAATACCATGATCTTCACAAAAAAATTCAAATTCATTTGAGGTAAATTCACCGCCACTATCTAATCTTAATCATTTGATCTTAACATCCATTTCATTCTCAACTTTTGCTTTGAATATTTTAAACTTATCAAAAGATTTCGATTTATCTCTCAAAAATATAACCCAAGTCATTCTATTGTAATCATCAATAAGAAACATGAAATACCTTTCACCTTGTTAACTCCTTGTTCTTGTAGGTCCACATAGGTTAGTGTGAATCAAGTCTAGTGGCATTTTAGTAGAGAAATAATTTCTTTTGAAATGTGTCCTTGTTTTCTTCCCCATTTGACATTCATTGCATAATGTGTTTGCAGGCTTGGTTATCTTAGGAAAATATCTCACCACATGAGAGGGACTGATCTTCACCATATTGTCAAAATTTATGTGTCCCATTCTTTTGTGCCACAACCAATACTCACTAGACGAAGCCAATAAGAATATTCTTACATTTTCCTCCTTTAGATTATAGTCTTTTGGACCCTATTTTTCTGATCTCACAACCATTAGCATAAAAAGTAAGATTGTGTCCCTTACTGCACATGTGACTAACACTGAGAAGATTATGCTTTAGAACTTTGACATACAAGACATCATCAATCTTGTTCTTTCTATCTATTGTTATAGCACTCTTTCCACAAATTTGTGTTGACTCATCACCACCAAACTTAAGACTAATTAACCTTCTCTTTTCACTAGTCATGTGGTTAGAACAACCATTGTCAATTACCCAAGCATTTTATTCTTCCTTTGCACGAAAGGCAATCCATATAGCCATAGATCTTTCAATATTTTTATCAGCCTACAAAGTTCAAGAATTCTTACATTTTCTAATATCATCCTTTTTGTCTTTCAAAGCCATGAATAGGGTTTCATCATTTTAATCATTATCTTCATCTTCTGAGGAACAATTTCTTTCCTTAGAATAGAAACCTCTTTTAACCAAGTATGTCATTTATATGCAAAATGACCAATCCTCCCATAATTGAAACACTTAGAAGGTAATGTGCCTTTGTATTTTTTGGTGCCTTTCTTTAATATTCTTACAAATTTTACTTCAACCTCATCAAATTCATCATCCAGATCAGCTACTTCATCTTCTATCTATTTACTAGCTTTGAATGCAACTTCCTTCTTTGGAACATCTTTGTAAAACTCTCTCATTTCAAAGGCTATGAGAGAACCAAACATTTCATCTACTAAATACTTATCCAAGTCCTTATATTCTTCATTAACAAACACCTTATTACTATAATATATAGGGAGAGATCTTAGAACCTTTTTCACAATCTCATCTTCTTTTACTTCTCCACCAAGACTAGTGATGCCAATAACTACTTCATGCACCTGAAGCATATAACTTGCAATGTATTCATCCTCTATCATTCTTAGGGCCTGAAATATGCTCTTGAAGATATACATATTGTCTTGTTTTTCTTTGGTATCTCCTTCATAGATGTTGCTAAGTTTTCCCCAGACAACCTTAGTAGAACTACAATTCATCACCTTCAAAAGTTCTAAATCATCCAAACCACACAACATAGCATTTTTAGCCTTGGAATTATTCTTATACAACCGAATTTCAGTAGGATATATTGGAGGATTAGTAGGAGCAACATAACCATCCTTGGCTAATTTCCAAACACCAAATCCAAGAGAGTTTAGATGTCCTTCCATCCTCAATTTCCAAAAGCTATAATTTTTCCCATCAAAACTAGGACCTTTGTAAGCTCCATCATGTTCCGTTTTAGATATTTACCTCAAGCAATTAAGCTTCTTTAGAGGAACTTGGCTCTAATACCAATTTTTGAACACACTAGATACTGAGAGGGGAGTGAATCAGTATCTTCAAAAACTTAAACCCTTCTAGAACTTAAGGCATTTAGTGCAATGCAAACTTCTTAATCAAACAAAAAACCCTTAACCAAATCAGAAACAATGAAAGATATAGAAATTTAATCATTTAACAAGTTCACAAACCCTTAACTAGATAAGTAGCCAAAAAATATACAATAATTCAATCCTTAATTAGATCAATAGAAATGAAAGATTAAATAGGGAACACACATGCACAATATGACACCAGATTTACATGGAAAACCCAATGAGGGAAAAACAACGATGAGAGTTAACTAACAATATATGAAGCCCACTGATTACAAAATAAGGCTCACTTCAAAAATAGTTTCAAACTAAGGTACACAACCTTAGGTCAAGATACAAAGACCTGATGAGACTCACTAACTGAAAGTGGGATACATGAAGTTTAAAGAAAGTATAATATTTGTCAACACAACATTCTATTGACTGAGGCTTTAAAGCGCATATGATCTTTCTTCCACACAATTTAACACTTCTATTGTGATATATTCAATACATTCCACACACACTCACATCCCCACTTCTCCCACCTTGCATCTGAAATTTTCTTACATTTATATCCACTACAAGACCTCAAAATATTAATTAGGCCGGTCAAGAAAAGGATAAGCAATAATCTCAATAAGTCTTCCACAAAATATCAGTGTGGTCCTATCTAGGGTATAGAGAGGACCAAAGAACACCTTATTACATCTTCCAATGGGATACCAAATAACCCACATGCTAGCAGACATCAAATCAAATCGAAAACAAGGAAACATATAGATGAAACATGAAGCACATAACCAATCGACCCAAAAACATACTCCAATTGAATTCACTTAATGCGATTCTAACCAAAATAGTTTTGGACCCAAAGACATCTTAACACAAATTCATATGTTGGTGCAAACCCTCAAGCACATAGGGCAAGCAAGAGAACAAGGTCTATCAGCCAAATATCCAAAAATTGCTTAGAAGACCAAATTAAACATAGTGCAACACCGAAAGAGACCAACCACTGATATTTTATAATGTCATGCCACCAGTAGCAACCACAACCCAAACAAGAACAAAATACTTCTTCCTAGAAATATAAAATACATAACCATGGGATATAACGTTGACATATAAAATTTTAGACTAGTTCAACACTAAGACACTACACAAACATTGAGAGCACATCCACCAAATTGCAGGAGTAGAGACACCAATGCAAAGAAATGTGGAGAATTTTATGAACTAGTCCAGACAACCAACAACACTAGCAAAATTTTTCAATTAACAAAAACCTCCTCGACAACATTAGTGATCTAAAAATATAGGAACTTGTAACATCCAAATAATAAAAACTTTCAATCCCAAAACATAAGACCATATCTTCAATAGTGGAGGAATGTGGAGCATTTTCCCAATAATCTTCATAGCACCATTCTAAATAAAAAATTCTTACCCACTTGTAGAGGCCAAAACAACCTTGCAACAACACATACTTCTTCAAGAACAATAGGAGAAAGCATACAATATGCTATAGGTCATCAGCAACATCTCTCCACCATCAGCAATACTTCCAATCCTCATCTTAAAACATCATCATGAACAAAACTCTATTGACAACAATAATGCACTATACAATTTTCATTACTTCATCAGATAAGGCATGACATCCAACCATGAAAATTTACAACACTTTACCATACTCAATGACAAACCAAACTAAATGTTTCCAATAGTGACAACAAATGCCACAAGTTTCTCAAGTGTTGACAACAAATTCCAACAATAAAACCATTTTATATATGTCACCAAGACATCAATGACAACCAACACCAAACATACAACAATCTCAAGTGTTGACATCAATGACAATGACTGCCAACATCTACTTCTCTCTATCTCACCCCTTTCTCCATCTCTCTCCCTTCTTCCCTCTCTACTTATCTCTATTTCACTTCTCTATCTACCTCTCACTCCCTCCATCATCTTTATATATCATATCCCTCTCTTTACCAACCTCTCCCTCTCTATCACGTTCCCTCTCTCTCTCTCCCTACTTTCCTCTCTTTCTCTCTACCTCTCCTTCCCTCTCTACTTATCTCTATCTCCCCTCTCCATCTCTCTACCTATCTCTCCTTCCATGTGATGCAGGAGCATCTGGGTGCATGGATAATCCTACATATCTTAAAAACATATTAATTTTTATTTTGAGTTTTGTCTTGGTTTTTCTTGTAGACACAATTAAATTAAATCCTCATCTCCTCTAGCATAGTCAGGTTTGGTGTTGGGAATGTGAAAAATTAATTGATTAATTGATTCACTTGTTAATTATTTTAAATATGTTTGAAAATTATCAAGTTTCCAAAAAGGAAAACTCTCACACCCATGCCTATGAGTAGGTATTTATTGTAAATTATAACTCCATTCTAGAATTTGAAAATTGCATTTGTTGAAGAAGTGGAAGGAAGGGGCATGGGGAGAGTTGGTTGAGAGATTGGAAGACCGATTTTGAATGGAAATTGAATGAACATACCTGAAGGAGGAAAAACCATGCATGGGAAGGAAGATCAAGGAAATTCTAAAGTTAGATTGGTAGGAAAAAGAGAAGGCCACACCCAAGTTTCCAAGAGAGTTTGGATAGGAAAGAATCGAGAAGGTAAGAAAAATGAGTTTGTATGGAGAGGAGGATGGATTTATGGAATCTTATGTTTGTTGCAAGTTATTTTTTGATCAAAGAGTTTTGTGATCAGATTTTTTCTTGCTTGTAGATGATCATCAAAATATTTGAAGTTTTCACATGTTTCCCTATAGTTTGTTGTTACAAAAATGGAATTGTTTACAAATTGTTGAAGCCATTGTATCTCCAAGGTGTTGTAGGAATTTTCATTTGAATAATAGTTTTTATAATTCTCCTTTAATTTTATTTTTACATTCTTTTTATTCAAAAGGATTATAGGTTAGCTTGTTGCAACCATTGACAATCCATTGGTTTCTCAATTTTTGAGTTGCATTATTTGGTCTTAGAGCATGGCAAAGAAAGTAATTGGGGAAAAAGATGAAAAATGAGAAAAGTTGTTGGAAGGGGTCAAGGCATGGTCAGTGTTCAAAAATGATTTTAAGGGTTTTTGGGTTGATTTTTATCATGGTTGTGTGGGTAGATAAATTTTTATCCTCTTGTATTCCTATAGATTCAAAGGTGGTAGCCTCTATTGTAAAAAAATTCAAAGCAGATGGAAGTTGTTTTTGTAATTATTTTTGAAAAGTGGTATGTCAACAATTTTTTGGGCACTATTGTGATTGTTTAATGATTTGTATTTTTGATCCTTTGAGTCTTCTTTATCCCCCTATGTGAATTAATTTTTAATTGTATATAAAATAAATTGGTGTGGTGGCTATGAAGATCATCACCTTGATTCAAGGTCTTGACCTTTGACTACATCACCATGACTCCCTTCCACTCTCTCTCTACTTACCTTCTCTCTCTACCTATGTCCTTTCTCTCTACACCTCTCTATCTCACCTCTATCTCTCTCCCTCCCTCCTCCCCCTCTCTCTCTCCTCTTTCTCACTCTCTCCTTGCCTCTCTACTTCTCTATATTTGACCATTCTCTCTCCTTGTCTCTTTGTCACTCCCTCGTCTATCTCTCTCTACCTCTCCATCCCTCCCTTATCCCCTTCTCTCTCTCTCTTTCTTGTTCTCTCCTTCCCACTCTACTTCTCTTTATCTCACCACTCTCTCTCTCCATATATCTCTCTTTCTCCATCTCTCCCTCCTTCCATCTATACTTCTCTCCATAATACATATCCCCCACTCTCTCTACTTCTCTCTATCTCACATCTATTTCTCTCTCCCTCACTCCCTCCTTCCCTCTCTATACCAACTTCTCCCTTCATCTCTCTTTGTATCTACTTCTCCCTATCTCTACTCCTCATCCCTCCATCTAGATTCTTTCTCTTTAGGTAGGAAGAGGTAATTAGAGAGAGAGAGAGAGGTAGTGAGCAACAGAGATAGGGAGAGGTATGGAATGAGGAAGAGGGGAGATATAGAGTAGATAGGGAAGGACAGAGCGAGGTAGGGAGAGAGAGACAAAGAGAGGGAGAGGATTGATATAGAAAGGTAGTGAGAGTGGATGGAGGGAGGGAGAGAGAGGTGAGATAGAGAGAAGTAGAGAGGAAAGGGGAGAGAGAGAGGGAAGGAGGGAGATGTGATACAAACATTTAAATAAATAGGGAAGAGGAGAGAGAGAGCGAGGTGAGATAGATAAAAGTAGAGAGAGGAAAGACAAGTGATATGGAGTAAGTAGAGAGGGAAGGAGGAAGGGAAGGATATTTAGAGAGAGGGAAGGATGGAGAGAGGGAGGGTTAAAAATAACTAGAGAGGGAAGAAGTAAGAGAGAGAGAGAGAGTAGGGAGGGGGAGAGATCTAGAGAGGGATAGGTGAGATAGAGAGACGTAGAGAGGTAAGGTTGGTGGGAGAGAGAGAGAGGTCTAGAGTATAAGAGATAAAAAATAAGTGAGATAGAGAGAGAGAAAGATGATACAACTTACTGATTACTGAAATTTGACCTCCTAATTACTAAAATTTGATATGTTGATTACTAAATTAGAAGATCTTCAAAAATTTAGAATTTTCATTTTAACTCTTAGAAATTTGAAACTAATCTCAAACTTCCCTAAACTATATACATGAAATACAACTTAAAGTATAAGAAATTAAATGTCCACATATAAATATTTATTTCATGTATTTAGTTTCACTGAAAGAGAAAGAGAAAGAGAAAGAGAAAGAGAGAGAAAAAAAATTCAAAGCAAGACATAACACAAGCAGATTTTATAATGCACTCACATTTTCTCTTATTCGGAACCAAAAATTAGGTGGCCATTTTTTTTTCCCCCATCTTTTTTCAGTTACCCTTACCTTAAATATATTAATGAATGAATGAACAATATAAATGCTAAATAGAGTGAAATAGAATGACAATAACAATGCAAGTGAATAAGGAATATGATCCCAAATACTAGTCAAAGGCTATAGAAAATATGATTCACCAACAATGACAATAAGAAAATGAGAAGCTAGAGAAAATAATACAATACAAGATCACCTCACAAATATTTTAAAGGAGAGAATGTAGATGTTAATTCTTTCTATAATATTGTTTGTACACTTCCACAATCTTAACAAAGTTGGAGAAACTTCACATAAAAAATATTTATAGTAAGAGCTTTAAAGTGGTGTTAACAAATGAGGATAGCTTCAAAGAGTTCAAAGTTTCCAAGAGAGAGTGATGAAATGAAAAATATATTTTAGAAATGGGTCAAAGGGGGAAAAGGAGGTAACTAGACATTCAAATTCAATTGAAAGAAGATACTTACTAATTGAAAAGGTGGAGAAGGTTGAAATTTTTAGGAATGATCACGGATTGAAAAAAATCATAGGATGTTAGGAGATCACATGTATATTGTTAGGACACACCCATGCTTAAACATTTCTAAGTCTAATTCAAATTCAATCCAAAGAAGATACTTACTAATTGAAAAGGTGGAAAAGGTTGAAATTATTAGGAATGATCAAAGACTGAAAAAAAATCATAGGATGTTAGCAGATCACATGTATATTGTTAGGACACACCCGTGCTTAAACATTTCTAAGTAGGCAAAGGTCAAAATGCTAGCTAACAACAAAAGGATGACACCTATAACACCTAGTAGAAGAAGAAAATTACTAGATTATAAGCCTTTTGAACTAAGAAGGAAAATGCTAGTACAAAGGGATAAAAAGACCTAAGAGATAATTAAAGAAATAGACATTCCATAGTGAATGTAAAATATAGCATGAAATTGTAAGGTTATGTAATTTTTTATGTTACAACGTGTTCCCATCTACAACATTGAATTTATAAATGTGATAAATTTCTATAGGAACTCATGTATTAGAAATGCAAAGTTGTTGAAAACCTACCAAAAACTAAAGCAAAGTGAAATAAGATAAAATAAAATTGATGATCCAAGATAGCTTTTACACCCACGATGCTCTTGAATCACCTAGTTTACAATTGAGACATTTTGATCTAGAGACAATAGATTCCTTACATATTCTAGCTAACATAATTAAACAAGTAAAACAAATAGAAATTTTAGAATGTAATGTTTGAAAATAAAATAGATGATGTACAAGAACATAAATCCCTCACATAATATCTAACATGGTATTCAATAGCCTATTAGATGGCTATTAGAAATGTAAAAGACAATTCATTCATAAGCAATAGATGGAGAAGGATATAATAAATCTTGGCTTGAAATATATTTATTACCTCATAGTCAAACCATAAAAATTCTTCAAAACACTTGGACTTAGGCGAACCAATTACAAACAGATAGCTCTTACTAAACATAAATTTGATCTAATGTATGACAAAATTTTAGAGACCATTTTATAGAGATTAATCAATGATCTTCAAAGTGCCTGAAGACTGTAGCGAGCAAAAATACAACTGCAAGACAACAAAATTAAACAAAAAAAGTTGAATTACCCTTGTGTTGAAAATTCGCTACACGTAGAGAGGACAAAGACCACAAGAAAAAAGACAATATTTCTAGAAGCCTGTCATAGAAATAATGGTTACCACTTTTTCCTGTTATTTGAAGTCGACAGCGACTTTCACCTACTTGTGAAATTTCCAGCCTCCTTCCTCAGCGTGAGAATCACGCATCCTTTGTTTTTTTCTTCTTTCCTCTGGACTACGACTCTTACTTTGCCTTATCATATACGGTACATTTTCCCTATAAATACATAGGGACTTACAGGAAAAGAAAATGTGTGTTAGGCATTGTGAGTGCTTCTTTGGTTATTCCACCAGTGTCATCTCAAATCCTGCGCATTATTATGGTATCCATTAAGCTCTCTTCTTGGCCCATTCATGGCAGCAGCAATGAAGTACACGATCAAAAGAAGAATCACAAGAACAAATAAGAAAGGTAAACGAAGGAAAAAGAAGAAGAAAGCTTCCTATCTAAGTTTTTAGAGAGTTTAAGTTTTGTAAGTACACATAAATAAGTATAATGTATCTCGACGGCTTCTATGATATAAAGCTGGGCAATCGTAGTTTCCTAGAATTTTCTATTCCTTAGTTTTCAGTTTGGAAGTGGTAGTTAAATCCCATCAGGTTGGTTTTGGCTTTTTCTAATGTGGAGTCTATTGTCCTTCTATTGATCAGATTCTCACCAATTTGTCATCATCTTGAAGTCAAAATTATTACTGTTATCTCCTCGAAACTCATATTGTTCCAACTCATTACAGGTAAAATTATCTAAAAGTATTACTATTAAAGAAATAAGGTAATTGTATTTTATAGAGTATTTTAAAATAAATATATTTTATCACATAGGTTTAGAGTATTATTGTATATATGTTAACAAAATTTATATTTGAAAATGTTTAAGATTTTGTTTTTTTAATTTTATTTGTGTTGTGTTTCTTTAGAGCATGGAGTCAATTTTACTATTCATTAAAAAAAATCAATGTATATTCTATATTAGAATATTGGTGCACATTGAAGGTTCATATAAGGTTTTTGTATGAGTACAATACATGTTTCTTTATTACAAGGCACACCACTTAATCATCATTGTATTTTGAGGAAGTTTCATATTCCAACATCATTTTCCAAGGATTTGTTTTGATCATTGGCACTAATAATAGGACATTATAAAAATTATTGACCAAAACATTGATATTGTAAATATAGAAAAAATTTGCCAATAGTGGCATAGCATGATGGTTAGGTTGTTGTGGTATTATTCTTGCCATCAAGGTTCAAACCCCACTAGGGTATAACTATTGAATGTTTAAATTGGGGACGAGGTCCCCAGTTCCAAGTTTGTGACCTCATTGGTTCATAGCTCCAGATCAAAAATGTTTACCCCATGTGGATCTATATTTTTTGATGCTACTACCAATCTAGATTATGAGAAATTCAAATAGAATTATTATTGTCACACCAAAGAAAGTATCGTCATGTTAAAGACCAACAAATATGAGCATTTGATGATGGTAAAATAATCTCATTAGAAGTATTGTTTATGTCTTTTAACTCATTTTTTTGTGGAAGAGAAGGAATTGGTAGTCTTCTTCTTACTTGAATAAGTGATGGGATTTCAACCAAAAACAATGTTAAACTAAGAAGAAAAGTATACCTAATAGAAAAAAAATTACTGTCACTATCATCTCATAAGGTAGAGTCCAAAAAAAGTCATTTAGTTGGATACTTAGCCCATTTACACTTATTTTAAACTCATTATTGTAGTTAGTGTACAATGTCTATTATTATGTTTCAATAATATGATTTATCTGACTATGTATTTATTATTTTCAACTTTAAGTAGTTATAAGAATTAGTTGGTTCATGGATGTGTTCTTGTTAGCAACCATAAAGTCCATTATATAGATTTTATATCATCAAGGAAAGTAGCATGATCTATTTGGATCGATTTTGATCTTTGGTTGGTCATCTCTGGTCTAGTTCTATAATAACTTGATTTGTGAATAAAAAATTAGTTTTAATCCTCTATTAGGTATGCATTATGAATTATATTCATTATTTAAGTATTCATTTTATTAGATAGGAGAGTTGACATTAGCACCACTACTTGAAAATAAATTTGGTCATATTTGAGAGATTCATGCCTCTAGACCCCAATAAATGTGGGAAGAGACCACAAGGTGATAAAGACCAAGAGATTAGAAAATATTTAAGAATTGTAGAGAAACTATAAGGGAGAAGAAGAATACAAGAATTATCCAGAGAAACCCCAATAATACAAGTTCAAAGTCAAATTCCATCTCAAGAAAAAATTCAAACTTAGATTGTGAGTTGATATCAAAGCTATAGTAAGAAAAAAAGAAATATTTCAATTGCAAGATAATGTATGAAGGGAAAGTGGGAGGAGAGAGCAAAAAACTAATCACCACCCAATGAAGCATGGGTCAATATTTTCAACTAGGTGAAAAAATTAAGACAAACTTCTCTTGATGAGGTAGGTTGGGAGAAAGATTCAAATTTATTAACATTTAAATGTATGAGAGTAAATTTCAAGGCATCAAAAGGTTGTCAGTTGAAGGAGAAGAAGCCAAGACAAGGACACGTATTAAAAAATAATTTAAGAAAAAATAGAATAAAAAATTCTTAGAATGAGTGAAGGTTAGAGGATTCTTATGTGGCTAAGAGTGTGAGAGGAAGACCAGAACATTCGAATGGAAACTCCCTACCAAGTACCTATATGAGGTGATAGGTTTGTATTAGAATAAAAAAATGATAAAACTTACTATGGAAAAGAAAAAGGTATCCAAGTTTACATGTAATGGATCAGAGGATCCATGAGGCATTGTAATAGTTGTAAAACAATTTGGACAACAAATGGGTAACATGATAAGATAATGGGTAGGTCCTTTTACAACTAGCTTGTGGCATGCAACAATTGATTGACATATGGAAATTGACTAAGCCTCTCGAGACATGTGGGAGAGACTAAAAAATTGCTTCAAGTAAAAGCTTAAGTTTTCTCATGATGATAATAAAATAGAAAAAAAAATTATAATGAAAATAAGGTAAGCATGAAAATGCACAAGCTTATACTTGTAGACTTCAATAATTTCTTCTCAAGTTAGAAAAAATCAGTGAATGGTCTCAAGTAAAGATTGTTCATCAAAGATCTACTTCCATTATTATGAAAAAATGAAGGTAGTATCACCCTCTTCTTATGAAAAAGCATAGAATTAGGCAATGAACATAGAAAGTTAGGATGAAATGTCCCCTTATAGTAAAAGAGAAACAAAGGGAAGTTGAAATGTTGGATGACAATAGTGATGATGAGTTAGGAATTGTACAAGAACTCTAGATGAACATGCCTTATATAATGAAATAATTCAAGGTAGAGAAAGAAACCAACAAAGAAAATAATGAGCTATGGTGTATTGAGTGCAAAAGTGGTCACACTAGAGGTAACTATCCTAGAAAAACATTTTTTGATATTTTCCAAGATATGGGTCATTGAATAAAAGAGTTCTCATAAAACTTAAGACTACAAGTACACCACTACTCTTTATAGAAATAGAGCAATATACTCCAAAAATATCCATATAAGGTGTTAGAGTAATCATGCATTAGCTAATATTTAATTAATCTTTTATTAATTATTATTCTAGTTTATTCTCATGTACTTAAGATAAACTTAGGAGTGATTTTATATGCTAACTAGAGAGCTATTATTAGATCATTCTATCATATTTCATGAGATGTTGAAACTTGTCATGATATAATCTCTTTCTTATTTAGGGTTGTTCTTGTATAACACTCAACCCTCATTGTATTATATCTATTGAGTTTTTCTTATGAATTCTTGAATTATATAGCTTTTTCTTGTTGAGAATATTGCATATTATTCTTTACAACTCTCTTACGTGGAAGGTGTCTTTTTTGAATTGTTTAATCTTGTGGCTCATGTTTTCCATAATTCTAACATGGTATCAGAGAATGGATTCAACGAAACCCTTCTTGATTTTTGAGTTTTTTTCTTCAACAGGGGTTGCATACTTCAAGTTTGGATTCTCCATTGTTTTTCTTTTGCATTTTTTGGAGGTGGGAAATTTTCAAGTGTATTTTTGTGTAAAAAGGACCTCACTGTTGGATTCAAGAGGCTAATTTGATGAATTTTGACTATATATTTGTCTATATTCTTTGTCAGATGTTTTTGAGGAAATTGTTTCTATATAGAGGCCATACGACCCCTATATGGCTAGGGACACCATTTTTTTTTAAATAATAAATAAATAAAAACATAGTTTTGAAATAAAAGTTTTTTATTGTTATTAAATAAAAAAATCTTAAAAGAAGAAGGAAATTTTTATTTTGATTTGGGGGCATGTAAATAATTCTTTGGCTAACACATTTATTTGAGGTGCCTACAGGTAGCTACACCTATAGGCCTGTGGGCCCCTTCCCATGCATGACGGGTTTATTTCCCCAAGGTCGATGTGTTATAGGCCAACTAGTGGCCATTATAGCCACTAATGACAAGCTTATAAACGTTGCCCATTAGATTTAATAAAATTTTGGTCGACTCTAAGCTTTGATTTTGACACTTGTGCCATTTTCCCAATGTTAATGTTTTTTTTCCATCATACCTCATGCTGACATCAATGTAGTTTTTCCACCCACCATCCATTTTTCTGGTTGACGCAAAATCTTTCCAATGCTATATTATTTTTCGGTAGACAAAATCTCATCAAAATTTCCATCCAAAACTAGGAACATTGTTGGAAATTAATCCCCAGTCAAAGGATCTCCTACCTAGGTGAAGCCACAATAGTGGTTTACAATTCAAGTGAGGAAGGAAAAATCACAAAAAATTAATACATGGCAAAAAACTTGATTTTAGGGGTTCGTACGAACCTACTAGTTCGAGACAACCCTTTTAATTATTTCCCACCCAAATACCCAAAAATATCCCTTATGGAAGGGTGGTTCGAGCGAACCCCTAAGAGTTCACTTGAACCCCTAGGGGTTCGTACGAACCCCCCTTATTCCTCAATCCCCCCCTGAGACATAAAAAAAACCTAATTTTTGGCCCTTCAAAGCTCAGGTTGAGGATGAAAATGGAGGAATCTTCACAAACCCAACTGGAATCAAGTAGTCCTCAGAATGAGCTATCCAACGAATATAATTTGAATATGTTTTGGTTTTATTATGTATTATTTTTTTAGTTTTATTAAACATAGGTTTCTCATTGAAAATGAAGGTCTTTGTTCTGCACATGTGGAAAAATAACAAATTATCAAAAAAAAAAATTGAAAAATATGAGCGCACCAGATATTGAAGTCCTTGATCCAACAATTTATTTTTTGAATTTTGATATATACAAAAAATGTTACGCATTATACGGCCACACTATGTCTAAATTGTAATTGGTTTGACTTTGAAACTTGATTAAAGAAAAATATTCAATAAAAAACTATCTAACCAAGTGGAAGCACTAAATATCGGAGGGACAAATCTAAATTCGAAAGAATTAGAATTTTATCCTTCATGGAAAAAAATTTATGCGTTATATGGTGTGTGTCACTTTTTTAAAATGTTGTTTTATAAAAAAAAACAGTTTTCGTGGGAGATGGAAAAAGAAGTGTAATCTGATTCCAAAATTTTTGAAAAAAATATTTTTAGAATCTACAGACAAAATGTGACGAGACTCTAGTTTGCATCATCTTCAAATTCCTCATGGTTTAGGTGCTATAGGTGCCCGAAAGTGAAGATTTAGTTAAAAATAATAATTTTAGTGTCCAGTTTGGCCAAAAAATTTGTAAACCACTATTGTGGGATCACCCACCCCCAAGTCAGTTTTGGGGATCTCCTCAAACTGCCCTTGCAACTATTTGACCTACCAACATTTAGTAAGGTAGGTGATTTTGAAATTCAAATTGAGAACTCATTTTCATGAGCTTGAAAACAAGACAAAAAAAAAGGAATGTTATAGTGAAAAAGGTAGTCAATTGTTTTGTATAGAGAAGATGACCCTATAGCAACAAAAGGAGAATGTTTAGTTGAGAACAAGGAGATAGTAGTAGAGAATAGAAAGGAATGTTCAGCAAAGGTAGTGGACAAACAATAGGTAACTACAGAATAACAATCAACTCTTAATTGGGTGTGTGAACAACACTAAGTATTGGAAAACAGTCCAAATTGAATATCAAATATTTTGCATTGTAAAACAGAGCATGTACTCTAGAAATTTTTATAATTTTTGAAGAAAAGGAATATATGAATATAAAATTTATGTCTATCTATACTTTTTTGTTGCTCTCTCTATGTTTTTTTTTTGTCCGACATTTTGTCACAACATTGTGATATTGTTTTTTCCCCCTGCCTGCTAACAAATGGTATTAGAGCCCTATTTTTCTAGGTAGTTTATTTCTTTTGGGTATTTGGAAAATCCTTAGGTTATTTAGGCACTAATTAGTCTTCTCTAGTCTAAGAAGAATGATAGGTGGAGACACCAAAGGTTAGTAGCATCTACAAAACTTTGATGGGAAGAATTATGACATTTGGGCTAAGAAGATGAAAACAATATTAGTTACAAATGACCTATGGGAGCCTATCATTAGTGGATTCACGGATTATACTACTGACCCAGTGGCCTATGCATCCCTTTCAAATACACAAAATAATCACTTGAAGGAAACTCGAATGAAGGATACAAAAGCCCTTAGTTTGATTGAGGCAACCTTAATAGAGGCTATCTTACCCTTATAATGGAGTGAATTTGCATCCCTTGCAAATTCCCCATTTACACCCCCTACCTTAGAGAAAACAAACCCAACGATGCTTTTCCACTTCATCCATCCACTTTCCACCCACTTGGTAGTTGTCTATAGTGTCGGTGGGATAATTTTTGTTAGGGACACTAGCATAGCGCACGAACGAATGCAAACCACACTTCCATCTTGATAGGATTCCCACCTCTAGAATCTTCAAAGGCATTACACTTCTCCATTGGTGATGAAGTTCAAATCCCATGCACCCTTGACCAACTTCAAATGGCTCTTTTGGGCTTCTATTCATCTTGAAAAGACTATCTTTACATTCATTTGATCTTCTAGAGTTCTCATTCACTCTTGGAAAGTTTCTACACACTTCATTTTACAACATTTCCACCATTGTTGAAGCTCCAAGGTGTTACTCCTCTGGTTTTCACTCTCCTTGCAACAACATTAGTACTCACAGGATTGCGAGCTCACATATCGCTTCACGTGCTCGAGGGAACCTTGTTTGGGAGATGATATCCATTTCATTTAGCATTTTCATTTTATTTACAGAGCATATTTTTGTTAGCATTACATGCCATGGCTTTCTTTCCATACTTTCTTTATCAAAATTTCCATATCGTGGCTATTTTGGTTATCCATAGAGGTGGGAACACTGAAATGGGGGTTTGATTGTGACAAGCCCTGAAACAACCCAACATTTTTCCCCATTATGTTGTGTGTAGGTATCACACTCGTGTGGAGTGTGCGAGAGGTTGGACCGACTATAAGTTTAGTTTCTACCACCTTTGCTTTTGTCAACTTTCATCTCTTAAGTTAAAGTATTATGCTTGTTGTTTTAGCTATTTAGTTATTTCCAGTTTCCATCATTGCTTAAAACTCTTTTTATGTGCTAGTTAGTGAGTTTTCTATTAATTCTTAATTGTCCTTCATACTTTCTATCTATATAGATTCCAATGCACTATGCTATCATTCATCTTTTATGTTAGAGTCCTCTGGCAGAGAGTTGCCTTGGCTACAGTCCTAACTGAAGAATTTTCTCACTTGGTTCCCTAAACCTCTTGGGATGACAAAAGGAGAGTGGAAGATCAATTGCCCTTCCTTTGTACCCTCCTAAACATTTCACTTACCTTAAAAAATCCTTAGCATGAGGTAGATCAAGGCACCTGATTGTTTTAGACCCTCCCATGACCTAGGGTCCTGAGCAGTTGATCCACCTCCTCTACATTTTGGTGAACCTGACGTGAATTGTTCTAGTTCCATTTGGTAGTGCTGAAAGACTCTTCCCTTGTGTTCTAGGAGTGTTATGGGTGTGTGCGTTGTAAGGAACCTAGCCTTGTAACACAACCTATGACCCCTAGTAGCGTAGCTAGAAGGATTCCTAAGCATTGTGAAATGAAACTTTGAGTAGGTCATTGTCTAATTATGAAACCCTTGGGGGCTTCTGTGAAATTCCCTTCTAGTGTGTTACACGTAAAAAATGGCTTCCTTTATGCATCTACCTATCCCATTTGTGCAACCTGCAAGTGTATCTCCTATTATAACATTTACCTCACAAGATTTTCTAATGAATGCTAATGGAGAACCATCTCATTTGTAAATTTTTGCATCTATCAATGGGAATACCATAACTGTTGTTCTTGTTGACCCTGCGTGTCAGGTCAATGTTATCACAAAGGAGATCAAATTGATAAATTTCTTACACAAGGATGGATATGATGAGTCTAGAAGCATTATATGTACACATGATGGGCTTTCTGTCCCTCCCATAAGTTCTATCACCTTGTTAGTCTTGGTTGGGCCTAATACTGTATATGCACTCTTCGTTATTATCTAGAGGTCAAAATTATTCAAAGTGAAAGTAGGCATTCCCTAGCTAGTTTTCATCAATGCAATTCCCTCGGTAATCCATAAGTGCTTGAAGTTGTCTCATGAGGGTTCTATACATGTAGTCCATGACATTGGTTACAAATTGAGGGTTGTGCATGGGGCTACTCACTTGATCACTTTTGGCCTACCCTTATTGGTTTGATCCCTCCTAGGATGGACATGTTGTATTGAGCTTATGTGAAGTACAAGAATGGAGGCATAGCATTGAAAGTGATGTACCCTCCTTCTCCCTATGTCATTTTAGTTAAAGCTTCCATGATAGTGCAACATACGGCTACCTCTATCGCTAAAAAAAGGGAGGAGTGGAAATTTGCTTAGGGTGCTTCTTCTTCCTCCTCTATAGTTCCACCTTTTGTTTCCTCTCACCTTCCTACAGTGCCTTCGAATTCCACCCCTATGCATCTCTCATGGAGTTTGATGGTTCCCACTTGGTGGAAGGCAAGGAGTTAGGCATTTGAACTTCCCATCATACCCACAGTGCCTCAAACCATTTTATATGGTAAGGGGAAGGGTCCTCATGGAGCATCTTCTATGTCTCAGCCTCCATGGCCTCCTACTATTCCTACCTCTAAGGTAGAGAATGGGAAGAGGCCTATTGTTGAGGAAATTGAGTCTAATCTCCCCTCTATTGTTGCATCTTCTTCTCCATCTCTTCCTCCTATTCCCATCCAAGAGTCACTCCCTCCATAAAAAATGGCTTTGATGGATACTTTGATGGTTGAACAAGAGCCTTCCGCTCCTTCTTAGGCTAGAAAATCTAGTTCTCGAAGTCGTAGAAACTACCTTGTGTAAGAACACAAGAATTGGAGGAAGGCTCTAGCCACTGAGAAGACTGCCTTGAAGAATAAGGAAGGGGAGCCAACAACTCCTACTTTGGCATCTTCTGATGTGTCCTCCTCTTTCATCCTTTCTACTTCAGTTCCCTCCACCTTAATCTTTCTTTTGAATCTCATTGTGAGCATGAATGATCCTCACCCCAAGAGGGTACAAGTATTCATTTCTCATTCAGTTGAGCCTCCTCTTTTGATGTCCCTTCACATGTCTTACCTTTTTCAAAACCCGTGGACATTTTGAACACTCTGATTGTGTCTGTTGTGGTTTTCTCCTCTTCATCCTCACCTTTTTCTTCATTTGTGGGGATCTCACATCCTTCAATGAAGAAAAAGTTGGAGGATAAACCCACCTCTAATGGGGGTTAGAAGAAGGGTAAGCCTTCTTCGAAGGTTGGTTCTGCATTGGCTTGCATTGTCCTAGTGATGGAGGAATTCTTGTTGTCCCTAGAGTTTGTCACTGCTCCCAAGTCTTTCAGTGAGGTTAGTAGTGGATCTCGAGCATCTCCTCCATTCCCTACTAAGTTGACACATGGAACTCCTATAAAGTGCATGTTCAACTTAATAGACAATGTCCTAGCTTTGTCTGCGATCTTTGTGAGATCACTAATGTTACCTCATAGAAATTGAGTGAGGAATCTTTACCTTGAGTGGCCTTCTTCCTTGGCTCTTTTCACAAGAGAGTTAGAAGGCACCCCCCTTGTTATCTTCCCCTTGCAGGCTTGTCCACCCTCCCCTTATAGTGATCTAGATTGGGAGACCAATGAACTCTTGGTTGATGAGGACTAGGGTGGTGCCTCTTCTTCATCTGTAGATTAGATTTTTTTTGTGTGTGTGTGTTGTGTTACCCTGTGCTTGTTTTATGTGTTCCTATAGGACCCTCGTCACCCTCGTAAGTGCTTGGATATAGGATTTTTTTTGTGTTGTAAAACTTCCTCTATTTTTCACATCATTATTCTATTTTTTGTGCTTTGAATTTCAATAATTGGGGACGATGCAAAGTGTTGGGGGTATTTAGGCCTCCCTTCCATGTTGACCCAATTTTGTAATTTTACATTATTTTCATTTGCCTTTCTTCACATGGTCTAGTATAGTAGGGGGTTGATGATAGTTCATTTATATATTATTATACTTATCTATCTATATTTATGAGTAGCCCTAACCTCAAAATATTAGATCCCCCTATCCCTTGTTCATTATGTCATGGTTTGTCCTTTATTTTTATATTTCTCTCTTCTTTGCTTACTTTGTGATGTTGTGGTGCTCATTTGTTGTCACTTGCATGTGTGGAAACATTACCATAGTTACATCTCATCATGTTGAACATCACTTTTATTCTTTCTTTTCTCTCCTTAGGATGTCACATGGCTTTGTGCTCAACATGCACCATCCTAAGGGGGGGATATCTTATTTCTTTGATTTTCAGAAGGTGCATTTGATGGATCCCTAGAAAAAAATTTCTTTCATCACGAATTCATAAGACAGAATCTAGACTTGCCCTTGCGAGTGAGCATTTTTTCTTTCAAATTCCTTGATGAAATGAATCTTTTAGAAGGATTCCCTTAATGCTAGAATCATTGGTGAAAGAATCAATCTCCTTTCAAAACTGTTATCACTTTCAAACTGATTTTCCCTTGAGTGGACACCTTTTCTTTTGAAGGGTTCCTAAGGGACCCGTTTGAAATATTCTCCTTCATTTATTGACTATCTACATGTCTATCTACCTCCTTTTTTGCATGGATTTTTGATATCTAACATGTTTTGTCTGTGGATTAACATGTTGCTTTGTAGGTGCATCCGTGAGTATTCTTTTCAATCGACCTTCCAAGACTGGGTACTTGTAAGGCCCCATTAGACTCTATGGAGCCTCTTACATTTGGCTTCCTTCATGACCAAGTACCTAGGAGTGCCTCCTTTGCAAGTCCAAGGACCTGTGAAGTGATCATATCCTAAGAGATCTCTTTGTGCAATTCTATAGGGCCGAGTACCTGTAAAGCCTCTTTGTTCACTCTTCTACAGGTCTATAGATCTACGATGCATTTTTGGTCAACTCTCCTTGGGTTTGAGGACCTATGGATTCATCTTCATTTCTTGTGATTTTGGGTGGGTTAGATTGTGATCTAATTCCTCGACGGTTCAGGTATACTTTATTTGAACTCTTTCGATCTATTTTACAATGTATTTGGTAGCACATATGCTTACTAAAATGGGGGGGAAATTTAATGGAGTGAATTTGCACACCCTGAAAATTCCACATTTACACCCACTACCTTCAAAAATCAAACCTGATGATGCTTTTCCACTTCATCCACCTACTTTCCACTCACTTGGTAGTTGTTTATAGTGTCAGTTGGGGAATTTTTATCAGGGGTGCTAGCACGACATACAAACATCTACAAAATGTGCTATTGTCCTTACAAGAATCCCACCTCTAGAATCTATAGAGGTGTTACACTTCTCAATTTGTAATGCAGCGTAGTGCCCGTACACCCTTGACTGACTTCAAACAACTCTTTTGGGCTTCTATTCATCCTAAAAACCTATCTTTCCATTCATTTGATGTTCTAGAATTCTCATGCACTCTTGGTATGTTTTTTCACACATTTCATTTTACATTTCCACCATTATTGAAGCTCCAAGGCATCACTCTGCTAGTTTCACACTTTTTGTTCTTGCGTCACAAAAAATGCATCCTTGACATTGTTCACTCATTTGGGCCTTTCCTATGGATTTTGGTCTGATTTTTCCTAGATTTAATGTTGTAATGTGGCCAACACATTCACATTAGGCCTTGAATGCTTGAAAATCAACAAAAACCTAAAGATATCTTGCAAAGCTGTTGTGAAGTGTTGTAACACATTTTCCCACTTTTCTAGGAATTTTCTATCATAATTCACCTAAATAACCTCTTTTTATCACTTACCAAGCATTATTTCAAAGTGATGTAAGGAGTTGTAACAAACTCACACTTTCCTAGGTTTGTCATCAATAAATTGACCCTTTCTTATGTTAAAATGACCCCTTAATGCACTTATAGGCACTACTTAAGTGTGTTTCGGAAGACAATCTTGTTAAGCAATAGTAATCACTTTTTATTCCTGACAAATAAAAAATGTGCCTTGGTGGGACCAAGTCACCATCTTGGGCTACTTAGTCCAATCTGGCTTAAAAATAAAAATTATTCCAAATTTCTGGTGAGATATTATCCTCTAAACCGTAAGGTCGGCCTGTGATGAGGTATTTTCAGGAAATTAGGGCACATCATGTATAAATAAATGATTTTCCCCTCATTTTCATCCTCCTCATTCTTTCATGATCAGGCAATCTATCTTTGTCAACAATTCAAGCATTCAAGCACTCTAAGCACTTCAAGCATCAATCCATTGGAGTTGATTACTTGCATATCTTCAAACTTCTACTTCAAGGGTTTGGTAAGTTGTTGCACTTGCATGTTGTTCAATCATCTTTCCACTTACATTTTATTTCATTATCTAGGGTTTGATTACCAAAATGGGGTTTGACTAAGGCAAAACCTTATTCTCCAACCCTAACCCTTTTTCCCTCTTTGCATGTGTGCTTTGTAGGTTTTGTATGCAAATTAGTCAAAGAGTAAGGTGCTAAAAGGTGTCAGATTTCCATCAACATCATCCAAAGTCAACAAACCTTAAAAGGAGCTTGAAGACAACTTGCAGGTCAAAATTTGTAGATTCGGATCCGGGTCTCTATTAGGAGTAAAAGTACAAGTTGAAAGCTATAGATTCCAGTTTGAAGATTCTTGAAATCTACAAGTGGACTAAGTCACCATTATTGGTGAATTAGTCCCATTGCCAGGCTTGAAAAGTGAGCTCTATAGTTTTGGGCACCCATTTCCATGAAACCTATTCCAAAAAAGTTTCTTAGAAGTAGGACTAAGTTTCCCAGCTTGGCGTAAGTGTCCCAGTGGCCTTCAACAATAGAATCTGGAAGATTCCAGAGCTCCTCTCCATCAAGCTTTAGTTTCCAAGTGCACCCCCTCTGCTTAATTAAGTTATATTACAATTTGCATACATTTTAGACTATTTTACATAACGTGGGTATGTGCAAGATCATGATGAGCCAAAAAGTGGCGATATGTAAGTGATATGATGGCCCATGTGGCTGGCGACTTTTGTTCTACCCAAAATTGATGAAACAAAAAGGGTTTTTACAAGATATTCTCAACTTTAAACCAATATAAATTATTATTTACTTTGAATTTAATAAATAATTATCATTGATTTTCTATTTGAATTATGACTAAAGTCCTGATTGATAGGTTGATTGAAAATCATCTATAGCTTTCAAATAGTATCACATTTTTTGAATCTGAAATATATGTCACATTCTATGCTTCGCATACTATAGGATTAAAAAAAAAACTGAATTTCATGAAGTTTTGACCAAGTTAAGGTGGTCAGACGTACGAGTTTTTATATTTTTATAAATTTGTAATAAAAAATTCATAATTAATTATTTACTTGAAAAAAATTTATAAAAAAATATACATCACATCAGGACATGAGTCCTCTACCTATATCTAAAATATTATAAAAAATATTATCATTTTATTGTGGTTAGGGTGGTTAGATAGACACCTACTTCTTATTTTTTCCCTAAAATTTACGTACTACTACATTGAAATTTCAGATTTTTACCAAATAGATTTAAAAAAAAAAAAGACCTAGTAGTTTAAAAACTACATTCAATTTTCTACAGATTCTATTCTTACATATTTTTGAAATAATATAGATAACTTATTCAAATTTTTACGTCAAGTTACCTAGCTTTGATTTTTTAAATTTTCATCACCACTTAAGGGTATGTTTCTTCCATGATGATCCTGCATATATACCCTAGTGTTTTCAATACTTTTTCATTTCAATAGTTTGCAATCAATAGACAGTTTCTTTTGCTAGTTTACAATAGTTAGACACATTACAATCACACACATTAGCACTTAATCTTAAATGAACCTCTAGATTTTGGGTGTGAAAGAACTCTCTCCTTTTAGGTGAAAACCCTAGAAGCGCTAGAGAACCCCATTTCCCCTAGAATTTGTGGTTCATTTTGGTGAACCCACCTTTAGAACACTTTTTAGCTTCTGATTTCAAGTGCATTTGCATCCTAGGAAAATATTGAATCAACATTGCATTAGGATTTTGCATTGTTTTGAATTCTAGAGTTTTTAAAAGTGCATTAGTGAAAGCTCATATAGCTTGCATTCTTGCATTTCATTTCATCCAGAAAGTCCAAAAATTTTGTATTTTCATATTATAGTTGCATTTGAAAAGCCTAAAAATCATTAAAAAAATTCAATTTTTTTGAAAATTGCTTATAAAATTACCATTGGGACTAATCCGCCACACTGGGTGACTTAGTCCATGTACACATTTTGCACTATAATTTCTAGTATTTTCTTAACATTCTCTACATTTCTAATTTTTGTTATTGCATCTTTGTTACTGTTTCTAGAGTTGTTTCTTGCAATTTAGTTTGATTTCATTCATTTGCATTATGGTTGTCTTTCAAAAAAATTTGGATGTCATTTAAATCCTTAGTTGACATGTCAAGTTGTACCTTTGCAACTGACCCTAATGACCTTGAACTCACTTCTACTCAATCAACTCCTAGTACATGTCTTGCTCACGATGTTGACATCATTGGAGAAGATGATGCTAGCATGAATAGGTTCCTTAATGATTTCCTTGACAAACTTGAAGCTAATGCATCATTTTATCCATCCATGAAACCCCAAGACCTTCCTACCATCTCACCCTTTGAGACATTTGATTATCTACATCCTGAAATACATAAAGAACCTCGGTTTTGTACCCTAGGTGGACTTAGTTCTCCTAAGCAAGAAACCACTCAACCATTTTATGATAACCAAGTGAAAAATACTCCAATCAACCTTGAAAAAACCTATGGAAAAGGTTTTACCATTTTAAGAAAACAAGGAGGTAACACAACAACTGAACATGAAATACATCAATTTTATGAGCAATTATCACCTAATGAAACTACCAAGGGGATAGGCTATCAAGATCCCCCTCCTAACTGCATGCCTCCTCATGAATATCTCTAGCTTTGTGATGATGGCATGGTGATCTTTGATTCCCCTCCTGATCTGAATGTCTTTCTTCCTAAAGAACACTCACCATCTCATAATTGTTGATGGTGTTTTTTGAACAACAACAACTTAGACTGAATATAATATCCTATCTCTCTTGAAAGGTAAATCTCTATCACCAAGCCTCAATATATAACCCCAAGGTCTCCAATTTCAGGTATTGACAACACAAAAAAACTCAATGATAAATGTGAAAATGCTGGTAATCACAAGGGACCTTACACAACATATGCTGGAAACTTTAGACACATAAGATCTTGCAATATATTGATGCTTTCAATCCTAAAACTAACCCAAATTTTAAAGAAATCTCAAAAGAGATAAGTGTTTAGGAGAGATTATAAAAGTAAACTAACCCTAAGACCAACAATTCAAATGATTAAACACTCAAAGTGGACCAATCATTCAAAAACTAATTGCTACTAAACCTAGATTAAACCTGCAATGTCACAAAAACAAAGCAATCTTCTAAGGAATAAAATATTTTCAGATCATGAAGCATTCACCTAGATCAATCTTATTTAGCAATTGAAATGAATAAATACCCACAATTGAACTTGGCACATAAATTCAAGGCGAAGGATAACTTTACACAACAACTTACAATCAACAAGTTGCTAAAATTATGGACCAAGGATTTCTCAAACACTTTAAATATCAAATCATAAACACTATTGCATCACATTTAAATCTAAAATCTAACATATAACCAGTAATATCAAAGCAATTTTGAAGATATAGTGTCACAAGAACCATGCAAAATGAATCAACATGAGAAAGAGCACCAAAGCACAATGTCTTTTATTGAATCACCCAATATTGCAACAATTCCAGTATTCAATGTAGCAGCGCTTGCTCTTAGAAAATACTAACTCCTAACTCAACTATAGCTCTTGCAACTATCACTTAATTTTTTCTAACCCTTACAAATGAGGCATGATGCCCAATTTATAGAAATATCCACTTAGGTCAGCCTAATTTCGGGCTACATCAAAAGGTCGGCCAAGTAGGTCAGCTAAGAAATTTCTAGAAAAAAAAAATTGCATTAAATGCATGAGGCAATATCCAGGTCAGCCTGGGTCTTCCAACAGTATCCTCCTGATGGCACAAATTTTGAGGTTATCCATCTAGCTAGCTGGGGGGCACATGTTTGGCACAAAAATCTAGGTGGTTGGCTATTGACTATTTAGCTTTTCTCCCCCCTGACTGGAATTAAATTTATTAAATAACTCATTTGCCTTCTCCAATATTTCCTTCATATCTTCAAGATTTGGAACTGGAATAAACTTAATTATAGTTTTATGATTTTCAAATTCCTCCAAATATTGTGGCATCACCTTATTCCACTCAATTTACAGCTCATGATATTTATAAACTTTGGAATGTAGATAGTTGCATCTTCCATATTTTCCTTAGCAATTGGAGTGCCATCAGAAGGAGCATATATTTCATGTCACCATCCCTACAATCTACCAATGTTTATATTTTTCCCACCAAACTTCCTCCTTCTAGTCATTATTTCTAGGAAATTGATGCAACTATTGTATATTTCCTTCATTTTCCCCTGCAACTTCGTTATTTTCTTCAAGACCTTTGCGAAGAGCTCCTTCCTATAATTCCAAAATTTAATCCACTCCTTCACCTTGCCAATTTCATCTCGAGAGAAGATGCCTAATCTAGCCATCTCCTCCCTTGATACTTGTAGAATTTTCTTCAACTCATTTGTAGTTGACTGATCAATTTTGTTGCAATCTATAGCAACTTGTGAAGTATGCTCAAGAAAGTCAAAAGCATTAATGTATATCTTCAAAATTTGTTCAATTGCTTCATCCCCTCTACTACTAACACCTTGGAGCCAACTATGAGTACAATTCACAGAAGACTTTAATCTTTCAATTTATGTAACTGCCTCCTTAGGCAGCAATCCTTTCGGCATAGTCCCTTCACTTCCCATGGTCTAGAAAGGCTTCATCAAATGTTGTACATATTTATAAAGTCACTCAATTGCTTTTTAAATTTTTCCTTCTCCTCCGTCTCCTTATCTAATCTCCTCAAAATTGCTTGAGAAGATTCCTGGAACTCCTCCTTTTCTTTCTCTTTGGTTGTAGGCTCCAAATTGCTTGTTTGCATCTTATAGTCAGATGGCATGACTTCATCCTTGAACTTATTTTCTGCAGGAACATCTACATGTATAACCTGATTATTAAATTCATCTCTTGACATCATAGAGACTGTCTTAACCCTTTTTCTTTGCTTGGGCTTCCCCCACTACTGGAGCAATTTATCCCAACTTGGGGTCTCTTCATGTACAATAATGGGCTTCTTGATAAGCCTCTTCTCTAACCATTCTAGAGTTGTAGAAGGCTCAATCATCACCTCCTTATTGGGACTATCAACCACATTCACCTCAACATTATGCTCTCTTTTCGGTTGGTTTCCTTTTTCTTCTTTGTTCTGATGAGGACTATTATCCATATCTTCTCTATTCTCTTCTTCCTCAAGATGATCTTTTTGCTCATTAATTATTACCTTCTTAGGGGACTTTGATGCCTTTCCTTGCACAACTTTTGATCCCATGTTCTTTCTCTCTATGCCAGAAGTAGGTTGATTTATTTCCTGCATGAACTTTCTCTATTATCCACTATTAGGAGCAGAGATCTCTTCGTCTTCATCTTCATCATGCCCAAGATTATTTGATACATTTTCATCTTCATGGGAAACTTCTTCTAAAACCTGCACATTTTGATGTGGAGAAGGAATGGGAGAATTATTTCTTGGAGCTTCTCCTCCTTCTACTTCATCAATAGGTTCCTCTTCATCTTTCTCCACTTCTTCTACAGTTTTCATTTCCTCCACTAGAGAAATCTTCTATTTAGGAGAATTTATCCTAACATATACTTGGGGATTTTCCCCTGAAATCTCCAGATCGATAATTTTTGCTACAAAACGAGCATCTATGGTAGCTTCACTTTTCTTTGCCTTTGCAACCCTCTTCCTTTATGTGATAATTCTTCTTTTCTTCATTGGCTATGAGATTCACATTCTTCTGTAGTAGCACCAACCTGAGAAGCCTTCTTAGTTTTAGGAGATGGCTTTTCTCCTTGTTTTACTTGTACCTGGCTTCTAGTTCTCCTCTTGACAGACACTAGTTTGTCCATTCCTTCATGAGCTTCCTAATCATGGGGAATAGCATCCTCATCTTCGTCATTGATTTTAGCTTCTTCTTCATCTTGAGACTCCAAGTCTCCCATCAAATCATAGGTGAATTTCACCCCTTTAGCTTCCAATTGCAACATCTTGTGTTTCACCCACAACCTGGAATAATTTTTCACTGGCTCCATGACTTGGTATAAATCAGTGACCTCTTCTTTCGACCAATTGATAGGAGGCAGTGGCTTATTCCTATGAGCCTCATAATCATGATATTGAATTAGATTCACCTCGTCATCCCGTACCTGATCAGGCACCTATGCCACTTTATATAATATTATCAATTTGAGGGAAAGTCTGGAGAATCTCCTCCTAAGGACTTCAAACTCATCTTGACAACTTGCCCAATATTCCTCAATGTGATCCTTATCCATGAATTTTATATTGGTTTGCTTCATGGATTTTCCATATGGATCAAAATTATTCCCGGGTAAGTGCACCAAGATGGTTCCCGAAAAGGGGACTTAAGTGGACAATTGTTTTCCGAAATCAGGAAATACTGACCTTGGACGTAAAATTGAGAATAGTTACACTCAAAATTTTGAGATGGAACAAAAACAAGGATCAAAGTTCTCCGAGTCTACTTTCTAAACTACTAATTTATTTTTAAAATGGTTGAGATTAAGGGGTTCAAAAGAGGGACGTACACAAATTGGTATTGTTTTTTGTCAGAAAAAAATAACATAGCAACTCTTGTATGACCCTTGTACGGTGAACCTTTTTTTAGTATTTTTCAAATCACAACAATCATAAGTTAGCTAATAGTATGTAGTTGATGCATGAATTTCTGATAATTTTTTAATGAATATTTGATTTTTTACTAATTTTCGAAGTGGACATTTCCTAAAAAACAAAATTTTGGCCGTGCTACCCCTACAAATTTTGGAAACTAATTGAATTTTTTTTTAGTTTTTTTTTTAAAAAATTTGTAGAATGGATTCTAGTTTCTAAAAATGTAATTTATTTGAAAATTCGATGAACGGTTAATTTATAACAAAAAAATACCAAACACTGCTTTTGGCAAAAAAAAGACATACAAATAAAATAAATTATGGATGAAAGGCTTAACATTCTAAGAAAGTGAAAAAAATTACATCGTTGGATAGCTAAGAGAGAACCCAAAATTACCCATGTGTTTGATTTTTTTGATATTGAACCACGTGCAATCCTGGTGGTGAGCACGAACTCAATTATGTGAAATATGGTAGATTTTTTAAAAATACGTCTCTGGTCATTAGGAATGCCCTCCAAGCCTTTGGGTTGGTATTCCAAGGCAAATACCAAGCCTAAGGCTCAAGAATTCCCAAAAAAAGATATAACGTGAGCGCGCTATAATGTTCTCGCGTTATAATGCACTCGCATTATATATCACTTTTGACATTGTTTTTGCTTCTGCGGGAAACATGTCAACTAAGACATAACACGAAATGCTAATATATTGAATGTATGTTGATATATTTGTATGTTTTTATGTACATGTACGCTTGTATGTCATGTATGTATGCATGCTTGTATGTATGTACGTATGCCTGTATGCATCAATGCATATATATTGTAAGATTGTATCTACACATGTATGTATGTATGCTTGTATGGATGTAGTATTATATGTACATATGTGGGTATGTGTAGGATCATGATGGGCCAAAAAGTGGCGATATGTAAGTGATATGATGACCCATGTGGCTGATGACTGTTTTTTTACCTAGAATTGATGAAACAAAAAGGGTTTTTAAAGGAAATTCTCATCTTTCCACCCATATAAATTATGCTTTACTTTGAATTTAATAAATAATTATTATTCATTTTCTATTTGAATTACGAAAAAAGTCCTGATTGATAGGCTAATTGAAAAAAATCTATAAGTTTGAAATGGTATCACATTTTTTGAATCCAAAACATGCATCACATTCTATGCTTCACATACTATAGGACTAAAAAAAAAAAAATTCAATTTCATGAAGTGTTGACCAAGTTAAGGTGGTTAGACAGATGAGTTTTTATATTTTTTAAAAGTTGTAATAAAAAAATCATAATTAATTATTTACTTGGAAAAAATTATAAAAAAATATGCATCACATCGGGACATGAGTCCTCTACTTATATCTAAAATATTATCATTTTATTGTGGTTAGGGTGGTCAGACAGACACTTACTTCTTATTTTTTCCCTAAAATTTAAGTACTACTGTATTGAAATTTCAGATTTTGACCAAATAGATTTTTTTTTAAAAATAAAGGTCTAGTAGTTTAGAAACTAAATTAAATTTTGTATAGATTCTATTTTTACATTTTTTATAAATAATATAGATAACTTATTCAAATTTTTACGTGAAGTTGCCTAACTCTGATTTTCCTAGTTTTATTGCCACTTAAGGGCCTGTTTTTTCCATGATGATCCTACACATACCCATGTATTATGCTTTTATGTATGTATTAACATATGTCTTTAGAGGGAGGGAGAATTTAGAGAGAGAGATTTTGGAGAGATGGAGAGGGGGTGGAAGTGAGAGTTTAAGAGAGGGGGAGTGGGAGAGAAGGGGTTGGAGTGAGAGGGACTTAGTTGGGTAGGGTGAGGGGGATAGAGGAAGGGAGAGAGAGAGGGGGGGGGTGGGAGAGAGAATTGAGAGAGAGGGAGAGATAGAGAGGGGGGAGAGAGAGATAGAGAGAATGAGAGAGTTATGTAGGTAGGGTCCCAAAGGGAGAGACTCGAGACTATGAGGGGGGTGAGAGGGAGAGACTTAAGAGATAGGTAGTGAGAGGGAGTGTGAAAGAGAGGGAGTGTGAGAGAGAGGAAGTGGGAGAGAGAGGGAGTGTGAGTGAGAGACATGAGAGAGGGAGAGGGTGTGGGAGGGAGTGACCTGATTGAGGTAGAGAAAGAGGGGGGTGGAGTGAGAGGGATAGATAGAGAGAGGGGAGAGAGACAAAGAGAGAGTTACCTATGTAGGTTGCCAAAGGGAGAGACCTAAGAGAGAGATGGGGTGGGAGGGAGAGACATGAGAGAGAGGGAGAGAGAGGGAGTGGGAGGGAGTGGGATAGAGTGGGAGGGACATAGAGATAGATGGATAAAGGGAGTGAGAGAGGGTGGTAGGGATTGATTGAACGAGAGGTACACAGAAAGAGGGAGATGGTAGATAGAGACAATTAGAGAGGGTAGGAGGGAGGGAGGGAGGAAAGGAGGGAGTGAGAGGTATTATATATAGATAGAGAGAAAGTGATAGGGGTTGAGGGTATAGGTTTGAGGGTACATGGTTGAAGTATTAGGTTCAGGGTCCAATGTAAGGGTTAGAGGGTATAGTGGTAGAGGGTTTAGGGTTTAAGGATTGAGGGTTGAGGGATTAAGGGTTCAGGATTGAGAATTAAGGGTTGAGGGTTTAATGTATAGGGTAGAGGGTAGAGGGTAGAGGGTTTAAGGGTTTAAGGGTTGAGGGTTGAGGGTTGAAGATTGAGGGTTTAAGGTTGAGGGTTGAGGGTTGAGGGTATAGGGTTGAGGGTTGAGGGATTAGGGTTGAGGGTCCAATATATAGGGTAGAGGTTATAGGGGTTGAGAGATTAAGGGTTGAGGGTTTAGGAATTAGGGTAGAGATTTTTCTTGGATTTAATAGTGTAAGGGTTGAGGGATTAGGGTTGATGGATTAGGGTTGATGGATTAGGGTTTAGGGTAGAGAGTATCAGGTAGAGGGTAGAGGGTAGAGGGTAGAGGGTAGATGGTAGAGGGTAGAGAGTTTAAGGGTCAAGAGGGTTGAGGGATAAGGGTAGAGAGTTTACTAAGTGGGTTTAAGGGTTGGGCAATTAGGGTAGAGGGTAGAGGATTGGCGGTAGAGGGTAGAGGGTTTACGGGTTAGGGTTTAAGGGTTTAGGATTTAGGGTTGAGGGATTAAGAGGTTATAGGGTAGAGGGTATATGGGTTGAGGGATTAGGGTTTAAGGGTTGAGAGTTGAGGGTTGAGGGATTAAGAGGGTATAGGGGTTGAGGGATTAGGGTTTAAGGGTTGAGGGTTGAGGTTTGAGGGATTAAGAGGGTATAGGGGTTGAGGGATTAGGGTTGAAGGGTGGAGGGATAAGGGTTGAGGGTTGAGGAATTAAGAGGGTATAAGGGTTGAGGGATTAGGGTTTAAAGGTTGAAGGTTGAGGGTTGAGGGATTAGGGTTTAAGGGTTGAGGTTTGAGGGTTGAGGGTTGAGGGTTGAGGGATTAAGATGATATAGGGGTTGCGGGATTAAGAGGATATAGGGGTTGAGGGGTGAGGGTTGAGGGATTAAGAGGGTATAGGGGTTGAGGGATTCAGGTTTAAGGGTTGAGGGTTGAGGAATTAAGAGTGTATAGGGGTATCCATCTCTCCCACTATCTCCATATACCCTCTATCTCTTAACCATTTAAACCCTTAACTCTTAACCCTCTCTCTCTCTTAGTTCGTCTCTCCCTTCCTCTATATTTCCATCTCTCCCACTATCTCTTTCTCCCCCTCTCCCTCTCTGTCCCTCTGTCCCTCTCTGTCCCCCACTCTCTCTTTCTCCCACTCTCCCCCTCTCTCCCTCCCACTCTATCTTTCTCCCACTCTCCCACTCTCTCTTTCTCCCACTCTCCCACTCTCTCTTTCTCTCACTCTCCCCTTCTCCCACTCTCCCACTCTCTCCCTATTTCTCTCCCACTCCCACTCCCTCCCTCTCTCACTTCTTCCTCTCTCCTCCTCCTCTCTCCCACTCTCTTTCTCCACTCTCCCACTCTCTCCCACTCTCCCCCTCTCTCCCTCTTTCTCTCCCACTCCCTCTCCCTCCCTCTCTCCCTCTTTTTTTCCTACTCTCTCTTTCTCCCACTCTCCCACTCTCTCCCTCCCACTCTATCTTTATCCCACTGTCCCCTTCTCCCACTCTCCCACTCTCTAAAAAAAAAAAATTCATACAAGATCCTGAAACAATGAAATTCTAAAGAAAATACAGAAAAATAGTGTGTTTATTCATTCAAAATCAGATATTCAATCACCCACAACTTTCAAAATGTACATGATCCCTTATAAAGGCATACATACATGTATTATCAACTTCCAAGTGCCTCCAAGCAAAAATAAGCCCATATGAATTTTCACCTTCCCTATTTCATAGTTTTTGTAACTTTTCACAATTTTTTATTTGTGCAACTTTTGCAAATAGTGACTGTAGACACCTAAAATTGTCCATGTCATAACATTACCTAGTTGATACAAGACCTTGTAAAACATCTTTTAATATTTTACCCTAGGTCATTACATTATCTCACTTATCCCATTTATCCCACTTAATCACCTTCCCAATTAATTAAATAAATCTCATTTATTTAATCAATTCCCCTTTCACATGTCTCAAAATAATTCAAATTAAATATTTGAATTAATCCCTCTTATTGTCACATTGCAACATGTGTCACATGACTACAACTCTTCACATGCATAAATAATTTAAATAATTTAATTATCTAAATTATGAGATTCCCACTCACATCCTATTTTTACCCTCATTCATTGTGCGTCATAAGCATCTTTTCTTCCAAAATAAAGAATAGAATCCCACTTATTTCCTCACATCTTAATTTTAGCCTCATGTCATAACCCACTTAATGTGTGTCATAGGCACTAAAATAAACTTTTAATCCTAGCCACACATATCACAAATTTGAATTTTAATCTTGGCCATTGAATCAAATCAACCTTCTCCTATAAATCAAGCCTTTCATAGGTCATTTGGAGAATCTTCTTCTAGCATTATTACTCTGCCAAAAATTTTCTCAATCTTTTCATCTATCTATCTATTTTCTTCTATCATATTCATCTTATCGTTATGCTGCAAAATTGAGCAATCAACATATCAAATACTTCAATCCTTCAAAATATCGCATTCTCATGCAGGTGGAGAAGAGCAATGGAGATAAATCAATTCAAGTTTGAAGATCAGTTTGCTTTATTTTATTGTATTCATTTCATGCTTGCTTGTACTCTATTGTGCTAGTTAGGGTTTTGATATCTTGTTATCAATGTTTTATATATGATTTTCCCTAATTACATTTAGTGAACCCGACGTGAATCCTTGGATCCAACTTTGTTTTTTGGAGGTTTTATTAACTTTTTATTGCAGATCTGCCAGTTTTTAGACAAAACCTCAAGTTTTACAAATTTTATCATATCTTCCAAACGGCTATACATTTTTATACAATATTTTTATAGAAGCTTGTAAATCATCTCAAGAGGCTATAGTAAAATAATTGAGGGTTTATCATGAATTTTGCAGGAGTTATCATGATTTTATATTTTTTCATAAAATTGTCTTTCTGGACGCAAATGAACTAATTTTTCAAAAATGTTTATATTTTTAGAAATCTCTTGCAATTTTAATAGGGTTTTAATTTTTACAGATTTTATTTTGATGTTAAATGAAGTTCTAAATAAGCCGATCTTTAGTTTTTGTATGTTTTTCACAAATCCGCGTTTTTGAGTGCAAAACAGAGAATTTTTCTAACTTCTTTACATTTCTGGAAAGCTCTCAGAAAATTAGTAGATGTTCCTTCTTTGAGTTTTTATTTTTCAGATAAATAACATCTTCAAATAATCGAATCTAATTTGGTTATGATAAAAACGTGTATCTGAAATTGAAATTTCCTGATGAACTTTTTGTTTTGGCTGCATTCTAATATCATTTTTTTATTTTGCAGCAATACCATTCACACACATCAAATTGGAAAACAAAAACTTTTGGGTGCACTCATTCTATTATCTTTATCTCTCATTTGATCAATCAATCTTGTTTGCAAAACACTTCAATTTGGGGTTTTAAAACAAACATCTTGTTTGCAATCACACTTTAAAATTGAGCTTAAAAAGAACCATTGTCTTCCATCACACATTTTGACTTTGGGTTTAAAAAGAATAAGTGTTTGAACTATTTTACACACATTTCAATTTTTAAATGGAAATTAACAACTACTAGTGTGAATCAAAAGTGTGTGTGATCAAAAACACCTCACTTGGTTCGCTTTTGTCAAACCCTTCATAGGAGGCCTACTAGGGGATTTCATCACCCCTCGGGACGACCTCAATCAAGGTGTGAATCGAAAGAAACGCTTCTTTGAGATTTAAAATCTTGTCACTCTTGGCTAAGCCCCAAAGAACTTTATACCTTTGGGAAGTGAAGGTGAAGGGTGGGTTACTCCTTTCTCCCACCTGTGTGGCAAGATTTTTCTTTTAAATTATCCCTAGTCAACCTCGTACATCCTAGCTTAAAACCTAATTGGCCATACCCACTTGACTATTTCTAGGACTTGTTGACGTGTATTCTTCAAGTGTGTGCTTAATCATCACATTCATAATTTCAAATTCAAACTTGCTTATGTGTCTTGCGTGTGTGATTCATGTGTGTACATGTGTAATCATTTGTTTGTAAATCGCCATATCAAGCTATGAATACCAATACATAAACATATCATTCTAATCATCTTAATCATCCTTTTTATAATCACATTCAAATCAATTTCACCCTAATCCTAGTCAAGCACTTGCTAAAATGGTCCTAATCCTTAATGATCTTAGTCACAAGCCCAAGGTCATACTTCGAGAAGCACCTTCACCTAATCATGAAGATAATCCAAAACCATATATCCTCCAAGGTGGGTCAAACTTTACTCCTAGTGATGATGAGAACTTTGTAGATCTTGGTGATGATGAGGACGTTGTAGATCCTAGTGATGATGAAAACTTTGTTGAAATCTTAGGTCACCTTAATGATTCTATTGACAAGGAAAATACCACCATAAATTTGGAATCATACACCATTCCATCTACTAGTCCTCCATCACCATATAATAAAATTCCTATCTCAAAGCACACTAGTCCTACACCAACACCACCATCCAACTTCTCAAGCTCTAATCCATCAACCAAAGAACCCTTTAACGCTTTTCTCCAAAGACTACTAGCATGGAAAATACCATCCCCATGTCAAGCACCCATTAATGAGCTTACCAACGAACCTTTGAATTTCATGCCTATTCTTCCAACTCCATCATGTGGTCCACAACCTATTGATCATAAAAATCATTCCATGCCTCTTCTAGAGCCTTCCATTTCCATTTCCACTCAAATCCAAGAGCTATGTCAAGAGCTTTATCCTAAGCATGAGGAAACATTAACCTCTCATTCTAATCAAGATCTAGGCCCTTCTAATGATCCCACTCATAACATACTTGGTCATATTCATGATGAAGCTTCTCTCTATGATATAGATCCTACCTATGATCAAGAAGGCCATGATGACCCTCTTAGCCAACTCTATGCATTCCATGGTCAAGAGCCTATCACTTCACCTATCCATGAGCAAGAAACCTCCATTTCTCCTATAGACCCCCTACCTAGTCCTATCCATGATCCCGCATTATCCACTTTTCATGATGAGACACATGCCTCCCAAGTAAATATAGAAGATCAAACCAATAGTGTGGATCTAAATGAACATAATCAAGATCCTAATGATCCTTCCACATCCACTATAAACCCCATTTCAAATCCACCAACATGTCCTATTGGTCTATCCATCTTTATTCATGAATGTTCCTCCTTAGAAAAACAAAAACCTTTATCCACTTCACCTTCTTCATCTAATAATGAACTCAAGTCTATTGTCCAAAACACACCTAGTCCCATTGTCCATCATATGCTTCAAAACATGAACTACCAAGGTAAAGGTTTAGGCCTTCATGAACAAGGTATTTTGGAGCCAATCCATGTAAAGGTCCCTCCACACTCTTATGGCCTTGGATATACACCCCAAGGACACCAATCTAAAGATGTTGGTACTTCCTCCATCCATCATAAGTTCTCTTTCCACCATAAATCCTATCATATTCCAAAAGCATATGTTGCCATCCCCCATCCATCATCCTACAAATGTCAAAAGCATGTGACCGTACACCTTCCACCATCAACTTTGCCACCATTGCTTCCAACTCCTAATATCCATACATCTAATCTACCTCTACTACTACCAACACCTAATATCCCCATTATCTAATCCCCTTATCCACCTATCCATAAATCCTCTAAAAATCCTAATCATGACCAATCAATGCACACATTGTCTAAACATGAAGCTTTCACTCATTCCACCATACCCATGGGATTCAAAAGAAAACATTTTTATGCCTCTATCTATAAATCAAAAAATATGAAGGGTCCCCATGCCCTAGAATACAAAAGCAAAAAACCAAAGAAAAATCCATCCAAAAAGCAATATAAGATCATACTTTCAAAAGAAAAGTCTAAAAACAAAATGGTTTGGGTACCTAAGAAAAAGGAAAACAAGTCAAATGACTCATCTACATCTCAAAAATTCCAACCATCCACTTCCACCTCACATTCCCACTCTATTCAAGAATCTCATATTTCATCCCACAAGAAAAATAAAAGTCATAAAAATACTAAATCTATGTGGGTACCTAAAGGACTTCATCACCCATCTCCTAAGCAACCATCTCCATTGCTTCCTACACCCCCTCCACATCAAAAGCTTCAACATTTATCACAATGTGTGCAACCATTGATCATGGTTCCCTTCCATTTCACAACAATTCCACATATCTCCATATCCTCACCCTTCACTCATTATCCTACATATCTCCCTCATCACATTCATATGGTCCATGCTTTTGGCTAAGCCTCCCATACCTCTTCCCTAGATAATCCACATCATAATCCATCATCTACCTACTCCATCTTCCTTTCATGTCATCCCTTACCAACATCTATGAGCATAATGACATTTGACATGGTCCATGCGATGACATCCATCTCTAATGGGACTATCATCTTTCATGGAACTAGAAACTTGAGTCCCTCCTATCCATATTCCCCTTCTCTTATCCAAAAATCCAAAAAGTCAAAAAAGTAAAAAAAAAAAAAGAGTAAAGAGAAATCCCTTCATCCAACGGTGAAAACCTGGTAAAAAGGCACCCTGGATAAGTACCATGATGAAAACTGGCAAACAGGCGTCATGTGTAGGTTTATCTTCTATGTCACTTACACTTGGGGGCACTTTGTCTCATCTGCACTATCTATCCTATCATGTCATTTCTTATCATATCATGTCCATCCTACCTACCATATTTATCTATCATACCCATATACTTACCATGTTGAGTCCATTCATCCTCTCTTCCTCTTTTTGATCTTGATAAAAATATGGGGCAAAATGTTGAAACATGCTTTGGATATCTTTTGATATACCCCATCCTTCCAAACAAGCCTATCATTATCCTAGTGTCATAAGCTTTGTCATGAATAATCCTAAGTATTGTACCTAGAATGGGGCATGTTATTCCTATGCGACATAGTCTTTGGAGATCACATCCCTGCCCTCTTATCATGCATACATCCTGTCATTTTTTATCCATCCATATATCATGAGCCTTTTTGTCCCTTATCCTATCACCCACCCTTTCATCCATCAATCACATCTATATCCTTGTACCTAGACTCGGTTTTCCCTTGTCATTGGTATCTAGCACAAAGGCTACCCAAATTGTCATCCATTGACATCTCAAAACATTTCAAAAATCCAAAAAAATCACATAGGCCAAAAATAAAAAAAATATATATATATATATTCCAAAAATCCAAAAAAATCAAAACATTTCGAAAATCCAAAAAAATCAAATATTCCAAAAATCCAAAAAAATCAAAACATTTCGAAAAAATCTAAAAATAAATCAAAACATTTCAAAAATCCAAAAAATCAAAACATTTCAAGAATCCAAGCAATAAAATCAAACCAAATCACTTCAACGCATCAATTCAACTTCTTCAAATCAATTTTTTCATCAAATTATCTAATCACATCACTTCTTCTAATCAAATTCATTCTTCTAATCAATCACATCACTTCTTCTAATCAAACCCATTCTTCTAATCAATCTAATCATTATCATCAAATCAAATCATTTCTTCATCAATCCAATCAATCAAAATCATTCCAAGTAAATTATTCCTCAATTTAATTCAACAATCATCATCCAAATCTTCAAATCAAGCATCTTCAATCCTTCCAAGCAATAATCCAAATGCAAGTCAATCCTTAATCCATACCAATGAAGCTAATCAATCTTGCCAAATTATCCAATCACATCCTTTGGTCTTGATCCTAATCTTGTTGTAAACCCAATCAATCAGTCAATCATCCTTGTGTTGATCTAGGGATATATCGTTCCCCACAATGACAACACTATCATCATCATCAATCAATCAATCAATTATCCTCGTGTTGATCTAGGGATATATCATTCCCCACAATGACAACACTATCATCATCATCAGTCAATCAATTAATCATCGGTTTATAGCTTGACAGGGGCAATACCTTGTTTGTTTTTGTATCATTTGTGCATGCTTGCTTGCTTGTGTGTTTTATCATTTCAATTGGCATTTGCATCAAATCTGAATCACTCCTAGCTAATATTCATATCTTGTATCTAGACAAGGTTGTATTATGCTGGGGCATGAGACACATCGTCACCTTGGTCCTTATACCTTGGTGCATAACGTCTAGTGCTATATCAAACATATGATTGCTCACTTTATTGCAGCATAACGTGTCATTTTTCTTTTTCATCTACTTCTTATCTTGTATCATTCATCTTATCCCTCCTTTATCATTTCATTCATTTCGAGAGAATATCCGTGTTTATGCAACCCGCCTATCCTCTCGAGGGGGCATCATCATCATTATCATATCCTATATCATCATCCCATTTCTTCATATCTTTTGCATCATCATATTCTTCTATCATCCCTTTCCTTCATTCACCTTACTCCTCACTTCTTCAAGTGGTTGGGGCATCATATTTTTTTTCATCTATCCATACCTTATCTTCTTTGATATGATGTTACTCGACATAAATCTCACCATCTCGAGCATCATCTCAAAGAGGGGGAAAATGTAGACACCTAAAATTGTCCATGTCATAACATTACCTAGTCAATACAAGACCTTGTAAAACATCTTTTAATATTTTACCCTAGGTCATTACATTATCTCACTTATCCCATTTATCCCACTTAATCACCTTCCCAATTAATTAAATAAATCTCATTTATTTAATTAATTCCCCTTTCACATGTCTCAAAATAATTCAAATTAAATATTTGAATTAATCCCTCTTATTGTCAAATTGCAACATGTGTCACATGACTACAACTCTTCACATGCATAAATAATTTAAATAATTTAATTATTTAAATTATGAGATTCCCACTCACATCCTGTTTTACCCTCATTCATTGTGTGTCATAAGCATCTTTTCTTCCAAAATAAAGAATAGAATCCCACTTATTTCCTCACATCTTAATTTTTAGCCTCATTTCATAGCCCACTTAATGTGTGTCATAGGCACTAAAATAAAACAATAATCCTAGCCACACATATCACAAATTTGACTTTTAATCTTGGTCAGCGAATCAAATCAGCCTTCTCCTATAAATCAATCCTTTCAAAGGTCATTTGGAGAATCTTCTTCTAGCATCATTACTTTGCCAAAATTTCTCTCAATCTTTTCATCTATCTATCTATTTTCTTCTATCATATTCATCTTATCGTTATGCTGCAAAATTGAGCAATCAACATATCAAATACTTCAATCCTTCAAAATCTCGCATTCTCATGCAGGTGGAGAAGAGAAATGGAGATAAATCAATTCAAGTTTGAAGATTGGTTTGCTTTATTTTATTGTATTCATTTCATGCTTTCTTGTACTCTATTGTGCTAGTTAGGGTTTTGATATCTTGTTATCAATGTTTTATATCTGATTTTCTCTAATTACAGTGACAAATTTACAAAATACACATAGGACTTAAAAATTAAACCTCCTAATTATTCCCATACATGTAAAATGTATTTAATGACCCTCTTAAAACATGGAGATGCCCAAAATTGAATCAAATTTCAAAATGGAAGCATAGATTGTTAGGGTGCTCCTGCACCACAAAATTATCAAACACTCACAATGCCATTACACTCAATATTATTGTAACTTACATGATATTTATCTTATTTCCCTTCAAACTCAACTCCCCCAATGTATCTAACTATTTTTGTAATTTCTTAACTAACGTATCTCTTCACAACTTTGCCAAAAAATGCAATATTTTGCAAATGTCCATGCTTCCATTTTGATCCTATCTTGCAATCATGGCATGCCACGTTACCACTTTTCTTTAAGGCATTTTGGATTGAAAAAAATCATGTCACATTTTTCTACACTAGGTTAAATTTTGTACATGATGATTGTAAGTATTATTTAAATGATGCCTTGAATGACATATATTTTTCAGTTAGCTTGAATAGATACATTTTTTAGGAACTAATATTTATCTCATTACCATGGTATAGATAAAATTATCCGCCATGCCGAAGAAAAATACAAAGAGGAAAATAACAGACGAAGAGAATGAAACCTTCAAAGAAAAGGAGAGATTTTGGGTGGCAGCATATCGTGAAAAGAAGAAATTGGAAACGATTGATGAAAACAAGCCAATTGAAGAGGAACCTCAACCGTCAAAAAAGGAACAAGAATTGGTAGCATAAAAAACACGAATGTGAAAGCATCATCATAAGATAGATTCAGATACCATAGTTGGAGAAACACCCTCTATGGCAAGTGAATATGAAGGGACACCATTAAGCACAAGAAAATATGGATGAACACCATGTACTACAAGTGAATCTTGAGGGACACCATCTACCTCAAGTGAATATTGTTGGACACCATCCAACACATCTCAAGTAAAGAGTACATCATCAATAAGATTTGACGAAGAAGGTATGCCATCATCCCCATATGAACCTCAAGGTATGTCTTCTTCTCCACCCTCGACCGAAGGTACGCAATCTAGCCCACCTCAATTAAATATTGATGAAATTCCTAATGTTGAGATGTATGTACCTAGGAGAATATCGCCTAGAATTTTGCATAGAAAGCCAAAGTATTTGATTAATATTAATGATGAGATTTTGCAGCACATGGAAGGTAACATTACACACTTGTAAAAGATATGCTGATAAGATTTGGGAAAGATTCTTTGAAAGGCTAAATGAGACTACAAGATGTCAACTATTTGTTGAAATGATGTGGGGTGTAAAGTATAGGAACTTCATGAAGACTCTTGGGTTGAGAACATCAAATGCATAGAGTGAAAACACTATTGTGAAGAATCTAATGGATGCTTATGAGAGTGTGGGTAAGACCTCACACTCAAAGGATAGTAATGTCAGTCAATGTGCCATTACATCAATTTTGGCAAGTTTTCAAACAAAGAGAGCTCGTCTCAATAAAAAGATGAGTGAACAAACGAGAATTAGTAGAAAAACATTATCAAGAGCCATTCAAAGGCGAAAAATAATTGAGGGCAATGATTCAAATGAATTATGGGCATTCTCGGGGAGACTGTCATGAAAAGATAAAGAAGTTATCGAATCCTTGAGAACACTAATTGAAGAGTATTGGAAGAATAACACAAGCCCATCTCTTAATCAAAGGGATGTGGTAAGAAGGAGAATTGGTAGTTGGAATCGTGAGCCACATCCAAAGCATTTTTTGGATATGACTCAAACCCAATTTTTTTGAAAATTTGAAAATGATTATCCTCGAATTAGTATTTCTCAAAGATTTTTTGAAATGCTTAAACCTTTTTATGTCAAGATAAATCACACACGCACTACTTGTTGTTGTACACTACATATTGTATTTTCTAACCATTATGATATTTATCGTTCTATATGTGTAGATTTGCATACTAACGATGTTTTGTAGGATTGTGGCATAGAAGCCCCACCAAAATCTTCAAGAGAGTTCTTATAAAAAAAATTATGTGAAATAGAGGATGGCCAGATATTCTAGAGGATAGCATGCTTGGATGGTTCATGTGAGCATTCTAGTTGCTTCTAGCGTATGCCAATATGTCAACATATGGAAAGAACATATGAGGTGGGATAGAAACTAGTAGAGTTTAGGAAGTATAAAACAGTGGCATATGCTACAAAAGCTGGGTCTCAAGAAAAAAGGTGTGATTTGGTTATTGAGAAGATTCCATTGTACCAGTTTATGTCCATGTTTCATGAAAATATACTGTCTGAGTATGCAATGCATACCCATAGAGCCCGATGGTTGGACACACAATTCAAGCTATGCAAGGACACCTTTCCAGTTGGAAGCATAGTATCGGTGGTTGAATTTACAGAGAACTACACTCTATATCCACAACATGAGGTGCAGTCACAGTATAACAACTCCACATAGGTTTCGATATTTGTGCACATAGCATTCATTCATGCATCTGATAGTATAGATGACCAAAGGAAGGTATTGAGGGAGTACCACTTTTACATTAGTGATGATCACACACATTCTCCAGAGTTCATGCAAGTTTTCTTCCAGATGTTCTACAGTGATTTGGCTTAGAGGGGCATAAAATATGATCGACATATAATATGGTATGATAATTGTGTAACACAATTCAAGAAATCGTTCATGTTCTACTAGTTATGCAGGATGCATGTCATTACAGGTGTTCAATGTATGTGGAACTTTTTTGAGGCTGGACATGGAAAGGGGGAGCATGCATGAAAAGAGCATTAGCACGAGAAGAGTTAAAGTATAAAGACAATGCAAATTTGACAAATGAAAAATCAATCGTTGAGTGGTGTAATGCTTCGATGGGTTCAGGTAATGAAGGTGCATCTTCAGTTCGTAGATTTTTTTGGCTGATGGATGATACTAGCATTGCACCATATGAAAACTGTTGTACAGTAATAGGATTGGGTGAGGTACACTCTTTCCTTAGCTAAAATCCAGGTTCATGGAGTATCGATACATGAAAGATGGAATGCTTTTGTTCTTCATGTACAATGCAAGCCTAGAATTATTGTAAGTTAGGGGAGTGGGTTGACAAATGGTTGACAAGTTATCTTAGCCCACTTCACACATATGGCCCTCTGACAACATTGGAACTGACACAGATGGAATCATCGATCGACTTTGACCACATATCAGATCTAGTTCAACCAGGTGATATATCTACTTGCTTAGATGTTAAAATTCCATATTGTTATCTTACTTTGTATTGTATTCGTAATGTTGACAAATTTCAAGATATTTTCTGCACATATCAATGCAGGGCATGTCTATGTAGTTATTGCAGATGAAGACAATGAAGAGGGAAAAAACTATTACTTGTGTCATTGTGTTGAGGCCAAAAAGAAATTGGAGGCCCTAGTTATATATGGAGAAAACATTGAATACCCTACAGGCTCAGTTGTGTTTACTGGAACATGTCTTAGAAGGCACCCACATTCAAATGTTAAACATTGGCTATTTCAAGACTTTGAAACACATCGCAATATTCTTCTTAATCGAACCTTGTTGTGGCATCCAATGTTTTTTTGACCAAATATGAGGGTAGAACTTTGAGCAAGACCTTGTGGAAGGCCTGTGAGTTTGACCATGAGGCAATACATGACACAATAAAGAGTAGAGTAGACGCAGATGGTTCGTTGGATTAATTCATAAGTATATGCACATTGGTTCTTATAAATTTATACTTGCATGCACATTAATTTGCTTGATGTCGATGCTATCATCTTCTTTTACTTTGCATATTTGTATGTAACATACTAAACAGTGATTGGTTTCCCCTTGCAAAAAATGCAGATATATGAGCCATCCAAAAGAATGCTAGCCAGAAAAGCAATGCAACATCCTTATTTTGATGATCTTGAGAAATATCAATCATGATTTTAAGCCATTAGAAAAGTGTGTGCAAAGCTTGGTGAGGTAATTTCAAGTTATTCATTTGAAGTGAACCTTATCATGAGAAGCTATGAAGTAGACATTATAAGAGCATCTGAAACTTCAACTTACTCTATTCATGAGAGGTGTTGTGTGCAATAGGTATGTTGGAATTTACAGTGAAGATGTATGACCAGGAGTGACTAAGTTGTGAGACCTACATGCCTATTTTTAAGTGCCTTCCATCTATTTTTATTTCATTTCCATTTTGGATTCTCTTTCTTTTTCTCTTTTACTTTGCGTATTTCTAAGTAAACTACTAAAAATTGATTGATCTCTCATTGCAAAAAATGCTGATTTATGAGCCATCAAAGAGAATCTCAGCCAAAAAAGCAACGCAACATCCTTATTTTGATGATGTTTAAAAATATCAATTTTGATTTCAAGCCATTATAAAAGAGCGTGTGAAGCTTAGCGAGGGAATCTCAAGTTACTCAATTGAAGTTAACCTCATAATGAGCACCTATGATGTAGAAATTTAAAGAGAATCTCGAATGATGAGTGACATTGTAAAAGATCTGTGAGAATGAAGTACCTAAGGCATTGTAATGATATTTACTTACATAATGAGATTTACTCAAATATTGTAATTTTGGAGTTCATGTTTGGTGCAGTAGCACCTTGTTATGTAAATGTCTTCAATAGGAAAATTTGCAAAATTTCAATTTTGTAATGTAAACAATTTGAAAAAGGTCATGTAAAGGTCATATGTAATGTATTCAAAGTCTCAAAGAATTCATTAGGTGATTAGAGAAGTGATATAAAGCATATAAGGTCGAATTAGGATGTTTTAGGTGTGTGTGTGTGTGTTTATTTGTGCAAGGGAATTCAAGAAACAAAGGTGGAGTTTCTACTAAAGGGTTTTATGATGAATTTTCAAGTGAAAAGAGTGGCTCCAAGTGATGTTTTGAGGAAATATTCTTAAATGACTTCACAAACAAATGACTGATCTAGAAAGCTATTATTGAGTTACAACACATACTTCAAAATGAACAATGACTATCTTGGAACATGTTCATAAAAAATGACCTTCTTCATTTTCCTCATTAGGCTATCTAGGCCTAATTTACAAAGGAACATACCTTTAAACATTCAAGAACCCCCTTAACTTGTTGGGGCAACAATTATCATGTATCCAAATCCTCAGATCCATAATTTTTCTTAGGATAAACTCACTCCACCATGCCAAACCAAAACCCTTATTTTATGCTAGTATATAGAGGATTTATTGAAAGGAATGGTTCCAAACCTTACTAAAACATTCCACCACCTCATACCTTCTTAAAATAACCCACAAAAACTCAAAAGGAAATCACCCAACCTCTACATGCAATATTTTATCAAACCCTAGGGTGAAACCTCATTTTTCATGCCCTTTTCCATCAAAATCTATAGGGGAAGCAACACAAACCCCATAAAAATTATATCATTTCACTTAGAAATTTCTCATCTAATCCAACAAGATCGTGTTGGGCCCCTCTAGATAAACCTCTCTCGGTATTGGCTATCTTAGAGTGGTTTTCCCGTGGCGGCGGATTTTCACTTGATGGAAAAAGTGTCAAATTCAAGTTGTGCAAAGTTGCAAAGTGGTGCAAATTTCACTTTGTAGCTTGTGTTACCAAACTAACTACTCCAACATGTCCGACTAGGTATGTTTATGCTAGGAATGGTCTTGTTTCACACCAAAACACACGGAATTGCTTTGAGATACGTTCCACTAGATTAATCCCTTAAGGGTCCAAAGTGGAAAATGGCTGCAAACTTTAGCATGATATTACTCAAATACCATGATGCTTAGAAACTTCTCATTATATCCTACAAGATTGTGTTGAGCCCCTCTACAAAAACCTCTCTCATTTTTGGCCATCTCAGAGTGGTTTCCTCGTGGCGACGAATTTTCACTTGATGGAAAAAGCATCAAATGCAAGCAGTGCAAAGTTGCAAAGTGGTGCAACTTTCATTCTGCAACTTGTGTGACCAAGATGACTATTCTAATATGTCCATATAGGTATTTTTATGCTATGAATAGTCCTCTTTCTAACCGAAACATGTGGAATCGCTCTGAGCTACATTCCACCGGATTGAGATCCCTTAAGGGTCCAAAGTGCAAAATGGTTGCAAACTTCATCATGCTATTACTCGGATACCGTGATGTTTAGAAATTTCTCGTTTGATCCTATAGGATTGCATTGGGCCCCTCTACAAAAAATCTCTCAGTTTTGGCTATCTTGGAGTGGTTTTCCCGTGGTGGCGGATTTTCACTTGATGGAAAAACTGTCAAATTCAAGCTATGCAAAGTTGCAAAGTGGTGTAACTTTCATTATGTAACTCATGTGACCAAGCAGACTATTCCAGTGCATCTGAATAGGTATTTTTATGCTAGGAATGGTCCTCTTTCACACCGAAACATGCGGAATCGCTCCAAGCTATGTTCCACCGAATTAATCCCTTAAAGGTCCAAAGTGGAAAATGGCTGCAAACCTCAACATGCTATTACTCGGATACCGTGATGCTTAAAAACTTCTCATCTAATCCTATAGGATTTTGTTGGGACCCTCTACAAAAACCTCTCTCGGTTTTGGTTATCTCAGAGTGGTTTTCCTGTGGCGGCGGATTTTCACTTGATGGAAAAAGTGTCAAATTCAAGTTGTGCAAAGTTGCAAAGTCGTGCAACTTTCACTCTGCAACTCCTGTGACCAAACTAACTATTCCAACATGTCCGAATAGGTATTTTTTATGCTAGGCATGGTATTTTTTCACACCAAAAGATGCGGAACCGCTCCGAGCTATGTTCCATCAGATCGATCCCTTGAGGGTCCAAAGTGCAAAATGGCTACAAACTTTAGCATGCTATTATTCAAATACCGTGATGTTTAGAAACTTCTCGTCTAATCCTATAGGATCATATTGGGCCCCTCTACAAAAAACTCTCTTCGTTTTTGCTATCTCAGAGTGGTTTTCTTGTGGCAACATAATTTCACTTGATGGAAAAAGCATCAAATGCAAGTAGTGCAAAGTTGCAAAGTGGTGCAAATTTCATTCTACAACTCGTGTGACTAAGCAAACTATTCCAACACATTTGAATAGGTATGTTTATGCTAGGAATGTTTTTTTTTTGCACCGAAATACGTGGAATTGCTCTGAGCTATGTACCATCGGATCGATCCCTTAAGGGTCCAAAGTGCAAAATGGCTGCAAACTTCAGCATACTATTACTTGGATATAGTGATGCTTAGAAACTTCTCATCTAATCCTACAGGATTGTGTTGGGCCCATCTACAAACATCTCTCTGGTTTTGGTTATCTCGGAGTGGTTTTCCCATGGTGGTGGATTTTCACTTGATGGAAAAAGTGTCAAATTCAAGTTGTGCAAAGTTGCAAAGTGGTGCAACTTTCGCTATGCAACTCGTGTGACCAAGTGGATTGTTACAATGCATCTGAATAGGTATTTTTACACTAGGCATGGTCCTCTTTCGCACTAAAACATGCGGAATCACTTCGAGCTACGTTCCACAGGATCAATCCTTTAAGGGTCCAAAGTGAAAAATGGCTACAAACTCAGCATGCTATTACTCAGATATTGTGATGCTTAGAAACTTCTCGTCTAATCATACAGGATTGCATTGGGCCTCTCTTAGTTTTGGCTATCTTGGAGTGGTTTTACCATGGCGATGGATTTTCACTTCATGGAAAAAGTGTCCAATTCAAGTTGTGTAAAGTTGCAAAGTGGTGCATCTTTCATTTTGCAATTCGTGTGACCAAACTAACTGCTCCAATGCATCCCAATAGGTAGCTTTATGCTAGGCATGGTCCTCTATCGCACCCAAACATGTGGAATTGATCTGACTTGTGTTCAACTGGCTTGATCCCTTATGATGGCATGCAAAACACTAGAAAAGAGAAACATACAAAAGATGGTTGAGAAGTTTGAGTATTCCACACAAAAGGCGTATGATCATTGGTGCAAAGCACCTTGTTCCTCCATTTGATGAAGAAGGTCTAGTTCAGTGGTTTTAGTTCTTATCTAATGGTGAATAGGTTGGTCAATAGGTTGTTGTGGGTATTTTGAGCATGCTTTGTCCTGAATAAGGTCAATTAAGACCATTAGGTATGTTTTAGGGTGACTTTTGGGTCTAGTGATAAAAAATGTGAAAATTTCAATCTTGCACTAGAAGTTGTCTTTGTAGCCTTTGAAGGAAAATTTGTGAATTTATATATGATTGTGAAAGAATAGAGTTTTTTCGATGTAATAAGGCTATTTGTATGCCATTTTTGTGGGTTTAGAGGTCATTAGATGTACTCATTAGGTTGGAGGAGTCTAAAGTTACAAATTTGAAATGCAATGGTTACTTGTATTGAAAGTTGGTTTTTAGTTAGTTGAGGGTATGGATCAGTTAGAGAAAGGTGTAAAACACTATGTAAAGCCTTGAGAGGCTTGAATGGAGGTTTTTGATGAACTTTTGGAGAAGATATAATAAGAATTATTCACACTGTTCTTTGTTTTTTAGATTTTTGATACAAACTTGTTGATCCCGTACTTGGTACAACCTCCATCTTTCATGTATAGTCCCAAGGCTGACATGGATTGAAAGAGGGCTGAATTGGCTTTATTTTGGTGGTGGTTTGGTGCAAAATCATAAAGGAATAGGAGAGTTCTTATCATTGAGTCAAGTGAATGTTGGAGTATTAGTGGGCATATTTGAGAGAAGTTGTGTCAAATCATAACTTGGTTGAGCCACTCTTCATCACCAATGGTTCTTTGCAATTCAAAGAGTGATTGAGAGCATATTTATTTGTTAAATAGACCTATTCAAGGGTCTAGGACAACGCTGAGTCCATTTCTTATTTGAATTATAAATTATAACTTGCTTTCTCCTGAGTCCATTTCGTATACAAGAAATAATATTTCAAAAATTTGACATATAAATCTTTCGATAGTGACGCATCAAGAACATATTGGAATCTTTTTATGAATCATTTCATGGAATGCCAATTGTAAACATTTTTTTTTTCTTTCAGATAAAGTTGTTTAGCATCAATCAATTAATATTCAAGACAAATCATGAAGGAAAACAATGATCAATGCTAGGGATAACCAATTAATAATTATACACGTGAATATTTCAAGCATGTACATGTCAATAAGGGAAGCACAAGTACTCAAAAACATGTATTTCCCTTTCCTTTTCGATCAGATGGTGATAGGTCTATCACTCATTTTTGCTGCACTCGAGGATTGCTCCTGTTGCTCCTCCTAGGGTTTAGTTCATGGTGAATTTTTAACTGTTACAATAAGAAGTAAATAAATGAATATATAGAAATTACATTATAAAAAATGATATATTTGATAAAATAATCACTTACTGCCATCTCATGATCTCACTCCATGAGGGAAATATTCTCACACCCATGCTCAGGCATGCTCAAGCCCTATATAAACCAACAAATAGAAATTAAACTACGTGAATCAATAATGGTTTGATTTTCCACTAACTAACATCTATAACAACAAATATAAATATAAATTTACTAATTTGCCTCATACCTCTCCTATCAGAGCCATTGAGGATTGTATAGCAGATGACACATCAATATCCATTTCCCTCATCACATTCATAGGTGTTTCGACTTGCAACATCTGAAAATAAAACAACAAATTATTCAACGTAATCAACGATGTGCATATAAACTACACAAATCTATTAAATACTTGATTCATTAGTTAAACTCTTTATTCTATTACCTTCATCTAGGTTTGAGTAAATCCACTGCCACTAGGAAGTGTTCCATCAAAACCTCCAATATTAGTCTGTTCAACATCCAAAATCACATGTTAAATTACCATTCGTAAAACAATGTTATTAACATGCAATAAATTTATAATTGTTTACTAGTTACATACCCCAACAATAGGTGTACTATAGAAATAAGTTGGTGGGGGGCCGGTGTATCCAGTCTCAACATTGTGACCCTATAATTTTATTAAAATCATTAAACATTTTTAGTTAATCTTGCATTTCAAAATCGAAATTTAATAAATTAAATTCAATGAACAAGCACTAACTTTTACTTGACTATCAATGCCATATGCCTCATGCAAAATTTCAGTTGCCCTCTCCATCTCCATAGATGCAGAGGGATCTTGCGTACCAGTCTCCTAAGTGTCGGTGGGGTCATATGAACAAGTGGCCCCGCAAGATTCACACACATGTGTTTGAAGGCCACCACTTGAAGACTCCCCTGGATGGCACTATAGAATAGGGCTAGTATGATGGATGACACTCTGGGTCAAAGTGTTGATTGCCTACAATGTCTCTACATCAGCACTTTCCTTCATGATGAAAGGCATAACAACATGCTCATGAGGTGGCCTAGTGAGAGCTCGTCTACCTTGCCACGTAGGATCCGGATGTGCAATGGGTCTATCATGAGCTGACCCCCCACCTCTCCCCTGGAAATCCCTCATATCAAAATAATTTGGAATTTTGTTCAATATGAACTCACTGTATAGTTTCCTAAGGAAATATTGTCGGAACTCGCAATTGTTGCACAGTGGGTAATCGAAGACCATGTACCACCTATCATAAAACTGGTCTGTAATCTATTGGTGGTGGCACCAATGGATATGAAACCTCTTCGCATTAAGGGTAAGATTTTGATTTGTGCATGGGTTGGTGAATAATGAGCATAAACCACCTTTTATAATTTTTAAATCCTTTACATCTTTGTATGATAGTTTATTTGCATAATAATCCCTAGCTGTTTGCCTCCTATCTTGCCATCCGGTTATTTGTTTGCTAATTGAATCTACATTTTTTTGCATATCTTTCAATGAATTTGCTAGGGTCATTCTTTCTATGGTTGAACCATTTGGATCACTCAACCTACTGATCAAATCCTCAATTTGCTTTTTGTTTTTCTCAATTTCACTCATCAAATTTTGTTGAGTGCTACAAGGGGGTTAAGTGATTGGTGGAGGAGGTTGTTGTTGTGGTTGATTTTGATCTTGAGGATTTGGTTGGCCTTCCTATTGAGGATCTTGAGGGTTTGTAGGTTGATTTGGATCTCCTAAAAACTCAAACAAATATATATCAAATTCAACCTAAAACTAACTAATTCAAAACAAAAACCACATAATCCTTACCTCTCACACCTCCTCCTCATCATGGTGCCATCATTGTGAAGAAATATAAATTTTTGGTGAAGAAATTTTTTGAATTTCTCCTCCTAGAACATGAGTGCAAAAATATGGGGGTTTCGGCCACGGCTACAAGAAAAAAATAATCGAATTAACAATGACATGTTTTCACTTTTTGTTTGCTTTTAACAAGCAATAACACAAGCATGTTATAACGAGCTCACGTTATGGATTTTCAAAAGTTTTTTTGAAAGTTGTCCATGAAACTGCTACCCATTTCCATGCACCCGCCCTCATGTTGGTGTGGGAATACAACTCAAATTGTATCATTTCCTTCTCCGAATTTTGAGCACTTTGAATAGAAGGACATGCCTCCAAAGCCCCTATTCTCAATGGAAATTTTTTTCCCAGTCCTTTCTTCTTTATGTTACTGATCCGTATAGCGGAAGGGATCTATGACAAATGTTGCTTAAGTGATTATGAACAAAGGAATAAAGACATCAACAATGAAGTAGCAGGAACATTAATCAGAAGGAATTCAAAACATAGAATCAAGAGAGAGACAAGAAGACACCAATTTGATTACGGTGTTTGCCACAACGTGACTACGTCTCCGGGTCGAGCTCAATCGAGTGACCAATGTATTGAAATGTTCTGAAACACAGTACAATCTCCACGAGCCTCTTGTAACACTGCTTTACAATATCTTGTAGCCTTTCCACAAAGTCATATAAAAAGTCTCTCACTCACACCCCTCTCAAAAGCTCTCAAGGCTAGGGATGACTAACAAAGAGGAAGAAAACTGACTTTGCCTAATAGGATCTACTACAAGACTCAGAACATCAATACATCACAACTCAAATATTCTCCTAATTCCCTCTAAGAAATTCTCTCACAAAAAGCCTCTCAAAGACCAAGAGAAAGGAATACAATGGAGAATGATCAACTGATGGATCATCTTAGGAAGTGATGATCAACCAATGGATGATGAAAAACACTCCAAGACTCCTCCCTTTTATACTTGAAGTTTACCCGATATGGTAGAAAACCATATGATTTACAAAATTTCCCCATATCTCCTAAAAACAACTCCATCTCCCAATAAAAGCAAAATAAAAACAAAATCCCCTTTCTAAATATTCTAAGCCCTTCATTCTTTATCATTTTTGGGCTATTGAGGTTAGGGGTTTGTTTTTAATAACCAATAATTGGTTATTTAGGCATTCGGGCCTAACAACTCATTATATAAAACCCGTGCTACGTACATATTAACCATTTTCGGTGGCTTATTGGTGGGTAATTATTTTATAACCCGACCGGTTCGGGTTCAACTCCTGCCGGCCATACAATTTCCAACGGAATTGTAACAAAGAAAAAGTCCACCGCGCACATATTTGGGTCGGAGTGTATGGCATAACGGCTGGTGGTTACCATGTAAATCGGAGGTCTGCGGTTCAAAACTCTCGCCCATACATTTTCAACAAACGGACAAATCAGCTCACCACCAGATGGAGCCACGTCATTTGCCACATCGGTGTCTCGTCACCATGCCACATCATCCGCCTACCATGTGTCAAGAGTGGAATGGTCCGCCATGCTGGCCAATTAGCCTTCCACGTCACCTGTCCAGTCATCGTGCCACATCATCGAGTGGACATGTGTCCACACCTAATTGGTCCACATCATCAGGACACGTGTCATCGCCCAATTCGCAGACTTTGTTGACGTCATCAGACATGTCACCACCCACGTCATGTGTACGGATCGTATAGACTGCCACGTGTCAAGCCCCCATTGGTCCACATCATCATCCGTACGATGACCCTACTGCCAAGTCAGCAGGATGACGTCTTGCTGACGTCAGCAACCATACCACTTGTACCTTGGTCAACCGGAAACTTTGACTGGCTCTAACTTGCTCACACGACGTCCGATTTGCACAAAACGAACACCATTGGAATTGTGATGACGAGCTCTTCGCGATGACGTCAACTTCGACCAATTTGGTGATGATGAATTTTCCACCTTTTTTCTCGTCCCTGATAGCTGAGTTGACCAACCTTTGACCGAACTTTGACTGCGCGTAGCTTAAACAAACGAACTCCTTTTTCGCCCGTTCAAGTTGCGTCGGATTCAGAATTCTGTGCTCTACGCAATGGCACTACTTCCGAGAGAAATTGGAACACTTCAATTTCAGGTCCTGAAGATCCACCTGGATCAGTTACCTTATGATAGGACTTCTTCAAAACCTATCATTTTTCTTGTTAGCTCCAACATCAGGAGTTTGTTGGTGGGATTCTTGGGTAATTAGAGAGGAGCAACTGGAGATCCCTATACCCGAATGTATGCGAACCTCTGAAATTTGATGAACCATTTACCATACCACTTGATCAACTCCATGGCATCAACAAAGACCCTAACATGAAGAGCATCCTACAATAATCTTGGAATATACATCAAAAAGGAATCATTAGCTCTTTTGTAGTTGGATGTTTTATGTTATAACTATGGGTATACATCCCATATTTTTTCTTTCCCTATGATCCCTTTGCAACTAAGATCCTTTTATTTGGTATTGTGTGCCAACATGTACACTAAATATGAGGTCATGGTGAACCTATTTGTTTCTTGCACACTCCTCAATTGGGCATCCAAATTATTGCTTATAATTCCTGCCCAGTGATAGTGTTTGTTAGCTACAATCTGTGTGATGGGATGGAACATCCAGGTTTGAAATATGTGTGCCTCCTCCACTTCCATAACTTTGCCCAAACTATTTATAATACCATGATATTCCTGCTTAAAATCACTCTGGTGCAACTACTTGGGTAGTTTTGACTAATGGGGTTTAGGCTTCAGTATCCAAGCATTTTTCATTATCTCTAGACCTCTGTTGGGATCTTGCTCATAGAACTTGATAGCTTCCCCAATGTTGATACCCTCGATTAGCTTGTGATGTGAGGAAATTTTGAACAGCTCTGCAATAGATTCTTCAGTGAGATTGGCCATGACTCTTCCTTGTGGGCCAATTACAATTCTTGTCCTAGAATCATAGTGATTTGCACACTCAAGGACCAACTCTGGGTAAAGTTGTGTTGGTGGGAATCTTGTTGCCTGAGCCAATCCAGTATGGGTGATAAATGGTGCCAACTAAGTGGTTGCATTCCCAAACATACTTTGTTGAAAGTCATTATAATCAATGTGCCCCATGTTTGTGTCAGCAATCTTTGACCAAGTAGAGGAAATTTTAGTCTCTGGCCAAATGCCCTTGAAGTCGTACTTCATCCTTTGTTGTCTTTTCCTAACTTCTTCTTACACTTGGGTAGCTTTTGTCTTGGTGGTTGTGTCAAGACTAGCCTCAACCTGCATCTATTAGAGAGAAGACCATAATCACTAGAATGCAAGGCAATAATAATGAATTTAACAAATCAACAACATGAGATGATAATTCCATTAACTTAAGAAAATTAACAATTCAAACTCAAATGGCAATATAATGAAAACAAATTACTCTATCAAATTTCATAATGATGCACAAGTAAATCACACCCACATGAGTCAGTAATCATCAATCAAGGTTAAGAAACCATCATGCATCAATCTTTTATCAAATGGCATTTGAAATCAATGCTCTAGGAAAAGTTCGTATAATCCGAGCAAGCTCTGAGTTTCCGACTAGACTAAGGTTCGGCTTGTCTTAGATAGCTCAAATTTTTTGACCCTCAACCAACCTTGGGCATTTTCTTAATGAATCAAGTGGAATTGATGATAGATGGAATCCTACAACTTAATCAATCAAATATGGGCCTCGACCACATCAAAGACATCTCATGGACTACATTCATTCCAAAGTTCAAACGTTTTGAGGCATTGGGGTTCAATCGTTCAAAGCTCAAATATTTTAAGGGTCCTCGGATTACCTGTGTGAACTATCATTCAGGTAATCTAAGAGGGGTTGAATTAACTAAATGCGAGGATGTGTTCAAGATCAGCTAAGTGCTTAGTGCTCAGGCTTGGGAACAAGATTTGGATAATCCAAGGGGTCTCAAATTCTTCGAGTGGATTAGGGCTCGAAAAATCCAAGCTACCTCAAATTTATCGAGGACTAGCCTAAGCATCAAAAAATTAGCTAAGTGTCGAAGAAACTCTTCACAACAAAGATCAATGAGCCAAATCTATTCTTAAAACCAATGCAAATCTAGGGAAAAACTATTACCATCCAAAAAATAGAACGAAAAACCCATACAAGGATTCAAACAATAACCTAAAAAGTCATCATTATATTCATCAAATTAACTTCCCATAACACAACAACACCACCAAATCAAGCACAACACAATCATAAAATCAACAAGCATTCCAATTTAAATTACTCACTCCACCACTAGAAACAAAGCCAACCCTAAATCCATTGGTGGACACAGTGAAGAACAAGAACCCCAAGCCACCAAGCAAGGAAAAAAGTCCAAACCCACCTTGAATCCATATGTCACACAAACCACAACAATCCATGAAAACATGTGAAATAAAAAAAAGAATTCCTGAGGGCAACTAGAGATCATACCTTGAATCGATGCGCAAGGAGGGAGGATGTGACAACAGACCATAATTGAGCACTTGAATCCCTAGCATGATTACCCAGAGAAAGAAAATCCAATGCAGGAGCTCAAATGAATGCGAGAGAATGGAGACCTTCTTCAATTTCAAGCTCACTCAAGTGCAAAATGACCAAATGACCCTTCAACCATCATTATATCCTCAAATTGACCCTTTAAACTCATTAATTTTAGGGCAATAAATGTCGGTACGGGCATCTAAAGAAACATCAAAAATGCGACAAGGACCCAGATTCAGGTAATCTGAGGTAGCTCAGATTATCCGACCGGACTAAGGTTCGGGTAATCTGAGGTACCTTAGAATTACCGAAACTCCCTATAACATAGCTAATTTTTCCTATTTCTAAACTTTTTGATCATGCACCGACTTCTAAGAGCTAGACCATCACTTGGGGCTGCAAGACAACATCTCAAATGCAAATATTTCATTAAGCACATGGATGAATCAAGACCAAGACTGAGAGACTCAAACCTTAAGGGGATAAAGTCGAGACCCTATGAAAAGAAAACAAGAGAGCAAAGAAAGAAAAAGAGGGTCCCTGCTTTCAGTGGAACGTGTGTGTGAAAAATGCAGAACAATAATGAAACAAGGACAATAATAAGATCATATCAAGACCTCCTACCTTAATCTCCTTTTATGAAGTTGGAGAATCTAGTAGACACAAGAGGCCTTACAAGTTACAGAAACTCATGTTTCATCTTCGTCCACCCCCTGAATGTGAGAGGAAATTGCAAATACTCCTAAACAAAGAACGCGTTACATTTCCACCAAGTAATAGGTAGGTAATATGTTGTAAAGATGCTAATGGTCCACATTGTGCATATCATCATGTTCCTGGACATAGAAGCAATGAGTGTCGTCACTTGGGAGAAATACTAAGCAAGTATCATTTCAATGGTGATAATTGCTACCCCCTCAACCCATAAACTACTACCACACACCCTATCATGCAATGGTTGTAGAATATTCTCTTCTCACTATTACATGATCCTTCCCATCACCTAACATGGCTCATTCTTTCCTTGCACTCAGTGGGGGAAAGAAATTGCTAGCCCTATCCTAATAATGCATTTTCCCTTGTCCCTTAACTACGTTATTCACCTTCTGCTTATACCAACTGAGATTGGGAGGCAGATGGTTTGTTAGATGGTTGACTTGCATTTTCCTTACTATTCTCTTACCTTTTCATTTTATTTTCTGTGTTTTCTTGTGCGTAACATGTACCCTCATACTATTTTCTTTGATGTTCCCTCTCTTTGTGGCATTCTTCTATTTGTACCTTCATTCTTCTATATGTCATGCCTTTTCTTTCACTTTTTCTCTTTTCGCTTTGGCTTTTTCCTTCCTTTTGGGGATGATGCAAGGAATTGAGACCAAAATATCCCTTTCATGTTGACCTAAAAGGATCTTTTTCTTTTTCTTTTGTTCTCCTTTTAGGGATGATGAAAGCCATTAAGACAAAAATTTATATTTCATGTTCACCCAAAAAGTTATTTTTCTTTGTCTTTTTCTTTTTCTTTTGTTCCCCTTTTGGGGACGATTCAAGGCATTGAGACTGAAATGTCCCTTTCATGTTGACCCAAAAGGCCCCTTTTCTTTTTCTTTTTCTTTTGTTCTCCTTTTGGGGATGATGCAATACATTGAGATCGAAATTTCCCTTTCATGTTGACCCCAAAAGGATCTTTTTCTTTTTCCTTTTTATTTTGCATTTCACGTTCCTTTTGGGGACAATGCAAATCATTGAGAAACCCTATGTCTCTTCCATGTTGACCCAAAATGAATATTTCTTTTTTATTTTAACTCTCTTTTGGTCATTCTTCTAGTTCTATGTATTTGGGGGATGATGACAGTTCTAAGCTCTATAAACAAACATTACAATAATGAACATATTGACCCAAAATCCATAGATCCCTCATGTGTTTGGTGTTTTCATTTTGGGGCAACCCCTTCTCTTTTATTTCTTTCTTTTCCTTCGAATGACACAACTTTACCAGAAACATATGACTTGGCATAGGGATTTCCAAGTTGGCTCTCATGTCCTTTTCTTTCTTTTCACATTTTCATTTTGCTAATTTAAAGTAATTGCTCATAGTACAGTGTTTCACAATTCTTTTAAAGTGGGGGAATACATTGGCATTCTTTCTTTTGTATTTTTCTCCCCTTTTTCTTGGTTCTTAGTGCATCCTTATTATTTCATATGATGCATTTGTCACTTTGTTGATGACATTGGGTGTAATGTCCTTCATGAATGTGATCTATCTTAGCATATTACATTCCTCTTGGTGGCCTGATGTGACACACTGCATCCCCTAAGTTGCAAATTTTCTATTCTTTTATCAGTCCCCTCTTGGAGACATTAGACACATTGTTCCCTAAGTTAAAGACCTCACATGAACTAAGCAAGACTCCTTTGAACATTTCTTTTCATTTTGCATTTTACATTTTCCTATTTGTTATCTAGCCACCTTGCATAACATGTCTTGCATGCTTGTGATGCCATCTTGTGCTTGTTCATGAGCTCCAAGCATATAAAGTTTTTCTTGTCTCATGAAGCTCAAAAACCTTGTCTTTTGTGGCACCTTATTAAATTTATCAGGAGGTATAACTTTGGTATGGTTAAGCAGGAAGCCCAACCAACAACATGACTTTCCCCATAGCCACCCGTGTGTGTGTGAGTGCATACCAGCCATGAGTGTATGTTTATCAAGATTTGGCCTTCTCACCCAATAGACAACCATGAGTTTTTGTAATATCCCTTGCAAGTTTTGATATTAAATTGCAGCTCTAACCTTCAAGGAATATCGTCAAACACTTTACATGCAAACTTCCAGCTTGCTGGTCTGAGTTATCAGTCCGATCTAGTTGCTTGGAAATGACTTCAAAGTGCTGCAATTAGTGCTTAAAGTGCTACTAGTGATGCAAGATTGATTTACAAAGCAATAGAAGTGATAAACTGACTATTCCTGACCCTTCTCATACATTTCCATGACTAAAATTGACAAGTACAACTAATATGCATATTGTCAAACACTTTGTATGCATTCTATGGCAGAAAATATGCAACTATAGCATGTAAGCATTAATACAAATACTTGTCAACAAGCTGATCATGAAATAAGAACACCTACAGCCGACTGACATTTTACCAAACAATTTTCATGCATCCTAATATAGCATTCAAATGACCATTACATTGATGTATGAATCTCCAATGATGAAATCCTTATTGAATATGTGACCTCCAAATACCAAGTTAACATGAGCCGCCAAGATTCTTGGCTTTACATCCAATGTAAATATAATATCAAGTCTGATATAGATGTACACCTACAGCAATAGCCATACAATGACAAATAATATCATGCAACTACTCAAATTTACAATGGAACCTGATGGATGTAGTCGCCCTTATGCTGGAGATGAAGAAGCAATCAATATCCAATGCAAATAACCTCTTTCAAGCACAATTCATGGCTCTCAACCAGCCGCCCCTGTTCTGATGAGAAATATTTATATAAAATAATTCCCAGCACCGAACTCTCCAAATGAGCACCAAATATCATCACAAGGCCTTCACCAAAAGGGTGCTCTAGCTAGTTAGTGAAATCAATGGGTGTATGAGCCTCCATGAGTAAAAACGTGGTCATCCATGGCTGGTGTGAATGGCTGTAAATGTATATCATAACTGCTAGTAATTGATGTATGATGTAAATTACCCCTCTCAAGGCTCAATCGAACAAGACTCAATGCCTTTGTAATTTGCAAATGAACTTGGCCCTTGGCCACAAATTAGCACAAATAGAAAGGTTGAGATACCTTCCTCCAATTGCAATAATTCAAGTGATATTTCACACCCTCAAAATTGCCTTCCAGTTGAGATTTTTCGTTCTCAATGGCTAACTGAAACAACTATAGAAACCCTAGGCTCCACAACTAAAAACATCAAACATCAACAACAAATCTGGATGATAGGCAATGAGCTCCTCATGTCTATTTATTCTTTTCCCTCAATAGGTTGGCCCAACAAGAATAATATAAAATTCGACTTCTAGAAACTTGTCATAATAATATTTTAATACTGCACTTTATAATAATATAAAATATAACCCAACTCCTAAAGTGCATTATAACATTATAATATAAATAAAGGTTTCCATAAATAGAAATATCCATGATGATACTAGGAAAGCCTTCATAAAGTCATGAAATGAGCCAACCAATCAACTAGGTATCTGCTAAATGACCCTCTTATCAAGCCCCATTAGCCTACAAAGGTCAAGAATAGGCTAATTCCTCCAAAATCCATGTCTAGTGGAAAAGGGGACATTACAGTCCGCCCCTCTTGAAATTGCTTGTCCCCAAGAAATCTCGACTGCAAATAACTCTCCCACCTGGATCCCAAGTGAAGACTTGTGTAATGTCTCTATCATCATCACATAGCTCCTGCGACACTAGCTCAATCATCTAAATCTGTTGAATCAACTCCATCGCAAAACTATGATGGTGAATCTGACACAACCCCACTGCTGGAAAACCAATACCTTCCGCTTTTTGTTGTGTCACTCAGATACCCCCTATCTCCAAATCATCATAAGAGAACAACATAGAATACCTTCCAAACTCGGAATCACCATTTGGGGTCAGAAACAAGTCATACTAGAGCAGACTAGAACACTCCTTATTCCACCCACTTCTTCGTGCCATCAAAGCCATCATCAAATCCTGTGTATGTGGGCTGAAAGTGAATTGATGAGCATGCCTCATGATGCAATAGATATGAAAATCTCCCGACTACGCCAAAGGACAACCAGAATAGTCAAGTGTACTCCAACCAATACTACCATCCTAAGAAGAAGACTCACAACTCATAACAGGATGAGTTGAGCTAGCCAAAATATCATTAATAACCTGCAAGTGTGCTAAAGTACCATCACCAATCAAGATTGAACCTGTATCCTGAGTATGAAAGCTAGGAGAACTCAAACTACTGTCCCCATCTAGCATCTTGGCTATCTTAGACGATCGAATCTCTGCTGAACATGATGAACAACGAGCAAAAATCAAATCCAAGCAGAGCTCATCAACATGAGTCTCGGAGACCTAAGGAGCCAACTGAGCACTCTTCAAGGAATCCCTAGTGACTTCAAGCTCGTGTGAGAGCTTATCAACTTCCTCTTCTTTCCTCATCAAGGCATCTGAGTAGATCTCAACAAGGTTAAGAAGGTGGTCACGATCTGAGAGAAGGTGTAAATAACTTGACTTCATCGTTCTCACACCTTCTTTGATCTCCTGTAAGTTGTCATGAGAAGACCCTGATAAAATTTCCTCATATTTTCCCTCGAGATGAACCATCCAAAGGTGATTTTCAATCATCTTACACATCCTGTCATGATGGGATAGAGCTGTCACAATATTATTTTCACTCACCTTTAGCTGGGTTGTCAAACTATGTAGACCATGTGGAGTGTCTCTAGCTTCAACCTTACGTGAAGAAGCCTCCATTTGTGCTCGATATTCATTTTCTACAAAGTCTTGTATGCTCTCATGTGAAGTTTCATCATCGCTGTCCTAAAAATCAGATTTAATCTCTATAGCAGCAACTTCTTGAGAGGCCTCATGCAAGGATGATGTAGAGAGATCATTACCCAAGGCTGTCCTCATAACCTCTTGAGTTACATCAACATGCCTAACAAACTCGTCATATAAATTTCTACATGTCATAGGAAAAGCATCTCGATCCTTAGGCTTATCAACCAATCTCCTTAACAGTTCATGTGCCATGGGTGACATTTCTTTCCCTCCTTTCCAAACAGCAAATAAGTCATTTGTCATGAGTTTAGAAATTGCATTATCCTCCTCAGCCAAAACTGAAAACATGATGGAATGCATTGAAGTAAACATGCTACTAGGATGAACCTCATTAATAACATTCCAAAATATATGAAACATCTTACGAATGCCATCAATACAATCCATGGACAACATAATGTTTTCAAATCTGAACTTTTCAAATACTTCAAGTAGTTTTACCCTCTTAGAAAAATAAAGGTTCTTGATATCATCCAAACCTTTGAAGCTTGCCACGATGATCTGAAGTACCTCTTTCATAATATGGATGTCATAAGGATCAATAGGAGCTGTTATCCTCATAATTTCACTAATGCAAGAGATGGCTGCGAGTCTTATCACCTCATCATGATGTCTCGTTAGTTGGGGCTTAACCAAAGAACACACTGTTGGAGAGAAAGCTAGCTCCATAACATTAGAATGCAACTGACCAACTATGCATAAACAAGTTTCTAACTCCTCCAAAGTGCTTAGAAGGACCTTCGTTTGCTAAGATGGTTGTTCTAATTTCTTCCCTATGCTGTAAATTCTGTCTTCCAAATCCCTTTCACGTGTTAAAGCCATGCTGGTAGTTGAAACTCAATCTTGAAATAACCCAATCAGGCTGGCAGGAAACCACTCTGATACCATTGTAATATCCCTTGCAAGTTTTGATATTAAATTGCAGCTCTAACCTTCAAGGAATATCGTCAAACACTTTACATGCAAACTTCCAGCTTGCTGGTCTGAGTTATCAATCCGATCTAGTTGCTTGGAAATGACTTCAAAGTGCTGCAATTAGTGCTTAAAGTGCTACTAGTGATGCAGGATTGATTTACAAAGCAATAGAAGTGATAAACTGACTATTCCTGACCCTTCTCATACATTGCCATGACTAAAATTGACAAGTACAACTAATATACATATTGTCAAACACTTTGTATGCATTCTATGGCAGCAAATATGCAACTACCGCATGTAAGCATTAATACAAACACTTGTCAACAAGCTGATCATGAAATAAGAACACCTACAACCAACTGACATTTTACCAAACAATTGTCATGCATCCTAATATAGCATTCAAATGACCATTACATTGATGTATGAATCTCCAATGATGAAATCCTTATTGAAAATGTGACCTCCAAATACCAAGCTAACATGAGCCGCTAAGATTCTTGGCTTTACATCCAAAGTAAATATAATATCAAGTCTGATATAGATGTACACCTATAGCAGTAGCCATACAATGACAAATAATATCATGCAACTACTCAAATTTACAATGGAACCTGATGGATGTAGTCGCCGTTATGCTGGAGATGAAGAAGCAATCAATATCCAATGCAAATAACCTCTTCCAAGCACAATTCGTGGCTCTCAACCAGCTGCCCTTGTTCTGATGAGAAATATTTATATAAAATAATTCACAGCACCAAACTCTCCAAATGAGCACCAAATATCATCAGAAAGGCCTTCACCAAAAGGGTGCTCCAGCTAGTTAGTGAAATCGATGGGTGTATGAGCCTCCATGAGTAAAAACGTGGTCATCCATGGCTGGTGCAAATGACTGTAAATGTATATCAGAACTGCTAGTAATTGATGTATGATGCAAATTACCCCTCTCAAGGCTCAATCGAACAAGACTCAATTCCTTTGTAATCTGCAAATGAACTTGGCCCTTGGCCACAAATTAGCACAAATAGAAAGGTTGAGATACCTTCCTCCAACTGCAATAATTCAAGTGATATTTCACACCCTCAAAATTGCCTTCCAATTGAGAGTTTTCATTCTCAATGGCTAACTGAAACAACTACAAAAACCCTAGGATCCACAACTAAAAACATCAAACATCAACAACAAATCTAGATGATAGGCAATGAGCTCCTCATGTCTATTTATTCTTTTCCCTCAATAGGTCGGCCCAACAAGAATAATATAAAATTCAACTTCTAGAAACTTGTCACAATAATATTTTAATACTGCACTTTATAATAATATAAAATATAACCCAACTCCTAAAGTGCATTATAACATTATAATATAAATAAAGGTTTCCATAAATAGAAATATCCATGATGATACTAGGAAAACCTTCATGAAGTCATGAAATGAGCCAACCAATCAATTGGGTATCTGCTAAATGACCCTCTTATCAAGCCCCATTAGCCTACAGAGGTCAGGAATAGGCTAATTCCTCCAAAATCCATGTCTAGTGAAAAAGGGGATATTACAGTTTTGTCACCTCAAAATGAGTATAAATCCTTTCAGACAAACAACCTAGATCTGATCCACAACTAGTTGGGAAAATGATCAAAGCTTGATCCAACTTTTTCTTCCCTTTCATTCTATCACATCACTTTCTTGTGTGATACTTTGTGCTGATGTTTGGTTTGTCATGGGATCTTGATCTTGGGGGCTTGATCATCCCTCTTCATTAGTGTTGTCTTATCTTTCTAGCATGAGTGCATTTGGATCCCTCTCGATGTGCATGTTTTCGCTACTTTAGTGTGAGTTTGAAGAAAGTTCATCCTCTCGCTAAAGTGGGGGCTAAATGTGTCACAAAAAAATGTATCCTTGACATTTTTCACTCATTTAGGCCTAATTTTTCCTAGATTTGATGTTGTAATGTGGCCAATACATTCACATTAGGCCTTTAATTCTTGAAAATCAACAAAAACCTAAAGATATCTTACAAAGGTGTTGTGAAGTGTTGTAACACAATTTTCTATCCTAATTCACCTAAATAACTTATTTTTATCACTTGTCGAGCCTTATCTGAAAGTGTTGTAAGGAGTTCTAACAAAATCTCACACTTACTTAGGTTTGGTGCATGTGCAAGATCATCATGGAAAAAAAGGCCCTTAAGTGGCAATAAAATTCAAAAAGATCAAAGTTAGGCAACTTGACGTAAAAATTTGAATAAGTTAACTATAAAATTTAAAAAATATGTAAGAATATAATTTTTTGAAAATTGAATGTATTTTCTAAACTACTAGGTTTATTTTTATTTAAAAAAAATCTATTTGGTGAAAATTTGAAATTTTAATGTAGTAGTACTTAAATTTCAGGGAAAAAATAAGAAGTAGGTGTCTGTCTGACCACCCTAACCACAATAAAATGATAATATTTTCTAATAAGATTTTAGATATAAGTAGAATACTCATGTCTCAATGTGATGCATATGTTTTTGTAATTTTTTTCCAAGTAAATAATTAATTATGATTTTTTATTACAACTTTTAAAAAATATAAAAACTCATACGTTTGACCACCTTAACTTGGTCAAAACTTCATGAAATTCTTTTTTTTTTTTTAATCCTATAGTATGTGAAGCATAGAATGTGACACATGTTTCAAATTCAAAAAATGCGATACCCTTTGAAAGTTATATATGTTTTTCAATCAGCCTATCAATCAGGAATTTAATCATAATTCAAATAGAAAATGAATAATAATTATTTATTAAATTCAATGTAAAGTATAATTTATACTGGTGGAAAGCTAAGAATCTCCTTTAAAAACCCTTTTCGTTTCATCAATTTTGGGTAAAAAAAAGTCATCAGCCACATGGGCCATCATATCACTTACATATTGCCACTTTTTGGCTTATCATGATCATGCACACACCCTTTGTCATCAATAAATTGACCCTTTCTTATGTTAAAATGGCTCCTTAATGCACTTATAGGCCCTACTTAAGTGTGTTTAAGAAGAAAAACCTTTAAAGCAACATTAATCACATTTTAATTCTCGACAAATAGAAAATTCTCCCTAGTGGGACCAAGTCGCCACCTTGGGCAACTTAGTCCAATCAGGCTTAAAAATAATAAAAAATCTAAATTTCTAGCAAGATATTGTCCTCTAAACCCTAAGGTCGGCCTATGATCAGGTATTTTTAGGAAATTAGGGCACATCATGTATAAATAAAGGTTTTTCCCCTCATTTTCATCCTCCTCATTCTCTCATGATCAAGCAATCTATCTTCCTCAATAATTCAAGCACTCTAAGCACTTCAAGCATCAATCCATTGGAGTTGATTACTTGCATATCTTCAGACTTCTACTTCAAGGGTTTAGTGAGTTGTTGCACTTGCATGTTGTTCAATCATCTTTCCCTTTAGATTTCATTTCATTATCTAGGGTTTGATTACCAAAATGGGGTTTGACTAAGGCAAAACCCTATTCTCTAACCCAAACCCTTTTCCTCTCTTTGCATGTGTGCTTTGCAAGTTTTGTATGAAAATTAGTCAAAGAGTAAGGTGCTAAAAGGTGTCATATTTCCATCAACATCATCCAAAGTCAACAAACTCTAAAAGGAGCTTCAAGACAACTTGTAGGTCAAAATCTGAAGATTCGGATCCTGGTCTCTATTAGGAGAAAAAGTAAAAGTTGATAGCTATAGATTCTAGTCTCGAGATTCCCAAAAGCTACAGGTGGACTAAGTCACCATTATTGGTGAATTAGTCCCATTGCCAGGCCTGAAAAGTAATCTCTACAGTTCTGGATACCCATTTCCTTGAAACTTGTTCTGACAAAGCCACCTAGCTTGGAATACATGTCATAGTGGCCTTCAACAATAGAATCTAGAAGATTCCAAAGCTCCTTTCCATCAAGCTTCAGTTTCTAGGTGCACCTCTTTTGCTTAATTAAGCTTTTTTACAGTTTGCATACATTTTAGGTCATGTTTTACATAGTGTTTTCAATGATTTTGTATTTCAATAGTTTGCATTCAATAGATATTTTCTTTCACTAGTTTATAGCACTTAAACACATTCCAGTCACACACAATATCACTTAATATTGAATGAACCTCAAAATTTTGGGTGTGAAAGAACTCTCTCCTTTTAGGTGAAAACCTTAGATGCACTAGAGAACCCCATTTCCCCCAAAATTTGTGGTTCAGTTTCAATAATGTTGGTACTCACAAGCTTGCAAGTTCACATCTCCCTTCACGTGCTCAAGGGAGCCTTTTTTGGGAGGTAATATCTATTTCATTTAGCATTATCATTTTATTTACATAGCATATTGTTTTTTCATCACATGGCATTGCTTTCTTTCCATACTTTCTTTATCACAGTTTCTATATCATAGCTATTTTGGCTTCCTATGGAGGTGGGAACACTGAAATGAGGGTTTGACTATGGCAAGCCTTGAAACAACCCCAACATTTTTTCCCATTCTATTGTGTGTAGGTATTGCATTTGTGTGGAGCTTCCTAGAGGCTAGATCGACCATAATTTTAGTTTCTACCACCTTTTCTTTCATCAACTTCATCTCTTAAGTTAAAGTATTCTTCTTGTTGTTTTAGCTATTAATTATTTCCAATTTTCCATCATTGCTTAAAACTCTATTTATCAAGTAGTTAGTGAGTTTCCTATTAAGTTTTAATTGTCCTTCATAATTTCTATCTGTACAAACTCTAGCACCCGACTAGGATGTCAGTACACCACACTTTGTTCCATCTTCTACACTAGAGTCCTCTAGTAGAGAGCTTCCTAGGCTATAGTCCAAACTCAAGAATTCACTCACCTGATTCCCTAAACCTCTCAAGTTGATAGAAGGAATGTAGTGGTAGATCAATTTCCCTTCCTTTCCACCCTCCTAAAACATCGCAATTACCTTGAACAATCCCTAACATGAGGTAGATTAGGGCAATTGATTATTCTAGACCCTCCCATGACCTGGGGTCTTGAGCAGTCAGTCCCCCTCCTCTACACCCCCGCATTGCAGCAACAAACTATTCAGAAAAAGCATTGGAATTACTGCAAAATAGTTATAAGGGGACTGATAAGGTGAGATTGGTTAAGCTCTAACTGCTAAGGAGAGATTTTGAGACCTTGCAAATGAAGGATGGTGATTCCATTTCATATTTCCACACTAAGGTCTCTACCTAAATTAGTTAGCTAATAATTAAAGGAGAAACAATGGAAGAAATAAGGATTATTGAGAAGATTTTAAGAAGTATGCCCTCTAGATTTGATCCTATAGTCATTTCCATTGAAGAGGCTAAGGACCTAGATCCAGAATGACTGTAGATAAATTTATGGGTTCACCACAAACCCATGCACAACGGTTGAATAAATCTGCTCCTTCCCTAAAGCAATCCTTCAAAGCTTTGACCAATGGAAGAGGAAGAAACAACATAGGTAGAGACCAAAGACATAGAGGAAGAAGCAACTCTATAAGAGGAGATTCAAATAGCCAAGAGGAGCCAATAAGCTCACAAGCATTCTACCAAGACAGGAAGAAGAAGAAGAACAATTCAAATAAGAGGTATGACAAAATAAATGTTTAATGATATTACTATCATAAGTTTGGTCATTATTCTAGCTAGTGTAGGAAGAAATAGTGTGACCATGGTAGTAAAAATGCTAATGTAGAAAATTAGGACAAGGCTGAAAATGAGAAATAGTCTAATGTATTTATTGTTTTCAACCTTGTTGAGTGGAGTAGTGATGAAGTATGATACTTAGACATTGCATGCAACAATCACATGAGTGGTAACAATTTTTTTTTCCTCCATAGATAGTAGCATAAAAATTGAAATCAAAATGGGAAATAATTATAATGTTCTTGTTATAGGAAAAGGTGTAGTCAACATCCAAACCAAGAAAGGTGAAAGGAGGAAAATCCAAGATGTTTATTGTGCCCCTAGCATAGAACATAACTTATTGAGCATCGAACAAATATTCCAAAATGGTTATAAAATCCTAATGGAGAATGGAGGGTGCATGATATTTGACAAAGGAGACAACAAGAAAGTGATCGTAGTAGTGTGGATGATAAGAAGCAAAAATTTTCCTCTTAGGATTCATATAAAGTCTCTAGTTCTCATAGGAAAAGGACAACAATCCTCTCCAACACTCGCAATAGTAGAACAACCGTCTTCTTTCAAGACAATCATCATAGACCCATCCAAACATTGGCATTTGAGGTATGGGCACTTAATTTTTTCTAGTTTGAGTTTATTATTCAACTTCTTTTACCTTTTTGTTATAATTTTAGCCAAAATAGATAAATTTTACATTGACTTATGGTTTTCCAGCCCTTTTAGATGTAGTGGTCCACTATGTTTTCTACCAAAGTGTTGTTAAAATTGACATAGACGACTAGGTAGGCACATGATTCAAGGAGATGACATAGTGGCCATTATTTTAATTATCAATTATTGGATAAGTTATCTTAATCTAACCATGAGGTCAAGAGTTAAATTGAAAACTAGTAGATTAACTCACTCAATTTTACTAAGAAAAATACGTCTTTGACTAAACAAATATAGCACCTAACTACCTTCAATTAAGAATTGATGAGATAACGGTGATATTTGTGCACTTGAAGTCAAGGTAAACACATGTCATTTTATCTACATAGATGAGAAAAATTTATTATTCTTAATATACTAAGTAAAATTATCAAATTAGTGGAACATCACAGTTAGCATGGAGGCATATCCAAGCTAAAATATATATTATACCAACAACATGATTCTCTAACTTAGCATCAAGGTTAATGTAAAATAGGTAGTCTATAAGGAAATAAAAATAAAAAAGTAAGGGACCCACCAACAATTGATAGGGAGGTAAAAGGACCATTCTCTACCACTTTCAAGAAATGAGTGAGTGTACCACATTGCAGTTTTATTCATCACATTCCACTAATAAGAAGAAAAAAAAGAGGGCGAATCAAAGATTATATAAAAACTAGCATCCAATGTTGCTACCATAAGAGCATGAAAAGACTAAAAAAGTTTAAGGATAGTGTAGGTTGTTTGATTAAAATATACTCAATTGCTAGTAACTATCTTTCTAGGATTAGTGAACTTTGTGACACCAATATTGGGCTTCATTAAGAAAATAATAATTACAAAAATCATGACCTTTCCCTACATAGATATTGAGTTTTTGTATACTAACACCATAGAACAATTGACCATCACCCACTAATCAACTTCAAAGCTCATGATATCATAAGATAAAAGATCGACATACATCATCCTACTCCTCTAAAGAACATAAGAATCATAGGTAGCCATGGCTACAAGACGAAGCTCAATAAACACATGGCCAAAGATGATGATCAAATCATACATAGGGATGGGAAGAAATATAAAGAAGCATGAAAATGACTTAATGAGGACAATTAAATTGATTTTTGGGATCAGTTATCAACAATGGGCATAGAGAGAGAGAGAGAGAGAGAGAGAGAGAGAGAGAGAGAGAGAGAGAGAGAGAGTAGGGAACAAATAGGAAGGCATGAAAAATGCAAAATTATAGGCATAGCCAACATGATGATAATGCATCTTATAAGGGTAGAGAATTGAAAGAAGTGTCACACTTATGATGAAATTCTACCTTTCATTAAACATAGCTCTAATGGAGCTTTACACATCTCTATTCTATAGTCTATTTTGGTTCTTTCTTGGGTTTTCAATTTTTGACACCCATTAACATATCTTATGTTGTTCTACCATCAATACAATCAATTCTTTCAATTGAAAAGGAAGTTTGTAAAATTGTTCAGTTCCTTGATCATATTTGTTAGGAATTGCTAACTATTTTTGCAATAGACCAACAAAAAGTATAAGTAGCAACATGACAAGTATCAAAAATTGCACACCTTTCAAGTTGGTGGTTGAGTTTGACTATGGTTTCATTTTGTCTCATAGTTTTTTATTGAATATTTTTTCCTTAATAGAGTTTCGAAGTCAAATCAATTGCAATTCAGACATAGGCAGATTGTATACAACATAACTTTTTCTGTATGTATCGAAATTCAATTTTATTTTTTTAATTGGATCAAAGACATAAATACCCAGCATGAACTTATTTAAAAAAAATATATTTTGATAATTTGTTATTTTTTCATATTTTCAAAACAAAGAGCTTGATTTTCGGTGAAAAACTTATGTTTAATAAAACTAAAAAAACACATACATAATAAAACCAAAACATATTAAAATTATATTCGTGGGATTGCTAATTTTGAGGACTACCATAATAATTTGAAATAAATTTTAAATGAATTCATTTGATCCCCCAAAAGGTAAATCAAAAGTGATTTTTTATCAACATTTTGATAGGTGTAAAGGAGACTCGTTTATAGGTATGGTTTAAAACTAGCAAGGTTCTATCAAAGGGGGTTTGATCTAAAGTGGTTTGGTCAAAACCTCTTCAATTAGAATCCTTAAAATATAAATTTGAAAGGCTTAAATCATTATATTTTCTAAAAAATTGTGATTTTAGAAAAAATCAGCTCCACTCAGAAATTGTAAACCAGCTTTGTGGGATCACCCCTTTAAATATATTATGTTAGATATGTTGGTGGTTATTTTTCAATATTATATTTCACCTAGATCAGTGCGATTAATAAAAATAAAAACGAAACAAAGATCAAAATATAATGAAAATATTTATGTTGAATTGAGCAAGATGATGGAGGGATGTAGGTTACCTAAAGAACTAATAACATGACTTTGTGGTGAGATGAGAAGGTAAAAGTAGCTTGGAAATGTTTTGATTTATAAATAAAAAAATAGGTTGATCAGTGGCTTTGATTTGATTTGATTTAAAGATCAATGATAGAGGATTCATGAAAAGATCGAACAAAAAGAGGAGGAAAAACGATATCATTAGATTGGTGCAGTTAGGATATGAGAGGGTTAAGAAAATGTTAAGGGCTATGATTGATTTAACCAAGCCTAATGGAGAAGAGGGACTAGGAACAAGTGTCCTCTCTCACATATGTGGGAGGACACATTGACAAAATAAAAGATGGTGTGTTTCTTCTCTCATTTTTTGAGATATTACAAGGGGACAATGAATGGAGAGATGTAACTTCCTAGTTGTGTGTGAGAGTCACATGCGATTAATGAAGGGTTCATATTTTCTTGGAAAATGAATGGTCAAAATTTTATTTTATCTTTATTGCGATATGTTGAGGTTAAGGGTGTTAATTAAAATAATCACACTTTGACATGAGCAAGAGTTAATTGATTATTTAATATTATTTAACTAGCTTATTGAATTCGAGATGAAAAAGGAAAATTAAATAAATAATGAAACAAATAAAAATGGGGGGGTTCTATCAAGGTGAATGGATCAAAATGATAAACCCCACTTCTATCTCCTCGGTTCTTAGCTCCCAAAAATCTGAAACAAATTTTGCAGCCTTGTTTTTGTGTTCTTGCAATATGAATGACAACTTTGCAACTTGACAACTTTGACAATTTTGATTCAATCTTGTTCTCCACTTGATCTTCAACCTAGAAGCCTGCAAACACACATCCAAGAAGAGAAAAAAAAATTGATTGTTAGAGGATAGGGGTTTTCCTTGGTCAAACCCCATTTAGGTAATTAAACCTTGTGATGAAATAATGAAATAGAAGCATGAAACATGAAACATGAAATTAAGATACCTTGAAATATAAATATGCAAACTAAGATGAAGTGGCCATGTAGAATGTAGATCTAGATCTTGAATTATATGTGAATCAATACATGCAAATGGATCTTCAATACTAAATCAACACACACTAGCTCAACAACATGCTTGAAGCACTATGCCTTTGACATGATAATCTGATCTTGAATTCCTACAACAAAACTTTAATAATCTGCCTTTGAATTTCCTTAAAATGCTTTTAAAGTGCTCTCTTGATCATAAACTTTCTATAATGCTTGAATACTTGAAAGCTTAGATGAAACTATGTGAATTAACCTTATATTTATACTAAATCTAAGAATTAACCCCGAAATTCAAATAAACCAAGTTGGCATTGGATCTAGAATTCAAAATAATTAAAATCCTGCCACAAATAAATTCAAAAAGGGGTGTCCTAGGCAAGGAGGACCCATTCACCACTTTCGGCGAATGGGTCCTAGCAGAATTTCCTAGGACCTAGCTTTGGGGAGGTGAAATAACATCAAAAACCCATCTCAAATATGCCAAAAAAGTGGTGTCCTATGTTAGGAGGACCCATTCGCCCAAAGTGGTGAATGGGTGGACTAGCACAGTTTTCTAGGACACCAACTTTTCCAATGTAAATGTCATGCAATAACATTAATGGGTGTTAGTATAGATCCTTGAAAAATATAATTAATAAGGCTTGAATTTGAATTAAAGGGCCAATTAAGCTCTAATTAACCACAATTAATTAATGAAGCCCTAGATTAGTGTGAGAGTGTAAGAAAATACTTTACAACACCCTAAATAAGGCACAATTAGGTACATTTTATTAAAAACGGCCCTAGACTCAATGTGAATGTGTACAACACATTACAACATTGAATCAAAGCAATATTAGGTTCATTTGTTGTTAATTATTTCCAAATGCAAGAAAAAGGGATACCTTTTTCATTAATATATTTCTCCCCCACTTTAGTGAGAGTTCCCCCATGAAATACTCACTCCAAAGTATCAAACAATAGCAAAGATACATAGTCATACCCTATCAAAGGCCAAGAAAAATAAGGAAAAATAAAGGATCAAGCACAACCATTCAACACAATGTGAAAGGTGGTTGTTTGTCTATATCATGTGTGCTCACTCTGGGGTAGTGGAACCTTAGTCCATCCACTAGATGATTTGTCCCAACAAGGTGGCAAATGAGAAAGTCATTTTAACTTCCCATACCATACAAAAGTTATCCTCCTGAAAATTTTGATAAGGAACCACAATGCTATGCTTTTGAATGCTTTTGAGATTCATGTCTATAAGTTTTTGTTAAAGGGAATTTCGCTTTGCTCATGTAAGGTCTTCTTCTTAGGGAACATTGTGCCTAATATCTCCAAGAGAGGAGAAGTCAAAGAGTGTCAGATCACTACTTATGGGATGCCTCTCATTTTGCATCATGCCACAAAGGGAGATCGTATTCTTAGAAATATTGCACTCTTGGAGGACACCAAACCAAATGAAACCACCAAGAAATGACATGTCACAAGAAAAATAAAATTGTTCCATGAAATATGCCAAAAAATGTCATCGATGTATGCCCCTAGTTTAAAGTGGTTGCTAACACCATTACTGTGAGCAATTTCTTTAAAGTAGCCAAATTTTTTTCTTAAGACATGAGATCTTTCCTCGGAAAACCATATGCCAATTCATATGTTTCTGAAATAAAGCTACACCACGAAATAGGAAGGAAGGGTTGCCCCCAAAAATACATAAGGGATCTATGGATTCGGGTTAGTATGTCTTTGCTACAATATTTTTTCAGAGCTCAAAACTGTAATCATTCCCCAAATACTCATAGAATTGGAAGAATGACACAAAAAGAGCAAAAATGAAGAAAAAGCCTTTTGGGTCAACATGGAAGAGACCTAAATGTCTCAATGCCTTGTGTCATCCCCAAAAGGAAAACACAAGAAAAATGCAAAGATATAATGAAAAATATTTTAGAACATAAAGAAGAATGTAGATACATATAGAGGAATGCATGAGAATAGAAAAAGATACATCGAACGAAACGTCACGGGGGATCACATTATGCACATGCAATCACATAAAGAAACATGAAAAATAAAGAGGCTGGTAAGGCACATGCGAGTCAGCCTAGAGCAGGTCATTCACATCCCAATCTCAATCTTGTATGAAAAGAAGGAAGACAAATAGCCAAAGGGACAACGACATGTGTCTAACTAGGGAAAGCACCAAGTTCAACACTCTTTTTAAGAGATTTGTCAATTAAGTTCATAGAAGAGGAGAAAAATGTATTCAATTCATTATGCACTTGTTCATCTGTCTTTTCAACATCAATGTTATCATCTAGATTAATCACAGTGGGAGGTCGAATGACAATGTCCATGGAATGTTCTTGTTTATGTTGCGGTGAGAGTATAGGATCCTCATGCATGGCTTCAGGTGAGTTCGGATTTTGATTTTCTATGTTATTCTTGTGTTCTTTGGTCTATAACATATGAGCAATAGCATGATGTCTATGCCTACTCTCTCTATCACTTCGATTTTGTTTAAATATATTGTAAATTTTTATTTGTGTAAGAGAGGGTTTTTCAAGTATAGGTTTCTTCTCTTGCTTGGAAGGAACATAAGAAACAACACAAGGTTGTTCAAAAAAATTCTCTTTAGCTTTGTTCACTTGTTTAATTTTAGGAGAGAAAACAAGATTTATTTGGTTATCGTGTGGTCTCTTATAAGAAATTAAAGGAGGATTTGTTATAGGTTGTTCTTAGATGTTTTTCGGTTGAATTATTATTTTGTCAAGGAGAGGTTGTTCAATCATAGGTTGAGGAATGGTTTGAATGCATAATTCTGCTATGCAATTTGCCTTGAAATTTTGATATGGTTTAAGAAATAAATTCTTGTGAGGTTTAATAGGTTCCATAGACTCGAGCCAAAAGAAATCTAATGAAAAATTCCCTCGAGAAGACATAGGATTAAACCCACTATGATGCACACTAACTATATCATTGCCAAATGGAAAATTTAAGAATTTATGCACAACCAAAGGGATGACATTCATGGAATGAAGCCATGGATAGCCTAACTTCACATGAAATTGGTTTGATTGCAAGATGAAGGTGAATGAGATTTTTAATTTTTTTGGTCCAAATTTTAAAGGGAGATCTATCAAGTTGATTGTAGGACAAGAAAAACCATTATGTATCTTGATTCATGCTTTTGGTTTATCATATGTATCTTGGTATAGTTCATGCACAAATAGAAATTCTTTAGAGATCACATTCTCTCCATAGACGGGATCAATTAATATCCCATTAGTGGGCTTATCATTGATTCGACCAGCTATGTAAAGTAGACCATCAGGTGCATGCTTAAGTATGCCATTTTGTGAGAAAGTTAAATGAAGGAAAATGGGTTAGGATGCTTTCATATGGTTTAGAACATAGAGCACACCCACTTTCCAATTTCATTCAAGGATAACCCTAGAGATCTCAATGCAAAGGAGAAAGAGATCTTGCAATAGGGCTATCCTAGGGGCTGATTATAGACTAATGAGGAGTTCGCCACCAAGTTAAGAATTGGAAAGACAAATGAAATGGAAATCAAAATGCTTGATCCTAATTCAATGCAAAATTTCACTAAGTGACCAAAAAGTTCATGAAAATCATAACAAAGAGGTGGGATCTCAGAAGTGTGCACCTGGAAACTTGAAGCAAGCTTGAATGGGTTGTGAAATAGTAAAAAACCTAAAAAAATTACCTACTAGGACTCATACATGAGTTTGGGAAAATCAATCCCATATTAGGGTTTCTACACACGAACAAGTTTCTGGAAAAAGGGTATTCGAATCTACAAAATTCTTGAAAAACACTTGTAGTGGGGCTCATTCGCCACTTCTGGCGAATCATTCCTAATGTTTCACTTTTTCAAGAATTCAAAGTTTAGATCTACACTTCAACACCTTCTCTTTTCTCCGAAATTGATTTCAGTATATGAATCTGTGAAAATACCTGCAAAATAGAATATAGACTTGATTTTCTTATGGGGGGTTTTCCTCGGTCAAAGCCGTAGTTTGATAATTAAACCCTGGTAGAAACAACGATATATGCATGTAAAGGGAGTGTAAACCCTAACCTTAAGTGTGTCTAAGATTAGGAAATCTGAAATGCAATGCAACCCTATTTTAATGTGTCAAAATGAGATGCATAAATTAAATATGATAGTTGATGACACACTTGGAGAGTTCTATAATCACCCAAGTGAGCCCTAATAATGCTTGTACCTCCCTTAGGCTAAATGTAGAGTGATAATGGAGGATGGAATCACTTAGGAAACAAGTCATTAGGCTTGGCTTGATGGATAGTTACATCTCCCCAACCTAGAATCCATCATGATTCACCATAGACAACCATGATCAACCCTTGACAATGATAGATCTTGAATGAAAGTGAGCTTGAAGACCTGCAAAAAATAATTAATGTTGCTCCAAGACTTCAACTTTGGTTGCTTTTGAAACTTGAATGCTCTTGTGAAAGAATACTTGAAGACTTTGAATGCTTGGATCTTGAGATTGCCCTTGAACATTCTTGCTTAGATATAAAAATTGACTTAGAAGCTTGTTTATATATGCATTAACACCTAATTTATCCTTATTCAAATCTCAAAGGCCAGCATCAACCAAAAATTTGAATTAAAAAGGTGATTTTCTTGCTCAAACCGTAAAAATTTCCCCAAATGGGACTCATACGCCAACCCTAGCATATGGGTCCCACCTAGGGGGACTCATTCGCCCAAGGTGGTGAATGAGTCCCACCCTAGATTTTTGGGGTGGGTTTTTGGAATTTTCAATGTTTTTGATGATTTTGTCAGGTTTTTAGCTAAAATAAGCCTCGAGATTTGAAATAATGGGTCTTAGGGGCCTATTAATGATCTGATTTAAAGGGCAATTAATGCAAGGGTGTTAGAATAGGTCTAGATTAAATGAGAAATTTCCCTATCTCCAAGAAGGGGGTCAATTTTTGTCATTACAAAAATAAATATCAAGAGGCTTTTTAGTTGAGTCCTTACAAGGTTTAGCTTTGATAAATCCTACCATTTTAATCAGTTTTTCATTTTCATCTTTCATGTTTTCATCATCCATGTCAACATTCATCACATCATTCTTGGTTTCACTAGCTTTGACAAATGAATTAGTGTGCTTTGGAATGGGATTGGTAAATATTTGTAAATTTTTGTTAGGAGGGGCTATAGACTTATTACCTTGACCATTCACACCCCCAATTTGAAATTGATTACTGTCAACAAGGTCTTACACAAGATGTTTAAGATGTTTACAATATTTTGTACCATGTCCATTTTGTTGGTGATAAAGGCAATAAGAGTTTGTCATCTTTATAGAAGCCACTTGTTTATTGGTTTGTTGACTTGGTTGAGGGGAATTCAATTGTACAAAGCCCTTATTCTACTTCTTGAATGGTTGGTAAGTATTTTGACTTGTGGATTCAAAATTTTCAAGATGACTAGGGGGTTTTTTCACATCATGACCACAAGTCATATTTTGATAATCATGAAGGGTTGTACATAACCGTGAAAAGGATGGAAATCTCAATATTTCAAGTTTTCTTTAGATTTTATTTTGTAAGTTTCCAATGAACATGTGTTGAAGGTTGGCATCAAGGATCTTAATGCTTGTGAATAAAGTGTTTGGTATCTTGCTATGAAATCAGTCACCTTATCATTGTCTTTTTGTTTGCACTTCATTAAATTAACAAGGGTAATCTTGGGACCCATGTGAATATGGAAGTGGTTGTAAAAGGCATCAACAAGTTCATTGAATGAACCAATTGAATTACTTGATAAAGAAGAGAACCACTATAAAGCAGTATCCTTCAAGGATCTAGGGAATAACTTAGCCAAAAGTTTATCTTCAAATATGAAATCACTACACAAGGTTGTAAACATGAAAACATGGCTAACATGATCTCGTTTTCCACCATATTTTGTGAATCGGGGAACCTCTGTACCTTGGGGAATTTGTGTTTTTAATATCTCAAAGGATAGTGGATTGGTTTTAATGTATTGAGAAGGTTGACTGTTGTTGTTTTGTTGCAAGGTTGCAACTTGTTGTTGAAGGGATGTCATAGTTTGCAAAACTGAGTTAAGGAAAGAATCATTGTGACTGTAAGATGGAGGGGAATAAGGTGGAGTAGTGTATGTATGTGGAGGGAAATTGAATTGTATGTTGGTGAAGGTGGATGATTGAGGAGATATAGTATTTGAATGCACAAAGCTCGAAAGGTTCCCTACAAGAATACCTAAGGAAGTGTACACAATGCTAGTGGGTATGGTTGTTGTGGTAGGTTGAGTATTAGTGTATGTAGGAATGGACACCATTATTGTACAAGATGGAATTGGAGACACACAAAAATGAATTAGGCGTACAAGCTCTATTTTTTAATCTTTTCATCCTAGCATAATTTTGACATTTTAATTATGTTTCTAACTCACTTTCGACTATTAATTAAATAATTCATAATTATTTAATTAATTCATATATGTTTATTCTTCATGATTATTAAATAAATAAATTTTAAATATTTATTTAATGTGTCACTAATTGTCTAATGTCTTTCTATAATTAAATAAATTTCTTAATTTATTATTTTTGTCCATTATGTCTTCCTAATTATTAAATAAATAACTTTATTTATTTATTTAATTATGTCACTAATTAAGTCCTTTTCTTTCTAAAATTAAATAAATTCTCATTTATTTAATTTGTCCACTTTCCACTATAATTAAATAATTATGTTTAATTATTTAATTATTCATTAGCCTCCTCTCTCCTAAATTAAATAAATTTCATTTATTTAATTTGGTCCACTCTCCTGAACTTTGAATTAAATCATTATATTTAATTTAAAAGGTTCCCTTTGTCACATTCTTCTATAATTAAATAATATCTTTATTATTTAATTTTCACCTAAATTAAATAACTTTGTTGTGCTCATTTTAAATAAAATTTATTTATTTAAAATAAGTCCCACTTTCTAATTTCCCTCTTTTAGTAAATAATTTAAATTAAATTATTTATTGTCACATGACCCCACCACTTTTGAATTAAATTAAGTTTTAATTCAAAAAGTCAACATCACTTCTTGAATCAAATAATTCTAAATTATTATTTGATTATCCAGCAACTTCAGTTTGTGTGCCCAAAATCTCTTGTTACATGCATTGTCAGCCCTTGATTTGATTTTCTAAAAATCAATCTTGTCCATTCATTTTGAATCTGACCTAATGTTGCCCTAACCATAATTGTGGGTTGTCATATTGAATCTTGTCCATTGATTCTAGGGCACTTGTTGATTTTCAATCTTGGCCATTCACACAAAATTGCATTTTCTATAAATGGCAATTTTGGTCTCATTTTGGGATATCTTGCAATTTTACATCTTGCAATCTTACATCTTGCAATCTCATATCTTGTAGCTTCATGTTTTTGTAAATTCATACTTCTTGCATACTTCTTCATTTGTCATAGGCATATTTAGTTTACATTTGACATAGTTTAGACATTTTAGATGCTTAGTAGTTGTAGTAGGGCATAGTATTGCATATAGTTTTTCAAATCCTTCAACATTTGCTTAGGGCTTGTCATTCCCATTGGCTTGCTCGTCATAAATCTGAGGGCAACATCATATTTTCAGCAAATTGAGAAGGTATAATGGAGGTCATTCATGAGGATGAAGACATCTGGTGAGACTATTTCATTTATTCATGTGCACTTCATTATTACTTTAGATTTTTATGTTTTGCATGTGATATTGCTAACCCTAGGAAAATTCTCATAGTTACATTGGTGAACCTGACATATTTTGACAAATTTTGAGGAATTTTGGAGTTGGATCCCTTTTGTTGCAGGTTTTATTGGCATTTTATTGCAAGTTTTGCATCATTTTGGGGACAAAACCCTAGTTTTCAAAGATTCGACCATATCTCTCAAATGACTGCATATTTTCTGAAAAAATGTTTTTGCAAGTTGGAGACAATATCAAGAGCTTCCAGTCTAAAAATCAGATTTTTTGGAGATGTTTTTTATTTTTTTATAATTTTTTTGTTATTTTCATGAAAAATCAATTTTGAGAGCAAATTAGCAAATTTTTTGAATTTCTTTACATTTTTGGAAATCTCTCCAAGTTTAAATAGGGGTCTGTTCTTTATGTTTTTAATTTTCCTGCAAAGTAATTAGACAAAAAATAGATCTTCGAAAATTAGGGTTTCAAAAAGATTTGCTTATATCTCACAAACGGTTGACGATCTATTCACAAATTTTTTATTTCAGATTTAGAATGATGTCAGGAACGTTTAGTAAAAAAATCAGATTTTTTATACTTGTTTTGAAATTTTAATAATTTGTTTATGATTTTTCAAAAAAAATTAATTTTGGACGCAAAACAATGAATTTTTTGGATTTCTTTATATTTCTGGAAAGTTCTTGAATTTCAGTATGGGTCTATTTTCTGTTTCTTTTACTTTTGATGTAAAAAACAGTTCCAAAAATCAGATTTATTTTGACTAGCTAACCCTCTAATATTAGTGATCAATTATCTTGTTAGGGTTTTGGCTTGGTTGTTGGTTTTGTAAATTTTTAGGAAAAATAAACACTTCAAAGGACAAATTGGATCAAGAAAAAAAAAATGCTCTAAATTTTTCGTGGGTCCAAGACATCATTTCAGACTACTAACAAGTGGTTTTGTAGGTTCGATTTTCCAAGGATTTTATTTCTAAAACCATTTGTGCTTGTTTTAGATTAGCAAACACTTCCATTGGTGTTTTAAAAAGAAACTTTGCTTGTCTCACTTAGATTTAATTAGGGGGTTAAAGAACTTTGCTTGATTGTGCTTGAAGGTGGTAGGTGATCATGCTCTCACCTTGTGCAAACTAGGTGATAAAAAAACTAGACCCATCTATTTTTGTGTCACCCCGATTAAATAATAGAAGTATCCTCTCCCCTTGCACACTTGTGCGATCCTGGGTGTCAGAGAAACTGTTATTGACTCTAGGAATTGGGCCTGCACTAGGTCAATTAGGGTTAGGGCAACACTTTTTTCTGTATGGTAGTTTAAAGATTTTGTGCTACTTATTTTCTATTTGCGGCTTGTGGCGAGGAGTCTAATATTTTTTTGCTTTGTTTTATTTCACAAATCTTAAACAAACAACTACAAATTTGCTTTTTTTTTACATTCATGAGGTAAAATGAACATGCATGCATATTCATTGGATTAAAAAGAACACAATCTTGCAGGATAACTCATTGGATTAAAATAAATTTGCATCTCTTCATAGCATTGGGTTAAAATGAACTTTTAGTTAGCTCACACTACAAATGGTTAAAATGAACCCCATTTTTTGACAAATACTACAAACGGTTAAAATGAACTCCATGTTTTTTATGTTTGTCAACACATTTCATTTTGGGCTTAAAATGAACACCATGCGAGTGTGAGTTAAGATATCCATGTGCTCTCTCTTTGTTTTTAAACAAAGATTTATTGAACTATGAATATTTTGGCTCACTTTTTTTAGCCTTAGAAATTGGGCCTTTTTTGGTGGGAAAAAGTACTCACTCGAAAGTGACTCAAACCAAGAATGCGCTAAAGCCAAGCGACGCCCAACCAATATATAAATTTTAATGTTAAGGAAAGCTTAGCATTACAGAACTTCCTACGGACCAACAATTGACTCCCCAGTACCTTTGTGGTGCGTCAAAACCTGTAGAGCGCAACCTCTGTAGATTGGGATGATAATTCCTCTCACGTGGCCTTCTGAACAGGTGCCCGAAATAAATCCTTTGTTTTAGAAAACCACAAACCTTCTATTATTTGGTGCAGCAACGGTCGTTGCCAAGGCACTCACACCTGCACAATTCTTAGTAGAGATGATCAATTTGCCATGGGAGTTTCATTTAGGTTGGAAGCTTGGTTACCCTGAGAAGTGAGTGCATTGTAAGGGGGAGCCCGTGGGGCCAAGCTTCTGAATTCATCCGCTAAGGATATGCGGATAGTGGGATCCATAAGAATACTATCCTTGCAGCCATAGGATTTTTGTAAAATGACTTCTATGTGGTTGATTTCCATTTTTTACAATACCATGTGTCTACCAACTGTTTTCAGACAATTCCAACAAATTAACATCAAACTTGCCAAATATGAAACAACTTTTCCAACTGAAACAAATCTTTGCAATCGACCTAAAATTTTGTCAAATCACTTCCTGCAATGCATTTTCCATCTTGCAACACATTTGAAACCTAAAGCGACGCATTTGGCTGTCATTTGGGAAAAAATCATTAGTACTATCAGAAACCCGAGGCCAATCATTTTGCAAGTAGATTTTCCTAACATTTTTTTTTCCAGTAGTCTCTGTCTTAAACCAAGAAAACAATTGTCCAAGTCAGTCATCTTTTCATTTTTAGTTTGCAATCCAACATCATCTTCAACATAGGCAAAGTCTTAAGTCCTCAATTTCGCACACTTTGGGATAGGAAAACTTTCCTTGCTTTGTCAAACCATTGTCTCAAAAATTAAATTGTCATTGGACCAAGTCAAACAAATCAGTCCTTAGTCATTGTCCTTTGGTGAGCTGCTTCCAACTCATAAGTCTAGTGTGGAAATCTCACCTTGTCATTTTGTCATCTTGTCCTTCAAACCCATCCTTTGACAATCCAAATTGAGACATTGGCCAAACTTTGAGTGGTTAGAAAACCTTTCCTAAAAATCATTTGACATAAGGCACTCATTACCACTTTGTATTTTACATTCCTTTTTGTCCTCATTATCACTTTGCATAGCCTTAGTCTCAATCCATCCACCCTCATGTATTCAAGTCACTATGACATGCTTGCTAGTCGAATTGAATGCCAATTCAATGGTAATGGTCAAGCACAACTTGCTAGGGACTTCAAAACACTATACCTCCAATCCAGGTCCAAATTTACAACCCCTAGCCCTCCATCCATCTATCCATCTTACCAACAATCCATGAGTCCTAGTCCTCTATCCATCTACTATCAAGAGTCCCCTAACACAATCCATGATACTAAGCCACAACAAATGTCCATTAGTCATACCCACCTTAACTTTGACAAGGGAAATCATCCATCCATCAATCCAATCCAAGCCTCCACATCATTTCCTAGTCCTTCATTCATATCATATCCTAATCATCCATCCACATCATATTCTAATCCTCCATCCACGTCATATCCTTGTCATGCATCCATGTCCTATTCTAATCCTTCATCTCATCCTAGTCCTTCATCCACTAACCCTTTCCAAACCTACATGTCATATCCTAGTCCATTACACCCCAATCCATTCCAAGACACTCCATGTTTTCATGAAAACATATCTAGTCATGGTCTCAAAAGTACCATCTTCTTACCTACACTTGAGGATACATGTCAAGAGGCAAGTCCAAAGCATGACATCATAACATCATTGTCTTGTCCAGATCAAAGTATTCTATTGGACCCCATCTTTACATCCATTCAAAAAGTTCTCCTAAACAATCATGGCATACCAAAGACAACTATCCTTGGTCAAGAGTCCATCCAAAACCATGTCATTCAAGATGAACCTATCCTTGGTCAAGAGTCCATCCAAAACCATGTCATTCAAGGTGAAACTATCCTTGGTGGCCCTATTTTTGATCATGTCATTCCAATTGAGCCCATCTTTGATCAAGACACTACTTTTGAAGAATTCCAAAATGATCCACTCCTTGACCTTTATGCCCTTCATGATGAAACACTTGAAGATGATTCCATCCAAAATTCAGGTATTGACACTTTCCACAAAGAGACACTTGCCTCCATGGAACACATAGATGATCTTCCCCTAGAACAAGAGTCTTCTAACATGGACATATTTGCAAATGATCAAGCTATAGCTGAATTCAGTGGGCTCTATGACAATGACCATGAAGATGGTTTTGACATAGACTTGAAAGCACCAACAAAATCATCAGAATTTGATATGACAAAAAACCAAACCAAAGATGACAATAAAAAATCTATCCAACATGTCAGTAAAGCTACAACATCCTATCAATTAGGATCATCTATTTTTTCAGATTAGGCTTCCTTACAGATGAGAAGATTTCAAGCATTAATTTCCATAATAAGGATGGGTTAGCATCTTGCTTCCAAAGTAACAAGTATCCCATCGCCAACAAAATCTGTCAGAACATGCATTATCAAGGAAAAGGACTAGGCCTACATGAGCAAGGAATTATTGAACCACTACAAGTTTAGGTAGATTATAGACATCACGGTCTTGGCTATTCATTAGTCAAAAAATCTAATGATGTCAGTGGTCCCTCTTCGATACTGGGGGAAACTTTATCAGGTACAAACATCAAAATGGGTGTCATGAGTAGTCCTTGTCATAAGATTGTTGCCAATACCTCTTCCCTCCACACCCCAAACCATCATTCCATCATGAATAAACCTTCCACATGGAACCAACAAAATTCTTACAAATCCAAAATCCAAAATCAAATGCCAAAAGCCAAGAAATCAGACAAAAAGTTAAGTGGACAAATGAAGGTAAAATGGATCCCAAAACAAAATGGGTCAAGTCAAGAAAATAATGAATCAGGAAAAGAAAATATTCCAAATCCAAAATTCAATCAAAATGTGGAGCCACAGCACAAGAGGACTCCCACATATAATACATGTCCACCCCCTCCAAACTGGTCATCAAAAAAGACATATAAAAGTGTTGGTTCCAAAAACCATCCTAACCAGACACTTAAAGTTTGGAGAATAAAAACCAATACACCCAAACACCCAACCAACCCCTCCATGTCCACCATCTTCTCTAGTGTCCAAATGTCCTATGTCACAAGTCCGTCGCATCTTGGCAGCAACTCTCTATCATAAGGACTCTCATGGCACTCTATTGTGATGTACGTATTCTAATAAGGCCAACTCTAGTATCAATAAGGATCATAATGACATCAATCAACTATATGCAAGCGCTATGATCCTGACAATGCAACTACTTCAGAAAGGTCATTATTGTCATTTCATGGGACCATTCTCTACATCGGCACTATCAAAGGATTCGACACAGTCAGTGGCCATCTAAAGCATCAAGGCTATCCAGCAAAAATACAAAAAAATTGTCACCTTGATGAAAACTTGGCAAACAGGCGTCATGGTGACACCAAAAAAAAATCAGAAAATATCAAAAATAGTAAAGAGAAAACTTTCGTCCAATGGTGAAAACCTGGCAAACAGGCACTTTGGATAAGTAACATGATGAAAACTTGGAAAACGGGCATCATGTGTAGAATAAATCATCTATGTGGACCATTGCACTTGGGGGCAAGTCGTCTCATCTCCCATTCCCTTCGCATGACATTTCCACCTACCCATCTAAACCTTATCATGTCCATCCATTTTCCCACCTTCTTTGAACTTGACAAAGGACTACAGTACAAACGTAAATCATGCTTTGGGAATTTTTTTTGACATGTCTATCCTTTGGTCATATACTAGTCATTGAATATCATGTTATTACCTTCATAACCTCCTTTTTCACTATGCGACATCATCCTTGGAGACCATATGATAATTCTCCTAATCCAAGCCATCCATTGTCCTTTTATACCTATCACCCATCCTGGTCTGCCTTGTCAATGGTCTAAAGATCCCTCATCATCCCATCTAATCCTCACGAATTCATTCCAAATGCAACAATATGGAAAACCTAGTGCATCATCCAAAACATTCCTTGACTTTGTCCCTAGCCCTGCTACAGACTTTTATCCTCTTGTCATATCATTGTCATCCTCACATTGTTGCGGGATGTGTCCTTCCCACGTCAAACAACATTACTATTGTCATTGTCACCTGTCAATCGGTATTCAACTTGACTAGCAGCAAAATCATGGTTGTCCTTGGATTCATGTGCGTCGCCATCATTCGCATGCATTTGTCACAATTTTCGTAAAACATCAAAAAGTCCTAAAACTTGGAAAAAGTCCTAAAAATCTTATTAAGTCTTGAAAAAAGACCTAAAAATTGAAAAATGTCTTGAAGAAAATACAAAAACATCCAAATCAATGTTAGAATCCCAAAAACAAAGTCAAAGTAATATCTTGTCAGTCCAGTCAATCATGTCAATCAATCTTTGTACAAGTCTGAACTACGTTGTCTCTGTGTATTTGCTACGTAGGAAAGATTCATCTTTGAATCCCCAAAACATTAGGTCAGTGTTTCTAGGTTGGTCAAAATAAAATCACGATTCAAACTTTTGTCCTTTGGACAAGGTCATTGGTTGTGTCGAACTACAAGGTCTCTGAGTGCATGACGTAGGCAAGGCCATCAATCGATGAGCCCCCAAGGCTGCACTAGGTCTGTCCATTAGGGTTCATGGCACAACGTTTTCACACACGTAAAAATTTCTTCAAATCAAACAAATCTTTCATCAATCCCGAGCAAGCAATCTATCCACAGTCTATTTCATCAGCAATCTCGGTCAATTCAACATATCAGCAATGACATGTAATCAATTCTATCAAGAGAATTTAACCTAGCAAAATTTTGGGTTCTTCTTCAAGATGTGTCCTTCTAAAGAGCAACTCTCGTCATTTCTTTATGCTTTTGGATGTGTCCTTCCTAAGCATTTTCCTCATCATTTGGCATTTTGATGGATTCTCCTAACTCTGAGAATTGATCTCCTAGATATCAACGTCATTCAGGATGTGTCCTTCTTGAATTTGATATCACCCAACATTTGGGAACTTTGATATTAAAACACTTGGCAAACACTTGACACTTGACTTTGGCCTTTTCATCATGTTACTAGTTTTTTAGCGAGATCCCAACAACAGGATTTAGAGAAACAATGACGTCTCATGACATTTATCTTGTCTTTTGAAACTCATGTTACTAGTTTCTCAGCGATGTCCTGACTACCGGATTTAGAAAAACAACGATGTATCATGATAATGGATTTATTTTTGTTCTTTTGGCAATCATGTTGCTAGTTTCTCGAGGTTGTCTTGGAAATAGGATTTAGAGAAGTAACGACGTTTCATGGTTTGTCCTTCCTGTCTGTTTTTGCTTGCGGTTGGTTATGACAAAAAGACTGGGGCAATTGCGCTCTTGGTATGATTCATGATCATCCTTGTCTATGACTGCTTGTCTTATGTGATGGTATGACCTTGCACATCTTGATTTATGTCATATCATGGTGTTTGTTGGAAATCACAATAATCGGCCCAATGATGATTAAGAGCAATAAATATTAAAGTCCTATGGTAATATGTTGAAGGATTTGATCTAGGAACTAACATGCATCTCATATAGGCATTGCATCCATGTCATCATCCATATCTTTGACTAACACTTTCTTGTCCTGTCGTCTTCTAGTCTTCTCATCAATTTCGAGTGCATACTCGTGTTCTTGGAACTCGTCTGTCCTCTCGAGGGGGCATATCGCAACCCTCCTCATCATTCTTCCTCATCCTATTTTGCACTAGGGCATTTTTTTGACTTATTTTCTTTGCCACAATGCGACAGGCTGCATTATGACAGAGAGGGGAAAATGTAAACACATAAAAATGACCTAGGCATACAATCTCTATTTTTTAATCTTTTCATCCTAGCATAATTATGACATTTTAATTATGTTTCTAACTCACTTTTGACTATTAATTAAATAATTCATAATTATTTAATTAATTCATATCTGTTTATTCTTCATGATTATTAAATAAATAAATTTTAATTATTTATTTAATGCATCACTAATTGTCTAATGTGTTTCTATAATTAAATAAATTTCTTAATTTGTTATTTTTGTCCATTATGTCTTCCTAATTATTAAATAAATAACTTTATTTATTTATTTAATTATGTCACTAATTAAGTCCTCTTCTTTCTAAAATTAAATAAATTCTCATTTATTTAATAAATAACTTTATTTATTTATTTAATTATGTCACTAATTAAGTCCTCTTCTTTCTAAAATTAAATAAATTCTCATTTATTTAATTTTGTCCACTCTCCCGAATTTTGAATTAAATCATTATATTTAATTTAAAAGGTTCCCTTTGTCACATTCTTCTATAATTAAATAATATCTTTATTATTTAATTTCCACCTAAATTAAATAACTTTGTTGTGCTCATTTTAAATAAAATTTATTTATTTAAAATAAGTTCCACCACCTAAATTAAATAATTTTATTATTTAATTTCTCCTCTTTTACTGTGCTCATTTTAAATAAAACTTATTTATTTAAAATAAGTCCCACTTTCTAATTTCCCTCTTTTAGTAAATAATTTAAATTAAATTATTTACTCTCACATGACCCCACCACTTTTGAATTAAATTAAATTTTAATTCAAAAATTCAACATCACCTCTTGAATCAAATAATTCTAAATTATTATTTGATTCTCCAGCAACTTCGGTTTGTGTGCCCAGAATCTCTTGTCACATGCATTGTCAGCCCTTGATTTGATTTTCTAAAAATCAATCTTGTCCATTCATTTTGAATCTGACCTAATGTTGCCCTAACCATAATTGTGGGTTGTCATATTGAATCTTGTCCATTGATTCTAGGGCACTTGTTGATTTTCAATCTTGACCATTCACACAAAATTGCATTTTCTATAAAATGACAATTTTGGTCTCATTTTGGGATATCTTGCAACTTTACATCTTGCAATCTTACATCTTGCAATCTCATATTTTGCAACCTCATATCTTGTAGCTTCATGTTCTTTCAATTTCATACTTCTTGCATACTTCTTCATTTGTCATAGGCATATTTAGTTTTCATTTGACATAATTTAGACATTTTAGATGCTTACTAGTTGCAATAGGGCATAGTATTGCATATAGTTGTTTGAATCCTTCAACATTTGCTTAGGGCTTGTCATTTCTATTGGCTTGATCATCATAAATCTGAGGGCAACAACATATTTCAACAAGTTGAGAAGGTATAATGGAGGTCAGTCATGGAGGATGAAGATATCTGGTGAGATTGTTTCATCTATTCCTTTGCACTTCATTATTGCTTTGGGTTTTTATGTTTTTCATGTGATATTGCTAACCTTAGAAAAATACCCATTGTTATAGGAATTGAAGTTCCACCTTGTCTTTGAGTACATCCCAAAGCTTGAGTACAACTGGTGATGGTAGTGATTTAGTGTTGTTAATATTAAGCACATTGGTACAAGTAGGAGGTGAATTCATGGGAAATGAAGTATGCAAACTATGAGCCATAGAGGGTTGATTATCAATACTATCAGAAAGAGAGCTAGAAAACCCAAGATCCACAACAAGTGAGATATTGTGGTATGAAATGATCCTCGAACTATGCCTTACAATACTATTGCTAATAAGACACCAAGTTATAAAGCTCATACAAGTTTTGAAAACCTAGTGTGTAAACCCAAAATGGAAAGAAGCAATGGAATGACCTAGAATGAAATATAGTTTTCAGATTCTAAACAATGCAATTTACTAATTACACAATGTAATAAACTAAAAATGAAATGTTTTTAATTTTGACAATACACTAAATGAAGCAAATTAAGCTAGATGTAATGAATTTAATGAAACAATAATTAGAAAACTAAAACAAAAATGTAACAACAACAAATAGAAGCCAACCATAGAGATTCCAGATTCCAAAAAATTTAGATCAACACTTGATCAGGGACTCCTCCTTTAGTGGTGAATGGGTCTTAGATGAGGATTTTTGAAATGTTTTTACTGATTTTTAAGTGTTTTTCAATGAGTTTCGGATGCTAGAAAATGCAAGTCAAGCCTGATCAGGGACTCATTCACCCCAACTAGCGAATGGGTCCTAGATTAGGGTTTTTGAACTATTTTTGACTGATTTTTAAGCCTATTTCAATGTGTTTCAGTTTCAGGTCTGTAACAGTACCCTTCAGTTTTCGATTTTTGCAAATGTACTATGAAGTGCAATTTGAAAAGGTAATTAAATGATGAATGCAAAGGCCTAATTTGGAATGAAATTTTGTTTTAATTTTCAAATACAAATTTATGAGATCTAAATAATATGTAAGATGACTGATTTGTTTTTGTATTTTTCAGATTTAAAGAATGAAAAACAATGCAATTCTAAACCCAAGATGAGATGGAAGTTTGAATGAAAAGTAGGACACCCTAAATGAGATCTAATTCAACGCAAATGAATGCAAGATCTAACCTAGGATGAGAAGGACTCTAAGCTCATAAAACTTCAATGTTCAATAAGTTGAGTTCACCAAAATGAAATAAAGAAAAATGGAGGGTTCTACCAAGGTGAATGGACCAAGATGATAAACCCAATTTTTCTAAGGGATGTTTCATTCAACTATGAAGGCCAAAATGCATAAATAACAATAACAAATCAAGGCTAACTGTTATAGAAATAATAGGGGAATTTTAGGAAGGCTGAAATAGTGTGTACCTTATTGAAAACTTGATGTTTTTAGGTCATAGATGACTCATTCGTCTTTACTAGTGAATGGGTCCTTGTTAGGGTTTCTAAAAATTGAGATATGGGTTATGTTCCTTGATTTATGCACTTCCAACTCCTCGGTGCTTAGCACCAAAAACTTGAAACAAATTTTGAAGCCTTATTTTCGTGTTCTTGCAATATTAACTTGACAACTTTGAAAATTTTACTTCAATCTTGTTCTCCACTTGATCTTCAACCTAGAAGCCCACAAACACACATCCAAGAGGATAAAAACTTGTTAATTGTTAGAGGATAAGGGTTTGCCTTGGTGAAATCCCATTTAGGTAATTAAACCTTGTGATGAAATAATGAAATAGAAGCATGAAACATGAAACATGAAATGAAGATACCTTGGAATATAAATCTGCAAAAAAACATGAAGTGGCCATGTATAATGTAGATGTAGATCTTGAATTAGATGTGAATCAATGCTTGTAAATAGATCTGCAATGCTACATCAAAACACACTAGCTCAACAATATGCTTGATGCACTATGCCTTTGACATGATGATATGATCTTGAATTGTTGTAATAAAAATTCAATAATTTTCCTTTAAATATCCTTAAAATGCTCTTGAAGTGCTCTCTTGATCATAAACTTGCTATAATGCTTGAATACTTGAGATATTAGATGAAACTATGTGGATTAACCTTTTGTTTATACTAAATCTAAGGATTAATCGAGAAATTCAAATAATCCAAGCCAACATCAGATCTAGAATTCAAAATCATTAAAATCCTATCACAAATAAACTCAAAAAGGAGTGTCCTAGGTAAGGAGGACCTATTCGCCACCTTGGGTGAATGGGTTCTAGGACAATTTCTTAAGACCTAGCTTTGGGGAGGTGAAATAACATAAAAAACCCATCTCAAATATGCCAAAAAAGCGGTGTGCTATGTTAGGAGGACCCATTCGCCCAAAGTGGTGAATGGGTCCTAGCACAATTTTCTAGGACACCAACTTTGTCAATATAAATGTCATGCAATGTCATTAATTGGTATTAGGATAAACCCTTGAAAAATGCAATTAATAAGGCTTGAATTTGAATTAAAGGGCCAATTAAGCTTTAATTAACCACAATTAATTAAAGAAGCCCTAGATTAGTGTGAAAGTGTAAGAAAACACTTTACAACACCCTAAATAAGGCAAAATTAGGTACATTTTATTAAAAAGGGCCCCAAACTTAATGTGAATGTGTACAACACATTACAACATTGAATAAAAGCAATATTAGGTTCATTTGTTGTTAATTATTTCCAAATGCAGGAAAGAGGTATAGTTTTTTTGTTAATAAAAATAAAAATATAAAGGTTGATTTGAAATAAATACAAATTATTTAATTAAGAGTGATAAATAGGGATAAAGGATGAATTAATTAATTAATAATTAATTAATGATTGGGAGTAGGGTAATGCCTAGTGTGGTTGGGTGTGGAAAAATTTAGGTACTTATGTTTTTCCACTCTTTGAGATGGTCTTGGAACTATGTAGAAGCAATGTGGTTTCAAAGAATAATAAACTATGGTGGCTTATAAAGTGATAAGTCTAGTGACATGATCCTCCAATCATTTTCAAAGATGGGATTGAGGAAGGGCATGGAGGTCAGTATGCTTTCTTGAAAGGATAGGTGGGTTCACAAAACATGAGTTTTCTCTTGAAATGCATATGAAGGGATTAAAAGATAGACGAGGGATATAATATGATGATGGAGGATATATTTGTTAGAGTGCATGAGAAACCTTTATTTTACAGTGCACTTGATGTTATGCACTAAATTATAATGATTGGGGTGATGATGTGCCTAGTTTGTAGAGGACTCACTCAAAGAAAAGGACCATATTCAAGCATATGCCTTATGATACCGTAATTTAAAAGACCACCATGAAATATATGTTGTAGATGTTGTCATTGATGTCAAGAGTATGGTGTTTTTTGGTTGTCATTGATGTCAAACTATATGAATGTTACATTCATGATGTTGTATGAACTTGGATGTCATGTGCTACTCATGAATGTGTATATAATTTTTTGGATGTTGTATTCACTATTTGTTGCTATAGTTTCTATAGAAGAATCTCTTACAATCAATGGCTCACGAAAGTATGCTAAAAGTCTCTAGAGAATGCTCTAAATTCATTCACATTTTAAGATATGTTCCTATGGTTTGAAACATAGAAAAATTCAATTATTTTATGTATGTGCTCTGGTTTTCAAATCTTGGATGTTACCATAGAAGGTTCTTGAGTAAGTAGAGTGATGACTAAATTGTTGCAGTCATGGAAGGTTATGATAAATTCTCTACATTTCTCCATAGTTTTTATTATGATTTTGTAGTTTGGAGGATGTGTTCCCAACTTCTATCTGTTGTCTTTCCTCAAATTTCAATTGCTAAATTGTACCACAAGTTTAGCTATTAAAGTTATATCTCAAGATCGTGTTTTTTGGGTTTATGATAGATATTGGTTTTATGTCTATTTTCTTGTGCCAACATATTGATGCATGAAGTTGTGAAAGAAGGCATGGAAATAATCTTTAATATCATTTGATGCTTGTGGTGTAACTCGTGTGTTACTATCTTTCCTCTTTGGTACCACTTGTCATCTATAGATTAATATTTCAAGGGTTGAGTGTTCGTTGGGCCGACTTAGTATTCTGAGTTGCTTGCACCAAGTTTTTGTGGTGTACACCAACAAAAGGGATGCATACAGATTTTAAATAGGTCCTACTTATCTCCTAGATTGAATAGTATTAGATTTCCCTTTCTCGCAAATGTATTGGACTTGACTCAAATATGGTTGTTTCACATTTCATGTTCATACATTTTAGGATGGATGACAAGGAGAAAATTTTTGATGCTTGTGGATGTTATAAATTTAAGATCAAGTGTATGATCAAAGTGTACAAGTTCTCAATGTGATATTTGTTGATGCCTAAAATTTCTAGGCACAAAGACTTATGGGAGACTCAGTTAATGGGGGGAAAAATTATGCTAAACTGAGTAACCTCCAGGTTTTAAAGAAGTCGAATCTTCATGTATTGGGGTTGAAAAGGGAAAAGGAAGAAAATATGCAAAAATAAAGTCTAACACTAAGGCGATGCGGCAAGATTTAAGTGAATAGGCACACCTGAGATCTTCCTTTCGGTGAGATTTGAAGGCCTACATAATATTTTATATTCCCAAAATAATAGAAAGAAGAGATTAAATTCTTAAGAAGTTAATCAAACAACATAATATGACTTCCATAAGCATTCACTGAACAAGAAGAGTACAAACATAATCTGAATAGCAAAATTATATTGAAATTATAAAAGCTTTGATGATAAACTACTCGTTGCCACAATATTTAGCACAATATAATGTTTCATCAATTAACTAAGAAACAAAGAGGTCGAATAGATTGGAACAGTCTGTTAGTCTTAATTCAAGAAATAAAAAAAATGCAAAGACCAAGAGTCTTCTTTTGCTTTTTTTATGTAATTTTTTGAACCATTTATCAGAGAGACAAAGCCCTATATATAGATTTATTCCACCACCTAGACGTGGATAAAATAAAATATTCCTGAGAATGGATTGTGCCACTTGTTGAAATGATTCTCCCCAACTGAAACAACATTATTTTGCCTCGAACAAAGTGTACTCTCTACCCAATGATGGTCGCAACATGGGAGTAGAATTGGATAAATATCCTAAAGACTTGTGTCAACCACTTGAGGAATTGGTTAGGACAAGTGGTGAAGAGATGGGGCCTCTCATTCCTTTATCCCTCCTTTATGACCATGATCCCTATGGTGATGACATATGGTGTGTTCATCGCTCAAAGATTTGACTACTGGGCTTGACAAAAAGGTGCCCACAAAGGATACAACGTGGCAGCTAGGCGGATCTCGATGATGAAACAAAGGGTAGAGAATACTCAAAGGCACGCATTGTTAACACATGGTACAAGCGGATGAAGGGTTTACCAAAATTGAGATCGGGAATATAAAAACATATGAAGTGCAGGCCGTGGCTAATGCACAACCAAAAAAACCCAGCTGGAGGGAGCTTTAAGGATTATTAAATCCATAGCTCTTGGTGACTATCAAGGAGCATTTTTCTTGTGGAATGAGAACCAAAAAACTTGGTTCTAATACTAGAAACCTAACCATTGGGAAATACTAAGAGCTTTGAAAGGGTGATCTATAGAGGCATCTAATCGGCCTTGAATGGCATCAATAAGGCATGCAAAATCTCTTGTGCCTCATGTAGATTGATAATGTCTTTGAAAAATAGCTCCATGGAGATCCTAGTCCTAAACTCAATCTAGAAAAGAAGCCACGCTATTGAATGGATGGCACTTTAATTGTTCACTACTGTGGGAGGTTGATTGAATGATTAGAAAGCAGATAAATCTTATTGCCTTTCCTCAATCCTTTCACAAATATGCTCCACCATGGCTACTGATTGATTGGAGAGAAAAGGAGAGGGCAAGCCCATTTGAGTCAAATGAGTGAATTGCATTTGCATATGATTCATAGTTCGACTCAATGCAACCAAGTAATTGTTAGCTTGGAGGATCACTGCATGAAAATGGATGAACTCCTTTTCCTTTTTGGCAGCCGATCTTTGGTCATCTATTCTTGCATTTGCCAAGTCAACATTAGTCACTATATATAATTTTCCCAGCAATTGCTCGACCCTGAGCTCCCTTTCAACGATAAATTGTGGAACTTTCCCAATTATACAATGCACCTCCCTACTTAAATTTCCCGCATCCTCCATGAATTGCAGTAGTGGTTGCAGGGACCAATAGAAAGAGTTAACCTTCTCCCAACTTAGGATACATATAATTGTTGCACCACTAAGAGGGAATTTGATTGTGGAACAGATGGTTGGGAAGGAATATTTAACATATTTATCTCAACATCCTTTGAACTAATTTCTTCTAGCAACTCCTTAATCTTCTTGTCAGATGTAGTGAGTTGTTCCCATAGAGATGTTAACTCTGTATCTTTTCTTTTTAGCAACTCCTCCACCTAACTTTGGGCTCCACATTCTTTCTCCATAGATACCTTTATTTGCCCTATCTCTTTTTCAAATTGAGCTCGTTGGTCTTGAAGTTCTTTATTCTTTTCCTGGGCTTCTTTCTCTGCCTGAGCCAACCGATCTTGAAGCGCCTTATTTTACTGTTGCAAATTAGCAACCAAGTTCAGATCTTGAGACTAGAACTTTACAATTTCCTCTTGGATCTTGGCCTTCTCTAATTGTGCTCTTTGAGACAAGCGTGCAATTTCTACATCTTTAGCCTTTTCCTTCTTCTATAGGATCTCGACCCTTTTCTTCATGTTCCTGAGCTCTTGTTCCTTTTTTGTCAATTGCCGACTACTCTTCAAAAAGTCTGTAGTCACAACCCACTGAATTTACTCCATTAGCTCAACTTTTTCTTATGGTTGGGTTGAGTGTAGATCAATCCCCATGGCATGGACTATATAATCCTCAGGTTGCATCTTACCTTGAGGTTTTATGATGTTGGGCATCATAGATGCAAACGTTATCGATCCTTGAACCTCATTCAAGAGGGTATACATGCATGGCTCGGTAGGTTTTGCAACATACTTTTCTTTTCTTTTCTGGGCTCTCCTAGCCTGTGCCATCTTGGTCATGGCATTTTTCCCAAAAAAAATTGTTGGTGACCTAATCAGCTCGCTAGAAAAGGGTGCACTGGGAGGAAAAGCAAAAGGGAAAGAAATTATTATGGATTCAGATGAGGTGTGATTTGGGAGAGTCATTAGTGGGGAGAAAGGGGGAATGCCATGTGGGGTTCTAGTGAAAGGGGAAGCAATGAAAGGATTCACAAGGGATTATGGTGTGGGCTACGAAGATACTGAGGTAATCATTTGTTGTGTAGACTAGGCTAGAGCTGGTGTGACATAAGTAAAAGGGTTTGCAATAGAGGGCTCAAATTGGGCCCCAAGAAAAGATGGAACATTCCATGGGGTAGTAAAAAATACCTATCCGATGGGGGAAAAAGGAGACTGAAGAGAACCACCCACGAGAGCAGAAGCAGAAAATGATAGGTCGACACTCGGGGTGGTCAGAGACACAGACATAATAGGGGTAACCAAAGACTGAGATGCGAGAAGAAGAGGAGAGAAAGATAATTGCATTGTTGAAGATTCTGATCCATGGCTCATCATAGCAAGTATCTACGAGCTTTCTCCTAGAGTAGCATCGGTGTGCAACCTCTTCTCGGGTGGAGAATTGTCCACATCTATGACTTCTTGCAATTTTTGGGTTACCCTGGGTCTCTTAGTAGGCCATGTACATGGTAATGTGACCACCACATGGGATGCAGTTACATGGGCACTTAGTGGAGTTTTTCTTGGTCCTTCAATAGCTTTTTCACCTCCCTATATTTGGGATTTCTTTGCCTCTTTGGCTCGTAATATTACAGATGCCTCCTCTCGATCCACTTCTTCATCTCCCTTAGTATCAGTATCATCATGCACTCTATTCCAAAGCATATAAATTTTCATCCATGTTTGGATCCTGGAACTTGGCATCAAGACACTTGGTCTCTTGATGATAAACCCAAAAGCTGGCAATCTTCTCCCCACTCCACTAGTGCTGCTTGGCCAATTCATTATAGAGGGTGGCTTCAATTTTGTACTTGTCACTAGCCTTGGCCAAATGATAATAAAAATATAACCATGGCGGCCTTCTTTTTCTGTGGGAATAAAGGCCAAGTCTACAAAGAGAGTACGGTTTCAAAGCTTAAGGGGCATTTGAAAAACCCCTTCTGATGTTTTCCCCCATAAAACTTGTGGTCTATAATTGCCAGTTGCCTAAATACCTCAAGGGAAAATACTATATCTATCACATAGACCAAGAGCCAGAATGGTTCCTTTATAAAACCACGCATCTTGACAAATGAAAAATCCTCCTCGAGGAACTAGTCACAAGGAGGGATTAAATATTGTATCCATCTCACCTGTTGAGTAGAGAATCGATAACAACCAACCTCCCCCTCTTTATTAAAATCTTGCAATATTGGGGTCAAGAAAGAGTCAAAAATGGTATAATAATCATGGGTTGCAAAAAGGAGATGGGTCCAGATAGAAACCAACCTTCTCACCCCTCTTTCATCCAAAATAGACAAACCCATATGGTCCTTGAAGAAATAAAGGTTTTGATGCAAGAACATATGAGCAAGAAAAGAAAAAAACCTAAATCCATACTTCGTGTGATACTCCTTGAATTGTTCTAGCATTTCTCAAACAATGAACTTTGTGAAGTCATACTAGAACAAGGTATGTTGTTTTCTTAACTGAAAACCCATACCCATTTGAAACTCCCACACCTCTTTGTCACTATCTAGGCTGCAAACAAAAGCCAAATTCGAAAAGACCTCTTGCAGGTCTAAATTGAAACCACTATTCCCAACTAGAAACTAAGGTGCGCATTTATCGCCCTTGGGCCTTTTTGTTTCATAATTGTAAAAAATTAGGGTGTGGGTTCTAGTCCTCTAGAAAGTGTCTAAATTGTTGATGGTGAATGTCTTAGGTTCTTCTCCAATATGCCTTGCAGGGATACATAGGATATCCTGAACAACATCTAATTACTATCCTCAAGTTCTGACCTTCTATGACTCCTGTATCTGGATTAAAATTTTGGGCACATTCATGAACTAGTTATGGGCAATGATGCACTAAGGGGACCATACACTGTGGAAGACTACATAACCACAACTTGTATGCCAACGAATCTTTATCTTTAGTATTTTTCATCCTTTCACAGACTGCTTCCCTAAGATTCTTAGTGTTGGTTTTGAGCTTAGGATCATAAATATTGTCCCATTCTTCCTCTATCTGGACCTTTTTCTTGTGGGAATTCTTGTACACAGCTTGTGTGTGAGGCCATTTTGTCTTTTTCAACATCCTAGGTAAGGCATAAGAGATATCACTAAAAACATGGGCCATTGGCACTGTCAAGATGGCATTTGATAAGCTTCTGATTGTCTCTTGTGTTGCCATCTAAAGATTCTGTGCCATCTTCTCTTTGAATTTTTTTGAAAATGCTTACTCACTCTCTCTACAACTTTCACTTAGATTCTTCCTCAGAAAACTATGTACTCAAATTTCTTCATAGCGTTCCTCTTTTGCATGCAATATTACCCTTTCTAAGACTTAAGTTGGAAACAACAACTGTTTTTAGCAATTAATTCGACATGTACCGCCAACTCATCTGTTCATGTGAAATTAATTCCCACTCTCTTTAAAAAGACATTAATTCATAATGACGATTAGCCATCATGTCCTATGACGCCACCCTTTGGGAAATTGAGCTGAGAATAAAAGGGCATACAAAACCTTTCCCGTGCTTTTTCACTTAATAATCTCATGAAAATTATTCAGCAAAAAGGCATAATAATTACACAAAAGATTTTGATTTGATTATTTTTAGACTAAAATGCGTTTACAGCTGAACACTTCGCACTTGACCATGCGGACTACCACTTGCACCTACCACAAGTTTTAGCTAATTAATTATGACATCTTAATTCACACACAGTGTTCTTCTTGGTGGGATTTTCGAGTTAGTACCTTAATTGATCGCATGCAGTAAACACAACCTGGTAGGAATTTTGAGTTAGCATCTCGATCAACATCATGCTTATTGCACACATTGTACCCCAACTACCTCTATAAATAGACCTAAGGATAAATTCAAAATTCATACTTGGTAATTGGGCTTACTGATAGAGGTAATGGATACTCCCATTAGGTTAACTAGCAATAGGTCTCAAGTATCTTTCCTAGGAGAAGTTTTCAATAGGTGTTTGAACCGTGTGACAAAGAACAAGCATTCCTTGGCCATAGTTACAATAATATGGGTACTGGAAAAAGACTGTATAGAATATGAGGACAAGTATAGAGTGAATAGTGATATTTTTTCTCATTTTGTTGCTTCTTTGTTAGATATTCAAGTATCAAAATAGATGATACTAAGGCTTACCCTTGAAATTTTTCCCAAGCGCTATCTCAGAGGCCTTGGGGAAGTTGTGATGAATACAATGTATTGCCTAGGTATTCCAATTGCAAGCGATCTCTATTGTCATATTGATGAGGAGGTGGTGGTTCGTTGGGTACCATATCTAAGTGGATTTCATGTGATGACCATTGAGGAACATCATCAAAGAGTGTCTCGTGCTTGCCACTTCTTGCTAAGGTGCTACAATGTAGAGCTTTTCTACGATGTGGAGTGGTATGCTAACTTCAGAGACCTTGTGTATCCTCCTCCAATTACTATTTTTGTTGTCAAATCTCCTACCATTTCTATTGACCCTTCTACTCCTGAAAATGATCCTATTGATGGGTATGTGTAGGATCATCATGGAAAAAATGGGTCCTTAACTGGCAATAAATTCAGAAAAATCAGAGTTAGGCAACTTGACTTAAAAATTTGAATAAGTTATCTATATTATTTCAAAAATATGTAAGAATAGAATCTATAGAAAATTGAATGTAGTTTCTAAACTATTAGGTTTTTTTTTTTTCTTTAAATCTATTTGGTGAAAATTTGAAATTTCAATGCAATAATACTTAAATTTCAGGGAAAAAATAAGAAGTAGGTGTTTGTCTGACCACCCTAACCACAATAAAATGATAATTATTTTTTATAATATTTTAGATATAATTAGAGGACTCATGTCCTGATGTGATGATTATTTTTTGGTAATTGTTTTCCAAGTAAATAATTAATTATGAATTTTTTATTACAAATTTTAAAAAATATAAAAATTTGTATGTCTAACCATCTTAACTTGGTTAGAACTTCATGAAATTCAATTTTTGTTTTTATAATCCTATAGTATACAAAGCATAGAATGTGACACATGTTTCAGATTCAAAAAGTGTGATACTGTTTGAAAGCTATAGATTTTTTTGAATCAGCCTATCAATTAGGACTTTAGTTGTAATTCCAATAGAAAATGAATAATAATTATTTATTAAATTCAAAGTAAAGAATAATTTATATGGGTGGAAAGATGAGAATCTCCTTTAAAAAGCCTTTTCATTTCATCAATTTTGGGTAAAAAAAGTCGTCAGCCACATGGGTCATCATATCGCAACTTTTTGGCCCATCATGATCCTGCACATACCTTGATCCTGTTGCTCCATGAATGAAAACTTTCCTCCTCTCTTTTTCTATATATATATCTTGAAAAAATTGTTAATATATATTCTTGAAAATCTTGGCCTAAGAGCAATTTTGAATTGTAATATCCCAAAGCAAATATTACCCTATAATAAATATATAGCTTTTTTGTCAAGTTTTTGTCCTCTTTTCTTTTGGCTTCCTATGTTTTAAAGGGTTCTACAAAAATAAAGACCTAGCCGAACAAAACACATAAAATAATTACATATTTACACTCTAAAATAGTTAATAAAGCTAATTAAACAATATTAGGTGAATTCCACTAACAGGAATTCCCAGTGCTTCTTTTTCCATGTTTTCTAATTCAAATGCATTGTGTTGTTTGCATTGAATTATACGATAAGGACCTTCCCACAAACTATCAAAATTTCCATGTTGGTTAGGCTTTGCGGTTCTCTCATTGAATTTGAGCACCAAATCTCCGCACTTAAGACCTTGGTAAGAGGATTTCTTGTCAAACCACTTCTAAACCACCTGTTGATGGTTACATATTTCCATTAGCGCATTTTCCATTTTTCTTGTACCTCTAATAGTTTAGCTAACTAGACTTCCATGGCTCCATTTTTCTCTACCTCCAGATACTTAAGCAATTGTAGTGAGGGAATTTCCATAGAGACAGGCAATAGCGCTTCCTTCCCATATACCAGCTTGTACGATGAAGTCTTTAAGACTTTCTTGGGAGTTATGTGGTTCACTCAGACCATTTCTTTGAGTTTCCTATGCCATTCTCTTTGATGCTCTGACCCTATTCTTTTGATAAGTCGGACTAAATTCTTATTAGTCGACTCAGCCAAACCATTTCCCTGAGGGTAATAATTCAAAGATGTATTTAGGAATATTCCATCCTTAAGTGAAAATTGACATACCTTCGAACCCAGGAAGGCCTTTGTGTTGTGGGAGATGATGGTCTTGGGTAGGCCGAACCTTGTTACTGGCTCTTCCAAGAAGTTTACTATCTCCGCTTCAGTTGCATTTTTCAAAGGCATGGCCTCGCTCCATCTGGTGAAATAATCTATGGCCGTAAGGATCCACTTATGTCTGACACTGGAGTTAGGGTTAATAATTCCAATAAAATCAAGCCCCCATTGTGCGAAGGGCTCCTCTACCACTATCGGATTCAAGGGCATAGAGAAGTTCTTCATCCTTCCTGTGAAGAATTAGAATTCTTTGTAGGATTTGACTAGGGAATATGAGTCATTGAATAGTGTAGGCCAGAAATATCCCACACATAATTTTAATGGTGGTGGTCTTTGTAGAGAAATTTCCACCTGCAAGACTACTATGAAATATGTCTATGATCTTTTGTGCCTACCCTTGAGTCATGCACCATAGAAGAACACCATTCAAATTCCTTTTGAAGAGGACTCCTTCAATTATTACATACCCACTATTTTATAATCTATAAAATATTTTCTTCTAAGAAGGGAGGTCCGTCAAATATTTCCTAGTTTGCATAAACTTAATTCTTTCTACCAACCAGTAGCCTTCGAACTCAGGTTCATTTAGCAAAACTAGTTCAGGTTGTTCCTCCTCCACTGCCAATTTGCTGTCTCATGCCAAATATTCACACAATCCTCTCCCTTGCACAGTTTTTGTGGGCCTGACATCAACGTCATACTCAAGGATCTTGTTTATCCAATTGGCCCTCTTTTTGGTGATCTCTCCTTCCATAATGTACTCACACACACTAGAATGTGCTACATATATGACCACCTTACTACAAGATATGAGGTGATAGAATTTTTTAAGCCCTTTGACAATGGTAAACACTTTCCTCTCGGTGAATTTGTACTTCATCTCATAATATTTTAAGGTCTAGGAGTGGAAGGCTATCAGATGTTCTCCCTTTCCTTCGTCATCCTTTTGGGTTAAAATAGTAGCGATGCTAGACCTACTACTAAACACATACGTAATAAATTCCTTTGACAAGTTTGGGTTCACCAAAATAGGAGCTGAAATAATAGCCTCCTTGACTTTCTCAAAGGCTTCTCTTGCCTCTTTTATCCATTTGAATAATTGATCCTTCTTGAGCATAAGGGTGATAGGTCTAATTAGGACTGCAAAATCTGAAATGAATTTTCTTACAAAATTCACCTTCCTAGGAAGGACTGAACTCCCTTCTTGTTTAACGGTAGGGGAAGTAACTTGATTTCCTTCACTTGATCTAGATCAATAGCAACTCCATCCTTGGACACTACATGTCCCAACAATTTTCCTTGAGGCACTTGGAAGACACATTTTTTGGGTTCAGGGAAACCCCAAACTCTTGGAATTTTTGGAAAACCATTTCAAGATGATCAAAATGATCATCTTTTGATTTAGAAAATATAGTAAGATCATCCAAGTAGATCAAGATGATATTATTTATTAGTTCTCTAAAAGTGATATCCATCAGTTGCTAAAAGGTAGCTCCTACATTTGAGAGAGTGAAGGGAATTTTTACATAATAAAACGCTCCCCACTTAGTAGTGAATGTGGTTTTGTGTCGGTCCTCATCTTTCACCCAAATTTGGTTGTAATCGAAGAAACCATCCAACAAAGAAAAAATTTACGATCTAGCCACCATTTGCAATATTGATTCCATGGAAGGCAATGGGTAGTGGTCCTTCGGGGATGCCCTACTCAGATCCCATAAATCAAAATAGAGGTGGATGTCCCCAGTTTTCTTTTAGACTGGAACTAGGTTGGACACCCATGTACTATGCTTGATTGAGAAGAAAATCTCTGAGGAGATTAGCTTCCTCAGCTCTTGTGCCATTAATGTCTCAATCTTTGGGTTAATTGGAATTTAGTTTTGGTGGACAAGTTTTTTCCCTTTCGTCAGTTCTATGGTATGTTGGATTACTTCGGGATCATATCCCTTGAGGTCATTATATGACCAGGCCACTACTCCATATTTTTCACAAAAATGCATGATCTTATCTTTGTCATGTTGGGGAACATCCTTCTTGACCTTAAGCTTCCTTCCATCTCCAACCTAAAGATCTGTGTGGTCTCCCTTGTGTTCTACAAACTTCTTCTTGTCATTTCTTGCATCATCACAATCAAATAGATTTTTGAGAGTGAACAATCCTTTTGGAAGCTTGTTGGACCTTAGCTGAATAATTTTCTCTTCATATGCTTTTAAAATTTTCTATTGGAGATGATTAGAAAACTCTCTTGAGTGTTGAATGAATGAGGTAATTTGTTCATCACTTTCAAAAACTTTCCAACACTGGTCATTATCTGGGATTGCGGGTTGTACAATCACTCGTACAGAGTTTACATTGTCAACTAAGTCAGAAGCAGGGTCAATTTGAGATCCTATTGCCACCATGTGATCTGCAGCTACATTCTACTCTATGGGCATTATCTGGATATTGAAGGCATCAAAATTTTCAATTAGATTCTAGACCCTATGTCTATAAGATCGCATATGGATATTATTTGTTGCGGAGACACCTCATACTTGATTGACTATTAGTGCAGAGTCTTTGAACACTATTATATGTTTAATTCCTATCCGCTTCGTAAGACTTAGGCTTTGTGCAAGGCCTTCATATTCAGCTTCATTATTTGAATAGGAAAAATGAAAGAAAAAATATCTAAGTTTCTTTTCATTAGATGGGGATGTCAAAAATATCTTAGCTCCTACATTAACTTTGCATCTTTCTCCATCAAAATATAATGTCCATAGCTTTGAGGCATGGTTACTCTTAGGTTCCTTTATCACCTTCAGAATCACTTGATCCTCATCATAGACCACATAAGCTTCCAATCTGATGGCATGATAATTTCCAAAAGGATTTGTGTCTATAAATTCACTCAAGAGGACCTCTTCTTCATTAGTTTGGTCTCCAGTCACCTTCTCATCTTCAAGTGAATCATTACAATACATATCATCTTTGGTGATAGAGGTGTGAGTAGCCTCAAAATTTATCATGGCCTCATATTCTATATGTTCTAAGTGCATAGGTTCAGACACTATTTTCATCTTAGCTCCATGCTTGGTCCTAAGAATTAAGTGTGACCAATCTAAAGAAATATATCCACATATTTTGCTTGTGAATTCCCATGATAATAAAGACTGAACATGGGAGGGATGCCAATTACCATGATATCTTGATTGATTGTGATACTGGGGAAAGAAAACAGAGTCAACATGAGATCTTTGATGACACCTAAAGTTTCAACCGGATTCCCATCAAGCTACATAACCCCTCTGTTTAAAGGTTCTTAGCTAAGTCCTAAGGCTTCAGCTATCTACTTGGGCATGACTATGGTGCTAGCACTGAAGTCAATCATAGAATTATGCAAAAAAAATTCCTGCACAATGAAAGTTAATGAAAAGAGATTTGATTTTGGTTTACCTTTACTTTCAGTGAAGGATTTATCTCCATTGTTTGTGAGGACTTTGGCTTGAGATGATGAATCAACAACCTTTTCCTTGGATGGTTGGTTTTTTGTCTCTATACTTGCATCTTCCAATAGGGCTTTCCACAGTAATGACTTTTTCTTTGGGATAGCTAAGATATCCCAAAGGGATACATTAGCAGAGGATTTCTTCAACTATTTCACCACATTGAATGGTGTTGGATTCAAGGGTTTCTGCTCCCTAGACTTGGTTATAACAATCTCCTTACGTGGCTGAGATTGTTTTACAATTTCAAAGGAACTAGGAGCTTGTTGGGGAACACTTTTGGGTTGTTGAGCGGTCAGTTCACTTGTGAATCTCCTCTTTGAGTTAGTGTTATAGTCTAATTGCACTTACGTGGCCTTTTATGTGGAAATGTCATTCGTAAACACAACCTCTTCTTCTTCCATCCATGAGAAGAGAACATGATCGAGAGCTATCTTTGTTTCTTGCTCCAAGGAAATTCCTTGCATTTGAGTGATGAGCACCACATCCTCCATTTGTGAAGAGGTATATGCAGAACCTTCTGAATTTGGTGCAAAACCTTGACTGCGCTATTCCACCACTTTTTTCTATAAATGTTGAGGCATAGTAGGGGAAGCACCAAGAATTGGTATCATCAACAAGATTATTTTTAGCTACTACTAGCTCTCTATTTGAACTTGGGGGAACATTTTGTAGTGGATTAGGCACCGACATAATCTAATTACTTGGTTGAGTTTTTGAATTCATGTGAGTACCTTCTTGGAACTGGTTTTACTAGTAAGAAGGTCTTCTGCCTTGGTAATTTTGGAAAGTCGGCTTCACAGGCATAGACGGTTGCCGCTTGATACTAGTTATTTCATTTGAGAAGGACCACAACAACTCCTTGATGCTGCTAATCTCAACCATTGAAGGGTTAGATGTAGAAACAACATCCTATGGTGTGCTCAGATATGTGTACATGGATTGGGGAGGAGAAGGCACACTGGTAGAAGCTATCTCTTGTGCCGGAGCTGACAATTCTATGAATATAGGAATAGCAGGTTGAGGTGGTAAATTTTTGGCATTGATCAAATTATTCTCTACCTTCACAACAATGCTATACGCGTCTAGCAAGCTGCTCCTACCAAGGGATTGAATCATCATTGAAATTTTGACAATGAGATATTTTAGATAGAACATAAATGCCAAATCAGCAAGCAAGCAAATAGTGGTTTGAATCCTTTACCAAGTTGTATGAAACTTGGCATTGAAGTTGGTCACAGCCTCTTGAGGGGCCCATTTAATGGTCACTAGCTACTGAAAAAGTGAAAACCAGTCTCCATCGTTTGAAAACCACTCATAGAAAGGATCTCCGAACTAATCCCAGGTGCTAATAGCATTGGCTTCTAGAGTGTGGTACTAATCTAGTGCCTTGCCTTTGAAAGAGGCTACAAGAAACCTTAGTGCTACCTTTTGTGCAGTGATACCATGCACCAAGCACATGTTTGCCACATCTTGTAGATGGTTGGATGGTGTTTTTGAGCCATCCCCAATAAATTTTGGTAAATTTTTTAAAGCAGACATTGGGATAGGGGCCCATACGTCCAATGTTATTGGTGCTATGAGGGGAATTCTGGCATCCCAGGGTACAAAATCTCTATTAGCCATTTTTAATGGGACCTATGGAGGGGTCAGAATGTTCGCTAGACAGGCTCTTGCTTATACTGTTACCAATAGTGGCACTAGTAGGCTATGGTTATTCACTATTTGGGATCTAGTAATAGGTCTATGGCTCATACACCCACTTTAAACTTATATGCCTTCAAAAAATGTCCCACCAGGCATGCCAGAAAAGAACTATTGATGCCTAAAATTTCTAGGCACACAACCTTATGTGAAACTCAGTTAATGGGGGGACTTATTATGCTAAACTGAGTAACCTTTTGGTTTTAAAGAAACTAACTCTTCATGTATTGGGGTTGAAAAGCGAAAAGGAAGCATATATGCAAAAATAAGTCGAACACTAAGGTGATGTGCCAAGATTTAAGTGAATAGGCCCAAGAAATCTTCCTTTCGGTGAGATTTGAAGGCCCGCATAATAATTTATATTCCCAAAATAATAGAAAGTAGAGATTAAATTCTTAAGAAGTTAATCAAACAACATAATATGACTTCCATATGCATTCATTGAACAAGAAGAGTACAAACATAATCTGAACATCGAAATTATATTGAAATTATAAAAGCTTTGATGATAAAATACTTGCTGCCACAATATTTAGAATAGTATAATGTTTCATCAATTAACTAAGAAACGAAAAGGCCGAACATATTTGCACAATCTGTTAGTCTTAATACAAGAAATAAAAACAATACAAATGCTAAGAGACTTCTTGTGATTTTTTTGTGTAGTTTTTTGAATCATTTATCAGAGAGATGAAGCCTTATATATTGATTTCTTCCACTGCTTAGATGTGGATAGTAGAAAATATTCTCGAGCATGGATCATGCCACTTGTCGAAATGATTCTCCCCAACTGGAAAAAAATCCTATTGCCTCGAACAAAGTGCACTCTCCACCCAATGATGGCTGCAACACGGGAGTAGAATTGGATAAATATCCTGGAGAAATGTATCAACCACTCGAGGAATTGGTTAGGGCATGTGGAAAAGAGATGAGGCCTCTCATTCCTTTATCCTTCCTTTGCGACCATGGTCCCCACAGTGATGAAATGTGGTGCATTTGGCATTCAAAGATTTGAGTGTTGGGCCCTCCAAAAAGGTAGCCATGGAGGATGCAATGTGGAAACCAGGTAGAGCTCGGTGATGAAAAAAAGGGGAGAGAATTCTGAAAGGTGTAGGCTACTAACACATGGTGCAAGAAGATTAAGGCACTACCAAAAGAGAGCTTAGTGTTGAAATGCACAAGACAACTAAGAGGGGGGGTGGATCAGTTGTAAGAAATTACTTTGCTTATAAACTTAATCTTTTCACCCTAACTTCAATCTATTATTAAGTGTAAACATGAAATGGAAATAACAGAAAGAAAACACCAGAGACACCATATTTATGTGGAAAACCCAATGAGGGAAAAACCACGGTGAGGATTAACTCATAATATAGTAGTAATGAAATACCAAATACAAAGGCTCACTACTAGAGGGCTCACTACCCAGATACAAAGGCTCACTACCTAGATTAAGGGCTCACTACCTCGAGAAGGACTCACTATCTGGAAAGGAGGCTCACTGTTTACAGAAAAATAGATAAAAAGATAAATTAAGATCTTGATGGAACCCAAAAAAAAATTCTTGGTTCTATCATAAAAATTGTAAATTTTTTGGTTTGGTCCTTTGTGCTTGTTGTAAGGTCAATGTTCCCATCATTGTGATAGGGTTTTGTATTTGTGGAACTTTTAGATCTTGGCCTGAAAACCCTCGGTTGTTCTAATTTTACAGTGACCTGTCTTTGCAGTTCCCGGTCACCTAAGTTGTCATATGTGCCATCATAATCATTTTTTTACCGACCCCTTATCTTATGATTGATGGTTGT